>JAIUJO010000047.1:0-532500 GCA_023846275.1 Vanilla planifolia
TGCTAATGGACAAAATTAATAAAAGAACCTAGTTTGAAAACATCTAGTCATTCTTTCCACAATCAACTATTGTGGTATATGTAGCTTGGAAAACGATGGTTAGAGAAAAACTCTATGGATGACTTGTCCACCAAATTTATTAGAGCCTTGTTAGCTTCAAAGAAATGTAGTGTAGTTGAACTTCGTAATATTTTTAGTATGCCTTGCTTGTTGGAATTGGAAATAAGAAGCTTCAACTTAGGAATCTACAAATAGAAAAAATAAGCTTGAGCATTAGCTTTTAGCACAGTGTATTGCTTCCCATCACAATGTTGTGATTTTGGAAGATGCATGTGGTGGTAGTGTGCTAAGCTTTAGTGGGCACCCTTGGAAATTGAAACATATATTATTTATGTAGTATCTACTTTTAAGTCAAGAAGCAATTATATCCACCAACGTAAAAATGATAATGGGGGATTTAGTGACCACCCCAGCTGAGATTAAAGAATACTCATGCCATGTTTTAATAAGAAGCGGTGTAGCCATCAGAAATATTAGCCTACCCCCATTTTCCAATGTTCAACAACTATCAATAGTTATCAAGTTGCCACACTTAAGGGCTCTAACTAGTAATGATAAAATTAGAAATGCCACGACGCGTATCAAAATGAAATAAATCACCAGGTGTTGATGGCATCTTTGGTAGGTTTGTACATGGTTATTAGAACATTACTAGATGGATGTTGGCACCATTGTGAAACAATTCTTTAAGGATTGTTATATGTGCAAAGGGTGGAACAATATGATGGGAATTCTTATTCCTAATGTTCAAGGTGCTTCTAAACATAAACATTTTAGGCCAATTGTTGATTTAAAGTGATTTATAGAATAGTGGCAAACATTTTTGTGGTTGGAATAGAGTTCGTGCTTTTAGATATATTTGTCATGAATAAGTTGCTTTTACTTTATGTCATGCTATATCTGATAATATATACTTAGGTCAAGTGTTGTTTCATAGAAAATCTAGAGTATTGTTTGAATGGGGTTCGAGCACATGCATAGGAGATATGAGAGAGAAAATTATAAATTCATTAAGTTATTTAATTGAAATATCTAAGCATACCAATTGAAATATCTAAGCATTCAATTGAATACTATGTCTCAAGATAGATGATTAAGTCTTTTCAAAGGTCAACCACATTGTCATTTTCAACTTGGCATTAGTTGTTATTCCTAATGTTATTTAATTGTAAGCAACAATATTGTAGAGTTGGAGAAATTGATGTGTCATCACCAATGGAGCACTTGAAATGTTAACAACATAATACATTACATCTGTTGGGAATGAATAATTCTTATTGATGAACAATACTTCCTATATGCCATGTTTTTTTTCTCATGCATTTAAGTTATTTAATATTGCAACCCCTTGGATAATAAATAATAAGGTTTGCAAGGATTACTTTTAGTAATTTTGTTTTTTATTCTCTTTCAATAATTGGCTTGACAACCTTCTTATCGCTTCGTATAGAGATGGCTATAGAGCATGGTGTATGTGATCATAATAAGATACAAAACTTTTTTCACTTAATTTGGTACTTTGATTTGCATTTCTTAGGGGCCAAATCAACAACACTAATGTGTTATGCTTGTAGCTAAGTAAATATATAGTGCTAGATTCAAATACCATCTACTACAACATGTATGCATACAAAAGTCTATTTGAAAGAAGGATGTGTGGGGTTGTAAAGTGAAGGTGTAGCCATAATTTAGCATATTCTTATGGAGATTAGTGTTAAATCTAATTCCTACACTCTCCTTCCTTCATGCAAGAGGGACTTAGACAAAAATGCATTATCTATCAGCCTATAGTGTGACTAAAGATGTGCAACATTATTTGTGGTAGTGCCATAGTGCAAAAGAATTCTTGTGCAATAATTTCATAATTAAGAATTTTAGGCTTGGTTTGGTGAACTACAAGCATGTTATTTCATCAATTGAGCTTGCTAGTTCGATGCCTATGAATGTCTAGGTGGATACTACATCTTGTATAGTCAATTCCACTATTTTTACTTTATTTAATCTTTGGCTCAACAAAATGTTTTATGCACATGTAGAACAAGATCTTAATACAACTACACACCAAAGAAATATTTGATTTTCTTTTGCCACTTATTTCAACTCTCCTATCCTATCTAGTAGAAGCTGCAATAACAATGATGGGTTTCTTGTTGCCTCTTATTAGACTTATCCTCCAACGAGATAGGGTGAACTCAATATAATGCAACTACGTAAGAATATCTCAATTTTAGAATTAGTATTATTATTAGGAATGATATCGATAGACCTATTACTATTGCAAGAAGAACTTGGATTTCATATTCAATTTTGGCCACAAAAACAATTGTTATTCTTGAAACATTGGAACTTCTAAGAATGTGTCTTCCGATTGTCTATGGAGTGGTGATCAAATTAGACTCTACTACAACAATTCTAATAGTGAACCAACTATGATTGTCTATGACAAATAGATGTAACTATCATAGTAGTTTTGAATATATTAGGGTATACAATCCTTCAAACTATCCCACATAAAGTGCTAACGAAGTTATGGCATGAATTGGGTGAATCATCATGCACTTCTGTATGAGTTTGTTTGGGATTGAGGAGTGCCTTTTCTAAATCCATTTCAATTTTTAATTTTTATTAATTTTATGCATGAAACCCCCTTGATAAGGATTTGATGTAAGCTTTGGCCATTTCTTATCAAAAAACAAAAAGATTTTTGGAACCCAAAGACTTTGACAGAGTTGTTGGCAGCATTAGTGAAATATAGAGAATCAGAAGGTGAGGTACGACCAAGTAGATGATCTTGTTAGTGTTAGAAGGCATTTGTAAGGCTGTGGTGTAAGGAAGTGTTAAAACTAGGTGGTATGGGAGAAACATTGGAGAACTCTCATTCTGGATGGAGTTGGCATCTCACTGGAAGACATGTTTGTTTAATTTATGTGTTTACATTATGTTTTCGATGATGTCAAAATGGACCAAGAATTTGAAATTTTGTGATTTTACTTTGAGGTGTGGTGGCTGCAATAAGAATAAAATCTCACAAGTCTTTAAAGAGAGCAAAGAGTAGTTCTATGCAATTATCTCCTCTTCTATTAATTGCCAAAGATGTTCTAAATACAGGTGGTGATACTTCAGAGGAAATAGCCCAAACCAAAATTATCATGATTCTAAGATTGTCAACATGGGTCTGGCCTGTAGTGAACATTGGTGAAGGAAATTAATGTAGTATTGGGAAGATAGATCCATTAAGGGAAAGTTCACAATTTGATGAGGCTTGTTATGATGAGGATACCTCACAAAACAATTAGGATGCATCCACAGGGTTGTGTTGTGCATTGCTTTTTGAATTTCATAGGGAAATTGAACCATCATAGGACACAAAAAATGTTATTAAACCAAATAGTGAATTGGGATTATATGAACAAATTGAATCACCTATTCAACTATAGGTGATGCCTCATTGTCTTAACTTTGTTGATGGGGGGATCTATGTTGCTACACAAAAGATACATGTGGAAATGCTGAAGTGACCATGGAAGGAAATAGTCAAAATGGCAAACATGAATCTCTTAACCTTTTTAAGGTCTATTTCCATGAGGTGCTTATTAGAGAAAGAATGAGCATTAGTAATTCAACATTGATGGGAAGTTGCTTTATTAGTTACTTAGAGTGACAAAACAATTAAGTTGTTAAGATGTTAGCTCCAAAGAATATGTTATTCATGATTAATGATAAAAAATATCAATTAAACAATGCACATGAATAACAGATTCACATTCAGCTGTTCGGCCCTATGTGTAGAGGGTGTGATGGTCATTTGCTCCTTCAATGGATAACTAGAATACAACACAGCTACAGCTATTTAAAAGAATTTTGAGTTCTAAACTCTCCATTGGAGGTTTTTTTTACTTTGATTCAGTTGCAAATAAAGATCATGTTTGGTTGGGAGGACTATGACAGGTTTGCTGGCCTTGCATCTGGGTAAACATGTGGGCACTTGAATTTAAACTTAGTAATTTATTGATTTTGTGAGTTTTGATCTAGATTGAGTTTTGAGAGCTTGCCATTGTGTACCTAGAGAGAATATTTTACACATTGCCGAAGTTGTAGAGGGTCCTCTCTATATTGACGACAAGACAATGGTATGTAGTGGTCATTCTTTGCCATTGTGTGCTTTAGAATGGACCTTTCCAAATAGCTTAGAGTAGGAATGTGGATTAACAGATCGTTGGGACAATCGTTTTAGTGGATTGATTATGAAGGATTGCCTATCATTTACTTCATGTGTGGCAAGATGGGATATTCTTTGGGATTATGTACATAAGTTGAACTTGTACACACTTTGTGCTAGTTAAGCACCCTTATCGTCTGATTGTAGGACCTAATTAGGATAAAAAGGGTGAAGTAGTTTCGATGTAGATTATTACAAAGGAGCTTGATGAGGAAAGACAAGGACTAAGACTTTGGATGGTGCTCCAACTAAGGAAAATCATGCTTATTATTACTTCATAAGAATAGTAGACCATAATAAGTAAAGCTATTAGGGAGTGGGCCATACTGTTACTAATAAAAAGATACGTCAAAGTAATGGAGAAGTGGTGAAATGCCTTATCGATTCTACACATACTCAATTATAGAATTTGTTGCAACAGGTCGAGCTCACACAAAATTCAAATTCTATAATGAAGTGGTCATGCTAGGAGCTCATGAAAAGGGAAAGGTCATTGTGGAATGATTTTAGTTAAGTTTATGAAAACATAAATGAATAAAGGAGGGGAAAACCCTAGGTAGCTTGGAAAATAAAAAAAACAAAAAAGAGGAGGCAAGAGAGGTGAACAAAGGAACAAGCAACGCATTAAGATGTGGCTTGACTTCTCCAAGAAATTCAATGGATGACTATTTTGTTATGATGTTACTTGGAATAATTGGAAAGCAAATTTTGGATTGCTTATGAACCTTTGTTGATGTGGATAAAGAACTATGATTTGGATAGAAAGGGGGAAAGATGTTAATTTTCTTACTTAGTTTATGTTAGTTGCATGAAGCAACGTATTAAGCTGTGGCTTGACTTCTCCAAGAAATTCAATGGATGACTATTTTGTTATGATGTTATTTGGAATAATTGGAAAGCAAATTTTGGATTGCTTATGGACCTTTGTTGATGTGGATAAAGAACTATGATTTGGATAGGAAGGGGGAAAGATGTTGATTTTCTTACTTAGTTTATGTTAGTTGCATGAAGCTTACATGTCACAAAATCTGGATATATTTGATAACTTGTTTTGGACTTATATTGTTGGTTGAGAATCAAGCTAAGCTAGAGCTTGGCTAGAGCTGTGAGGAAGGGGTAAGCATGATTGATTTTATAATAGTTATAATTATCAATAGCTTTGCTAATTTCTCCTTCATTGATAAAGAGGCATATTTTAGAGAAGTAATAGGGAGTCCAATATTTGAGATAACATTCTTTGGAGGAATGATTAACAATCTATATGCCACTAGGGATTTTAAGAAAAAATTCTTACATGCATTAAGTGCCTCAAATTACTACATTTTGGAATAATTATTACATAATGAAGGAGTTTATCTCCAAAGGTAAATTACAACTATAGTGTATTGGAAATTATGATTTGCTAGCTTTGAGAAAGAGACTTATTGGGTGGATCTATATGAACTTTGCCAAAATTTTTTTAAGGGGTGAGATCTCCTCAATCAATCTTGTCACATTGCTATCTAAGTGAGGTAAAAGTATATGTTGATAAAAATAATACATCTTTGGGGGCTACAGTCTTGGATTGGCCCCTAAACATTAACTTTTAAATGAAATGGTGATACAACAATCATCCTACTATGATCAAAACTATAACATTTGTATGGACAATGGGGGAGGGGGAGTTTTTTAAAGTACACTAAATTTCTTGTTAGAAAGATGTTTCTTTGTGTGTGTCGTTGCTGTAGGGTGAATAGATCAAGTAATGTGTGCCTTTGATTACTCAACTTTAGCACTTGAGAACCTCAATTGAGGAATGTATGAATCAATGATTCTAGAATTTGCTATTGGAGGTCTACAAATAATTTTGTCAAAGGTCATGAGGGTGGTAGATCAAGTAGTAGTTAGAACTACGTGAGATGTGAGCATAGTCTATTTCTTATATGCATAAAGTTCAAGATATATTACTGGCTGTGTCATGATTGTTATTATGTTGAAAATCCTCAACTGTCCCATTTGGATTCTTTGTTATGCATGGTGGGAAGTAATGTTTTTTAGATGTTGTACATGGTTAAGCACTCACATTTAACTCTAGTTTTAGCATGAATTTGGAATGCTTTGAAATAAGATTCTTGGTTGAGTGTAGCTATGAATATATAGAAATTGATGCTACACATAATCAGTTTCAAAGCTAAAAATTCATTGAAAAACAAAAAGGGAAGATTGGGCACTATAGTATGTTTTGTAAGTGTAATGTAAATGTAAAGCAAGTCTAGAAGTAGCATTATTAGACTGTGGTTGTAGGTGGCTACTAAATCAAATGGTTTTCAATGCACTACTTGATGACTTGTTGGTGGGATGGGTTATCGGTTATTTTTGTTTTACCATGAGAATTCTTATTTTCAACTATATTATCATTTTATTGACTATGAACTTCTAGAACATCCTCTGGGACGTCTTGTTGTTTCCAAACCATGTGAGCAATTTCATGAATTGGCTTAGTTTTACACATGGCATTGGAATTTTTATACTTATAAAATGTAAATTTGACATAGATAGGAAGCAGAGTAATATGATTCCTTTTTACACCCTTGTATTTGATGAGTCAAGCATAAATATTTATCTCATATGGGCTTGCTTTAAGTGAAATTATTAATATTCAATTAAGTCAAGCCGTAAATTTTAAATGTCTAAAATAATGGTCTTCAAGGCTCTTGGTGTCATGGCTAGTTTCAAGGAAATTGAAGATATACACTAAAATTTTTATACTTGAATTTCTCTTTATTTTTCTTAAATTTGATATATCTAAATTTTGAGATAATTTCGCACACTAGTAGTATTAATATTTGAAAATGTTATATGTTTAATAATTGTTAAATTATGATTTTTGGGCTAAGCATTATTGATGAAAGTATAAACATTGGTATTTGATTTTTTAAAATTATTTAATAATTTTTATATGAATTTCTTTTCATAGTCACTTAGGATACTTGTAATACTATCATAATATAAACTTATTTCCATACAATTATATTCAAAATTTTGGCACAAAAATTCTCACAATACATTATAAAACCACTTTAGTCTCAGGATTTGTCACTGTAGCATTGGGAGGGTCGAGTTGACCCAACTGTAGGCCCATTTAGGCTTTAGTGATTTGAAAAAATAAAAAAAAAATTATTTGATAGACTTGAAGGGGCGAGTGAAGCCCAAAGACGAAGAATGAAGGCCGCAAGGAAAGCTGAAAGGAATAATGCCAAATAGCCCATAGGGAAAGCTGAATAGGAAAGTGTGAAATTAAGTCATCCAAGACCAAGTGATCAAATCTTGGTCGAGGAAGGGTAGAGCCAACCCCAAACAGCTCGAGAGACATATGAACCAAAATCGTTATAGAGAGTAATGGAAACCTAATTTAGGCAATATGGGAAAAAATTTCTATCTGATTTTCAAAGAAGGAGGAAAGGTAGACACAATCTAACGACTTAGGTTAATCAAGGTAAAATGCTACAAGTAAACAGTAGAAAGACAAGCAAGAAAATCAAACCTGAGCAGATTTGCTTGAAGATGTGTAACCGCTATGGTGAATGTTTTTAATTGAAGTAATATCTGGACTCATTATACTAATACATGTAGGACAACCTATGCACAATCTAATGGCCCAGATCAAGGCCACTTACATCCAACTAGTAGGATTGATCTTTCACAGTAAAATCGAGATTCAATCAGAAACATGCATTATAGGATCCAAATTGAAAAGTGACTGTTATGTGTCCATCACCCAAAAAGTTAGGTCATTTTAGAGCCATTGAGAGTGGATTTAGAGCTCAAATTTCAGCTCTATAAATAGGGAAGGATGAAGAACTCCAATAGGTTATAATTGCTAAGCTTTCAAATCACAATTGCAAGCAATTTCAAGTGCATACAGTGTTTCCAAATTCACAAAGTCAAAGTTGCAAGAAGGAACCTAGAATTGGAGGTTTCTGCTCAACTATTTTAAATTTTTATTCCTCCCACTTTTCAATTTTTCTTTTGAATTTTTATTGTATTGAGTGTGCCACAGACTTCCTTAAATTTTTTAAGTTTATAATCTGTTGCTAATTTTTGTATTTATTTCTTTGGGGTAAGGGCATCTCGATAATTATGCAAAAGCCTGTGGTTTGAGTTGAGTCTTGAAAAAAACATAAGTAGGTTCAGGATTAGTCGTAGGTAAATTCTAAATAGGTACGAAAAACCTCGCTTGTAATTTTTTTTTTTAGTGGTTTTTTCCTAACATCGATTGGGGTGGATTTAGGCACGATTTTGAGTTGGACCACCTTAAAAATGTTTTTGTTGACTATTTTAGTACTCTTTCTTATTCTTGCTTAAAAGATTTAAGTTTTAATTTAAAAAAATGGAAAAAAAATGTTAAAATTTTATTTACCATAATTCACCCCCTTCTTGTGGGTTTACTTTGAGCACAAATAACTTCATTCCTCTTGCCTAGAGGCAATGTATTTTTTCCAATCAACTATGATCACTTTTGTATTATTGAATATCAAGGAGATTAATGTAACAAAACCTTGTGTCTCATTGCAATATTCATTAAGGAAGAAGGGACTTTGTAGTTTCCTTGTTGGAAATGTGCGTGGAAACCTCTACTCGACATGAGATCATATTTGTTTTTGGCATAAACTTGAACTACCTAGTGCAATCTTCATCTGGCCTGTCTGGGGGCATTGTAGTGTTATGGAGAAATTGGTTCAAGCTTGAGCTTATGGATTACTCTTCACAAGTGGTCAATATTTTGACAAAATCTAGTAATAATGAGATTTGGCAATGTTGTGCTTTGTATGAATCAAATGACTATATTATTAGGCAATCAACATGGCACCAAATTAGAAATATTGTAAAGCATGTTGGAACCTTACTTGCATAGGAAAAGAAAAAAATTGGTAAAGAAGTTTAGCAATATATAGTCTCAATATAAGTTCTCTAACATTATTCATGATTTACAACATCCAACTGACCTAGGTTTGCTATGGAATTAGTTTACATGGTGTAATAGTAGGGAGGAGAATGCTCATTTATTTGAAAGATTGTATAAAACTTTCATAAGTTTGATGGTATGCAAACCTTCTTGATTACTTGTGACACACTTTCCTCAAATTATCTTGGACCACTATACAATACATATAATGTTTAGGTAATCCGTACTAGTAAAATTGATATAAGAACCCACTTTGAAAATATGTGGTTATGCTTTCTATAATCAACAATTGTTGTCTATGCAGCATGGACCAGGACTCTTAGAGGTAATCTCATGGATAATCTATCCACTAAATTTAGCAAAGCCTTGTTAGCATTAAAGAAATGGAGTAAAGTTTAACTTGGTAATATGCTTACTATATATGCTAGTTGGAATAGGAAATCTAAGAGATTTAACTTGAGGAATCTATGAACAACTTAACTAAAAACAGGAACAAAGATCTTTTGGCATAAATTTCTTCCAATCAGAATTTCATGGATTTAAAAGATGCATTTGTTAGTAATGTGTCGAGCTTCACTGAGCCACCTTTAGAGACCAGAGCTCACATTTTTCATGGAATTAACTACTTCTATATCTAGGAGAAACTATATCTATTAGCATAAAAAAAAGAAAGTGTATAATTGGTGGCATCCCCAATTGAGATCGAACACATTCTTATGTAGTTTTTTTAGTAAGAATTGGTGTAGCCATGGACAATAAAAGCCTGATCCATCCTTGTCGACTTTGAGAACTATTAATGGTGAACTAATGGACTCACTTGTGGCTCCAGTCTGTGGTGATGAGATTACAAATATGACACTATCCATCAAATGAAATAAATTCCCTAGCATTGATCGCATCTCTTTTGAGTATGTGCATAGTTATCAGAACATCACACAAATAGATAGTGTCATAGATGTGAAACAATTTGTTAAAGAAACATTTATGCCCGAATGTTTAAAGGACACATTGGTTGTTCTTATCCTTAAAGTTCAAGATAGATCTAAACCCAAGAATTTCAAGCACATTACCCTCTATAATGTAATTTACAAAGTTGCCACCAAAGATTTGGTGCCTACACTAAAGATGGTGCTTCTTAATATTACAATCAAGAAATAAGTGGGTTTTGTACCAAGCTATGCTATATTACACAACATATTCTTGACATAAGAAATGGCTACACATATAAATTATCTACTTCCAAAGAAGGTTTTATGGTACTAAAGTTAGATATGAACCAACCTTATGATAAGGTCAATTAAAAATTTTTATTGGATATGCTCAAGAATTTGTGATACCTAACTATTTGGTGCAATAGGATTGAGGATTGTATTAGTGTATTGAGGTTTGGCATTATGTTTAATGGTATTAATTTACATTGGATTAAAGTAGCCAAGGGCATGAGATAGGGATGTCTTCTCTCATTATGCCTTTTTACATTTGTGTGTAGGTATCTCCTTGGCTTATTCTTTGAAGAATTGCAAAGTTGTTTATGAGAATGCCATAGTGTGAAAGAATTTAAGTCCAATAGCTTTGTTAATGACATTTCCAAACTCAATGGGGTGAATGATAGGGATACCTCTTCATTAAATGAGCTTCTTAACTAGATGTCAGAGAACATGTGGTTGGATACTATGATTAAGTTTGCTACTTTCACATTATCTAATCTTTGGCTTTATAAGAATTTGCAAAAATTTGGAAACAAGGTTCTCACTTCAACTATGCTCCAAATAAAATTTTCAATTGCTACATTTCTATTACTACTTGTTTTAACACCCAACTTCATCCAATGAGAGCTCCAACAGCCTTGATGTGCTATTTGTTACATCTTATTGGACTCCACCTTCATGAGTTGAGTCAAAATAAAGTTTCACATAGCCATTCATTATGATCTCACTATTGGAATTGGTATTATTATTTGGGATGACATGAGTATGCCTATTACTATATTGAGAAAAACATTGGTTTTAGGTATAGCTTTTGCAATGGAGATTATTGTCATTCTTTAGGCGATGGAACAACTTTGAATTTTTCTTCCTAATATCCAAGTAGTAGTGATTGAATTAGACTTTACTATAGCTATTACTATATAGTGTCCTAGGTACTTTTGTCTAAAAAGAAATGAGGTTCCTATCATAGTGCTATTACCTATGTTCAACATATGTAGTTTTTCAAACTATCCCCCAAAAAGTGCCAAGGCAACATTGCTGCAAACTAGCTCACTTATCATGCATTATTGTATGATTTAATTCGAAATTGGGAGTTGCCTCTTCCAAAACTACTTCAACTTGATCTTCTTAATAATTTTATCTTTTACAATCATTAAGCAAAGCATTCAGTTGTCTTCAGTCTTTCTTTATCAAGGAACCCAAAGACATAGACTTACAAGAACACGAATGTGATGCATGGGTGTGGTGGATGTAGGGGATGGTCTCGTATGTATAGAAGGTGAAGTACGATTTATTGGTCAATGAACATTGGTGACTAAAGGAGGGGAAAAATGATGGTGGATGGGGACGACATTGTGATGTAGGACTAGACAAAAATTGCTTAGTTAGAAAACTTTTCTTTCTTTTTTTTTATTTATTTAAAAATTGTGACTGATGCACAACAAAGGAGCAAGGGCGTCACCCTAAGGGACACACACCTAGATACGATGAGGGTTGAACGCAAAAGGCACCAACCAATGAATCCTAACTAAACTTAGGATCGATAGCGGCTAAGAAGTCGCTAAATCGACTACGGCTACACACTTTCAAACACGCAGAGATAGGGAGTACTTAGATTGGTTAAGTACCAGTTGAACTTAAAATATAATTTATAGTAAAAGTTGCACTTCGCAGAATGAAAATATATTGAAGAAAAATTAATAATCTAGGAATGGAAAATACGAATGAAGATGGTTGAGCGGTCATGGAAGATGATAGACTGGAGTGGCGTCTCACCACTTGGACCTCGCGTCCCTCCTCCCAGGATCAGAGCTTTGACGAGTCGGCACGCCAAAGACACTCAGAGCACTCACGAACTCAGAATGGAAGCAATGAACACTCAAAGCTTGCATTAACTTTTCTCCAAAGAAATATCTCCCTCACAATAAAAGAGGACTTCCCCATATATAGGAATCCACAAGGGTACAAAAGACATTTTGACTCATAACATGGGAATACTAAAGGACACATGGATAAACTAAAAGTAACCTAAAATTACAAACAGACTCCTAAAAATCTGAGAAAAATAATGAAAATTAAGTTCGTTCATTTATCTAAACACTGTTTTACGGATTTTGAAAGTGACTTCTAGAACTCCGGAAAAAATGCAAAACAAAACCCTAATTTCGGGTGGCTGGCGACGCGGAGAGCGACGGCGAGTCTGGCGGGTCGGCGCGGGTCGGTGTCGGTCGGCGCGGGTCGGCGCAGGTCACAGGATGCGAGTCATCTGGGGGTAGCTTGGGTCGGCGCCTGGCTGGACTCAGGCTTAGCGGTTTGGGCTAACCCAGAGCCGGTTCGGGCTCGAGCGGTTCGAAATGGCGGCGGGCGGTTCACTGTGACGGCAAAGGTTGCGGCGGAGGCGGCAACCGGTGGCAGGGATAGTGATTTTGGCATTGTTTTTGCTCCCGGGAAGCCATTCGGACTCCGATTTTGAATCCGAAAGTTGTGTTGGCTTTCTAAAGATGATAATAGGTTTTTAGTGCAAGACCTGGTCCGTGGACGTCGAAAATCCTTCTCGAACATGATGTCCTCATCATTTCCCTTAGGGTGGGAAAAACTCAGCTCTGATGAGTAATCTCTGGCCCTCTCATAGTCTTCAAGTGCTCCAGGGTTCAAACGATGAAGCTTCTCTCGAGATATCCAAGTATCATCTTCGTTTAACCTGTCTTTCCAATGTACAAGATATTTCTGATAATGTTTATTCCTAGTGTTAGTAATTTTATCATCAATAATTTTTTCAATCTGCTCACTCGATTTCTTAAAACAGGCCTATGGACACTCTGGTAGGGGTTCACTCATAAGGGGTGTAGATTCAGGCTCAAATAGCTCACTAGGTATTTCAACTGGCTCCTTGTAAGCCACCAAGTCTGAGATATTGAAACTGTTGCTAATTCCATAATCGTCTGGCAATTCTAAAGTGTACGCGTTTAGGCTAATTTTAGTTAAGATTCTAAATGGTCCGATGCCCTTTGCTTGCAACTTTCTTAATGTGCCCGGAGGAAACCTCTCAGGCTTCACACGTATCATGACAAAATCTCCCACAGAAAACTCCTTGTTCTTTCTATGTGCATCAGCCAATTTTTTATATGTTTCATTGCTTAGATTAATTTTTTCTTTTATAATTTTATGAATATTTCGTATATGTTCGGCAAATTCTATGGCTGATTCTGATGAACGAGTATGTGCAGGTAAAGGAATTAAGTCTATAGGACTATGGGGCTTATAACCATTATAGGCCTCGAATGGACTTATTCCAATTGTCCTATTGACTGAGCTATTATAAGCATATTCTATTCTTGGTAAAAGTAGGTCTCAATTTTTAACATTATCACCAACTAAACTTCTTAGTAAGTTTCCTAAACTCCAGTTGACAACTTCTGTTTGGCCATCAGTTTGTGGATGATAGGCTGTGGAGAATTTCAGTTTTGTTCCTAATGATTGCCATAAAGTTCTCCAAAAATGTGATGTGAACCTAACATCTCTATCAGATACTATGGTCTTGGGTACTCTATGTATTTTGACAATTTCGTCAAAGAAAAGTCTAGAAATATGAGATGCATCTGAGGTCTTATAACATGGTACAAATCTAGCCATCTTAATGAATCTATGGACGACTACAAAGATTGAATCAAATCGCCTTGTCATCTTAGGTAATCCTAGCACGAAATCCATTAAAATGTCTTCCCAAGGTCTCGATGGGACGGGTAAAGGCATATATAGTCTAGTATTTTGTTTCCCAAGTTTGGAAACTAAACAGTTCCTACAGCCTGCCACTATTCTAGCCACTTGTCGTTTTAATCCCGGCCAATAAAACTTATATTCTACGGCTGATATAGTCTTATCTCTTCCAAAGTGGCCAGTTAAACCTCCCGCATGTATTTCCCAAATAAGAAAGTCTCTTAATGAGGTTTTAGGAATGCATAATTTCTGATTATAAAATAGATAACCTTCTTTTATCATATAATCGTTTATTACCATAGATGGTATCTCTAAAATTTTAGAATAAATATCTTTAAAGTCCTCACATGTTGAGTATAAAGATGGTAAAACATCGAATCCAGTGATTGAAACAGATAAGGTAGTTAAAAGATTTATTTTTCTACTTAACGCATCAGCTACCTTATTTTTTAAACCAGGTTTATGCTTCAGCACAAATGTGTAACTTTGAATAAACTCAACCCACTTAGCATGCTGAGGTTTAAGTTTCCTTTGAGAATTTAAATATTTTAAGGCTTCGTCATCAGAATTTAAAACAAATTCTTTAGGTAAAAGATAATGTCTCCAATGTCTTAAAGTCTGAACTATAACATAAAATTCTTTATCATATACTGAGTATTTTCGTTTTGCCTCATTTAATTTCTCACTAAAGTATGCAATAGGTCGCCCTTCTTGATTTAACACACCCCCAATTGCAACTCCCGAAGCATCACAAGAAACCTCGAATACTAGATTAAAATCTGGGAGTCTCAAAACTGGGGCTTGGGTCATACAGGTTTTAATTTTATCAAAGGCGTCGTTAGCTTTATCAGTCCAATCAAATCCGCCCTTTCTAATACAATCCGTGATCGGGGCTGTGAGTGTGCTAAATCCTCTTATAAATCTCCTGTAAAATGTTGTTAATCCATGAAAACTTCTAACATCGTGAACACTTTTGGGTGTAGGCCAGTTTATTATTGCATTGATTTTTTCAGGATCGGCCGATACTCCAACATCAGAAATTATGAATCCTAAGAAATTGACACTTCTTGTCATAAAAGCACATTTTTTTAAATTCACATATAACTTGTTCTCTCGAAGCACCAAACAAACTTTCTTAAGATGATCCAAATGGGTTTCTATATTTTTACTAAAAATCAATATATCATCAAAATATACTACTGCAAATTGTCCTAAGAAAGGTCTAAGAATTTGATCATAATTCTCATAAAAGTGCTAGGTGCATTGGTAAGGCCAAAAGGCATCACTAGCCATTCGTAAAGTCCATCTTTAGTTTTGAATGCCGTTTTCCATTCATCCCCAGGGCGAATCCTAATCTGGTGATATCCACTTTTTAAATCAATCTTTGAGAAAATTTTTGCCCCATTCATTTGATATAAGAAGTCATCAAGTCTAGGGATGGGAAACCTATATTTTATAGTAATTTTGTTAATAGCTCTGCTATCGATACACATTCTCCATGTACAGTCTTTTTTAGGGGTTAATAATGCTGGGACGACGCAAGGACTTAAACTTTCTTGAATAAATCCCTTCTCCATTAAATCCTTAACTTGTCGACTTAACTCTTCGTGTTCAGTGGGACTCATTCTATAGTGAGGCAAGTTCGGTAAGCTAGTTCTAGGGACAAGATCAATACAATGTTGTATATCTCTAAGTAGGGGCAAACTGTTTGGTTGTTCTAAGAATATATCACTAATTCATTTATGGTAGGTTCGATCTCAGGTGGGATGACTATGTCAGGGATCTCAGTTTGTACTTTTTTAACTGCTAATGCCCATATTACTAATCCATCAGTGAATTCACGCATGGCTTCTCCTTTAGATATGATATGAATTTTTTTATTC
Source organism: Vanilla planifolia (assembly GCA_023846275.1). Taxonomy (NCBI): domain Eukaryota; kingdom Viridiplantae; phylum Streptophyta; class Magnoliopsida; order Asparagales; family Orchidaceae; genus Vanilla; species Vanilla planifolia. The sequence goes on from JAIUJO010000047.1 coordinate 16,033, forward strand.
TTAATTTGATTTGTCTTCTTAATAGGTTGAACTTTATCCTTGGGAGGGGATGGGTATAGTTCAATATTTTGTCCATTATGCGTAATGATGCATGTATTGGATTTCCCTGTTAATAAAGCATCGTGGTCATAAAGCCATGGTCTCCCTAATATGATGCTTCCTACTTGCATTAGGACTATGTCACAAACTATATCTTTTGAATATTGTCCAAATGCTAAAGGAACTACACATTGTACTTTAACTTGAATAGATGTTTCGTTAATCCATGAGACAGTGTAAGGGTGGGGATGTGGGGTCGTAATTAGGCCAAGTTTGGTGACCGAATCTGTAGAAATGGCATTAATACTTCTCCCACTATCGATTACTACTTTGCAAACCTTTTCTCCTATTTTAATGAAAGTATGAAAGATTGCAGTTCTTCTCCAGTCTTCACTAATTTTTGGTTGAGTAAGGGTGCATCTGACTATGGCTAGAGTTTCTTCCCCTGGGTTGTCTTCTTCATCTTCATAATATTCATTAGCAAGATCAATATCTGGGTTGTATTCTGTTATCTCCTCGGTGTCTATTTCAGATTCCTCACTTTCACCTTCTCCTAAGTAGTTTATCCTGGTGGGACATTGGGCTGCTACATGTCCTTTTCCATTACATTTATAGCAAGTTATTTCTTTAGGTCTTGTGGTGGTTGGATTGGGTTTTATGGCGGTAGTAGGCTGGGTACGACTAGTAGATGATCCATTATTAGAGTATTTAGGTATAGGTTTGGGTTCAAACTTCTTTGTAGGATAGGTCTTTTGTAAGCGCTCTATTTCACTAGTTATTCTATAGGCTTCGGGTAGGGATTCTACGCCACTAATTAAAAGTTCTCTTTGTAGGTCTTCCCTAAGTCCAGCACGAAATCGGGAGAGAGTCATAGATGGGTCTTCATCTATTCCACATCTGAGATGATATTCATCAAATTTGGCAATATATTCATTTATTGATTTTCCTCCTTGTGTGTGATGTTGCCATTGGTCCAATAATTGATTTTTATAAGTTCTTGGAACATATTTCTACCTAAGGGCTCTTTTAAGTTCATTCTAAGTTTCAATTGGCGGCGAGTTTCTTTGAAAATTATCATTATCTACAGCTTCCATATAGAGTCGTGCTTACTTAGATAATTTCATTTTAGCAAATAATGCCTTTCTATCTTCAGTAAGTCTAAACCATTGAAAATATTTGTCTATAGCGGCTTCCTATTCTAAATATTCTTTAGGGTTAAGGGAACCTTCGAAACTAGGGATTTCGAATTTGATTGATCTGAGTAATTGGTCATTGTCATTTTCGATCCGGTTTCTGTGTCTATGTGGGGGTATTGTTGATTGATAGTCGCTTCCTTCTTCTATTATCTCTGGTTCCATTCTTTGTTGTTGTGTCGGTGTGACTCCAAGTCTAGGGGGTTGTAGTATTTCTTCTTCAGTAATTTCTGGTTCCACTTGATTTCGTTCTAATCGATTGAGTCTTGCATTTGTTTGAGTTGATAGATCCTGTATAGCTAATTGCATTTGTCGCATCTGTTCCATGAGTTGTTCAAATTGATTATCCATTGTATATTCCCTACCAGATCTAGTTCGCATAAACGTTTTCGTAAAGAGTGTGTGTGCAGCTCACAAAGTAACCGAATAGTCGCACAAGGTTTCTCCCCAGTTAGTGATGCATAGACAAAGCTCCGCTTTAGCCAGACCACCTCTTAGATAGGAGTTACCTAAGATTGACTAAAACCTTCTCTAATACCAAATGTGATGTAGGACTAGACGAAAATTGCTTACTTAGAAAACTTTTCTTTTTTTTTTTTATTTAAAAATTGTGACTGATGCACAACAAAGGAGCAAAGGCGTCACCCTAAAGGACACACACCTAGATACAATGATGGTTGAACGCAAAAGGCACCAACTAATGAATCCTAACTAAACTTAGGATCGATAGCGGCTAAGAAGTCGCTAAATCGACTACGGCTACACACTTTTAAACACACAGAAATAGGGAGTACTTAGATTGGTTAAGTACCAGTTGAACTTAAAATATAATTTATAGTAAAAGTTGCACCTCGCAGAATGAAAATATATTGAAGACAAATTAATAATCTAGGAATGGAAAATACGAATGAAGATGGTTGAGTGGTGATGGAAGATGATAGACTGGAGTGGCGTCTCACCACTTGGACATCGCGTCCCTCCTCCCAGGATCAGAGCTTTGACGAGTCGGCACGCCAAAGACACTCAGAGCACTCACAAACTCAGAATGGAAGCAATGAATACTCAAAGCTTGCATTAACTTTTCTCCAAAGAAATATCTCCCTCACAACAGAAGAGGACTTCTCCATATATAGGAATCCACAAGGGTACAAAAGACATTTTGACTCATAACATGGGAATACTAAAGGACACATGGATAAACTAAAATTCACCTAAAATTACAAACAGACTCCTAAAAATCTGAGAAAAATAATGAAAATTAAGTTCATTCATTTATCTAAACACTGTTTTATGGATTTCGAAAGTGACTTCTAGAACTTCGAAAAAAATGCAAAACAAAACCCTAATTTCGGGTGGCTGGCGGCGCGGAGAGCGGCGGCGGGTCCGGCGGGTGGGCGCAGGTCGGTGAGGGTCGGCGCGGGTCGGCGCAGGTCACAGGACACGGGTCATCCGGGGGTAGCTTGGGTGGGCGCCTGGCTGGACTCAGGCTCAGCGGTTCGGGCTCGAGCGGTTCACTGTGACGGCAGAGGTTGCGGCGGAGGCGGTGGCCGGTGGTAGGGATAGTGATTTTGGCCTTGTTTTTGCTCCTGGGAAGCCATTCGGACTCCGATTTCGAATCTGAAAGCTTTGTTGGCTTCCTAAATATGATAATAGGTTTTTAGTGCAAGACCTGGTCCGTGGACGTCGAAAATCCTTCTTGAACATGATGTCCTCATCACATTCGCAAAGCTTGTTTTTAGCCAATGCTAGTAGCTCACTGAAAGGATAATTTGGGCATGTTAATGTTTTACTGTAGTTCCAAAATATTTTGAAATAGGCCTAGAATTCATAATCCTCTTGGTACATAGTAGGGAGTAGAGATCTACAATAGGAAAAAATATTGTAAGATTTTAAAAAACAAAAAAATAAATGGTAGTGTGGTGTAAATATCCTCATCACAAATTGCTAGTGAAGATGTTTAGAGCATAGTTGGTGATACTTCTAAGCCTAACAGCCCCTTAGTTGAACATTCTAGAATCTGGGATTGTCTTTGCTGTTTGAGTTCTAATGAACATTGGTGATGGAGTTTAGGGAAGTGGATGAATGAATTTATTGCTATTAATGGAAAACTCATAGTTCGACGTGCCTTACTATAATTTAAATATGTTTGAGGATGATGAGAGTGCTTCTTTATGACTGGATGGTGCATTAATAGTGGGATTACATAAGTAATCAGAGACATGATAGAAAGAGAAAAAGTTTATTTCATTGAATAGAGAACTTGGTTGGAATGAACATGCTAAATTATATATCCACTCACAAGAGAAATCTCCATGTCCTAAAGGTGTTGATGTGGGTGATTTATGTGTCTACACATAGGATCTTATAGAAATGTTGTAGTGATCATGGAAGATAATTCATAGAATTACAAACTTGAATCACTAAACCTAAACAAAGTCAACTTTAAGAGTTGCTCAATAAAAGAGGAATGAGCATTATTAATCTGACATTGATGAGAGGTCCCCTCATTTACTACTCATAGTGACCAGCCAATCTAGATGTTAAGATGCTAGCTCCAAAGGATACCTCTTTCATAACTAATGATGAAATACATCTTTCAAACGAGGCAAGTGAATGACAAACTCAGTACCACCACTTCAACCTTGTGGGTAGAGTGTAAAAAGGTTATTTTCCATTTAATTGGACATGCAAAATATTATAATAAAGGTGTGGCCATTTCAGAGGATTTTCGATTAAGAACTTGATAGATGGGAGTTTTTATCTGTACTTATATTCAATTGTAAAAGAGAATATGTGTAGTTTTGAGGACCATGGTAAGTTAACTAGCTTTGAATTAGGGTTATATAAGTGGACACCTAAATTTAAACATAATACTTTAATGATTTTGGGTGCTCTAATATGGATTCATCTTTCTATTCCCTTATTGTGTTGAAACAAAGCGAATCTATTACAATGTGCCAATGCTTTACGAGATCCTCTTTTGATTGATGCTTGGAAACTAATATGTAAAGGTCACTCTTTGCTAGGGTGTTTATTAAAATGAACATTTCAAAACTATTTAGAGGAAGAATTTTGATTAATAGGCACACTTAGTTAGTCGATACTCATGGCTACTATAGCTAAGAGAAAGTCATTTAAATAAAGAACCTGATAAAGATAAAAATGGGGTGCCTATTTTGACACTATTGGGTACAAAGGATCATGAGGAGAAGAGACAAAGACTTGGACCTTGGATGGTTGTTTACCCATGGAAAATGAAGCTAATTGACACAATAAGGGTGAGGGATTGTAATAGGTAAAGATAAAAGTACGTAGTAGGTGAGAATACAAATCAAATATATGGATACAATGTAGGTAATGCAAAGGGGTAGGTTCTGTAATAGGCAATAGTAATACAATGGAGGTACATTGAAGCCCAGTGGGCACAAAAGTAGAAAAGTTAGGGAGAGGTTCACCCTATTATTAATAAAAAGCATAGTCCATCATGTAGCATGGGACTAGAGGAAGGCCTGATTGGTTCTTCACATAGTTGTAGAATTTGGAGAAGCATGTAGAATTCTCATGCAATTTTAGTCCATCCAATGAAGTGGTCCTACTTGGTGCCTAAGAAAGGGCAAAAGTACATTTGAGTGATTTTTATTAAGGTAAGGAAAACAAATAATTTATAAAAAGTAGAACTCTTGAGTAAGTTGGAAAATCTAAAACCAAATAATTGTGGCAAGGTAGGAGAATATAGGATTAGGTGGAGAATTGAGAAACTTTTTCACTTATCCAAAAAATTTAGAGGACGACCATATAGCTAAGCTATTTTTGAGATCACTTGTAAAGAATATTTTTGTTTTCTCATGGTTTTACTTTCTTATGAATAAAGGATACTGTGACATGGTTGAATAGCGACAAAGAGGATGTTTACACTATTGCTTTTACACTAGTTGCATCAAACTTACATGTCACAAATTTTTAGATGTATTAGATTACTAACATTAGTACTATTTTTTTATTAGGGATTAGGCTAGACTTGAGCATGACAACAACTACAGGGAGGGGGAAGTAAGATGGCTTTTTTACTAGCTATGGTTATTAATAGCTTCACAAATTTCTCAATTATTCATAATAATAGTAAGCATTAGATAAGAAATAAAGTGGAAATGCAATTCTTGGGCCTATACTCAGTGGAGTTTGGTTTGAGAAACTATCAGCTACTATGGATTTGAAGGTTTGTTCTTAACATATTTGTTATGAACAAGTTGGAAAGCTTGGTTGACTATTATTATATAAACTAGTGTAATCACTTCTTATGTAGTAACAACTCCAACTTGCCCAAGAAGCCTAAAAAACTAGTAATTAATGAGTTGTTATATAACAATAGTGTTATTTTGTGTCATTCTATTGCTATGACACTACCTACATGTTATGGTTTGCTAACTTTGAGAAACAACATCATATAATGGACCTATATGAAGTTTTAAAAATGTTTATATAGATGAGAGTTCCCCTTTCAATTTGGAGTTGTGAATATCTAAGGATGATCAGTATGTTATCATGAGGATTAGCATGAATGGGGGCTAGAGTCTTTGCTTAGTCTAAAATAATTTGTTCTTAAGAAAATGTTGACACAATAATCTTACTATTATGATTTGATCTATAAGGTATGGAAGGAGGTTGGTTGAGTAGGCATTCATCAAAGTATACGAAATATATATCTTGGAAGATGGTTGTTTACTTATTTATCTTTATAGTTAACATAGTTTCAGTGATATGTGCCTTTGTTTTCTCAACATCAGTTGATAGGAGCCTCGAATGAAGAATGTATAGATCTACTACTCTAGTTTACAATATGGGTGATTAAAAAATAATTTTCTCAAAAATATGGGGTGTTACGAATCAATTAGAATTGAAAAATAGGAGAGCAATGAGCACACCTTTCCTATTTATGTAGAAACTATTAGATATATTTGAAAAGGTTGACCTGTTGGCTATGGAGTAAACTAGTTGTGTGTAGATGTGTCTAGCAGCTAAGTGATCTAAATTTAGTCATGACTACTATATTAGACACTCTCATTTGTTTCGTTTGGACTCACTATTATGCAAGGAAAAAGGTAAAGTGCTTTCTTAAATGCTACAACATTCTTGGGTGCTAGAATTAACCTTACATTTTAGATGTGGATTTGGAATACATTCTAATAATGTACAAGGATCAACACAACTATGAAAATAAAGTAATATTAGATGCAAATAATCTATTCAAAAGTTGCTCGTGCATTCACAAAAATGGGAAGATTATGGACAGCAACATGCCTGATAGGTGCAATCTTATTATAAAGTAGGTTAGGATTTGGCATTGTTAAGCTATGGCTATAGGTGGTTGCTACATTAGATGTTTTTCAATTTTTTATTTGATTATTAATATGGTGGGATGGGTGATATGCTATGTTTTCTAATAGTTGACAGAGTGGGGTTTCATATAGTTAGCTAGGTTACTATCTTATTGATAAATAACTTTGAGAACTTAATTTGGTAAAGTTTCTTGTATCTAAATTATGTGATCAATTTCATGAATTATCTTTGTTATACATGCTATTCTACATTTCTTATGCATCTAAAATTCATATTTGCTTTGGATAAGGTGTATTGCAAAGTGAATGATTTTTGTTAGGGGTAATTTTTTTGCTAACAAATTTTGATTTGATTTGTAGAGTGGAATATCCATGAGAATAAAGAAGTAAATTTCATGGCTACTTTGAACATTTGGTAAGGAAGAATAGGTTCTTCATAGTTGCTATGTTGAAAACTCATGTGGAGACCATTAATAAGTGTAAGGTGGATCAACTTTTGGGTAAAAATAGGGATTACTTTGTGCACAATTTCATTGGGTTATCCAGGGAAATTGTAGTATTATAAGGGAATTAGGTCTAACTTTAGGTTGTGGATTACTCCTCATAGGTGGTTACTATCTAAGTGAGATATGACAGAAATGAGATTTGGTAGTGTTGTGCTATGTTTGTATCGAAAGTCTATATAAGCTACTGATAAGATTGGGATCAAATGAAAAATACTATACATGCTTGGTAGAATGCTACTTGTTATAGAGACCTTTAATGTCTTACTTGCACAAGAAGATAAAAAAAGGTGAAACAATTCAGCAATGACAAGGCTCAGTATGTATTCTCTAGCTTTATTCATGATTTAGATCTGACTAACTTGGGTTTTATTAGGAATCAGTTTACTTGGTTTAGTAAAAAAGAGGAGAATGCTCGTATCGACAGAAGATTGGATGGAGCTTTCTTGAATTTAAATAATTTGTAAGCCTTTTTAGAGTACCATTGTTACATATCTCCTATATATTGGCTTGAAGAACTACATATTACTTATATAGTTAAAAAATCACTATTGGGAAAAATTAAAAGAAGAACCTAATTTGAAAGGAACTACTTATGATTTCCTCAATCAACTAGTGTAGTCAATTTTCTTTGAAAAGGACTACTAGAGGAAAACTATGGATAGTCTATCCACTATATTTAGTAGTGCTTTGACAGTGTTATTTCACCTTAGTGTTTAATAAGTCAAAAAGTAAATTCTTAGAATTTCATTCTAATGGTCTTATTTAGTGTTAAATTGGTATAATTTTTAATGAACAAGCTATGCACCTTTGAAGATAGTGAATTAGTGGTCCTCAAAGAACCATGGAGTGTTCAATATATTTTAAGGATTACAGACATGCATACCAAGCTTTGATTAGTTCTTTTATATGAAATTGAATTTTAGATTGTTTATTTTATGACACTCTCCATTTGTATCAATTTCAAATTATATTTGAGCATCAAATTATTTAGTCATCTCCTTGATTTAGTGAATGAATAGGATTTTCTTTTTGAATTTCATAGTCCTTTTCTTGTTTAAATCCTATCCTTCTCAAATTCCATGTTTGTTGGCTTGTTGACTCTTGATTAAATTAAAAAGAATAATTCTATTAAAATTTTCATAATATATATATATATATTTTCCACATCCTAGTTTATTCCCATGTGTAAAGCGTCTCTATCAGGGGAAGCCCAAGAGCGCACTTGCAAGCACCGGGTCAGGAAATGTTTGAACCAAATCAGGATGAATACATTCCAGTTAATGATGAATTCTTAAAGCTGATGGGGTGTGGCTTTGGGTCGAGCTGAGCAGCACTCGAACTAAGTATACATATAAACCTTTATATACGAGTGCATCCACTGAATAAATTCTTGAGTACACAAAGCAGGAGCCAGTGCTACTGGAGCTCTAAATATCACTCCTATATTAATTATTATAATGTCCAAATACTTATCTTTCTCAGTAATGTAGGACTAAATCCAATATGCTTGTTTGCATCTAAAACTAGTAGTGCACAGCACCATCTGATCATGCATTTTCGTAATCACATGGTGGAGCTAACCTCTACTTTATTTATCTATGATGACCATCCATCCCACTATTCATTTGATCTTCTAGAACTAACCATGATTCTAGATTCTATCGATTTCATATGATTTATCCCTAAATTTGACAATAACAGCTTCATTCTAACTTATCGGATGACTAGATTTTTTTCTATCTTATCCTTGAATCTTGTGAGTCTTAATTATCTTATTTGAATGTTATGACTGAGATTAAATTTAACTTTTCCATTGTTAAATTGAATAATCCAGATCTCTTCCAACATGATGAAATAGCCTAGATCATACCTGTCTTGATTTCTCTATCTATAACTCATTTGTTTATTTAGTATTAGATCTAACAATCTATATCTCCTTGGATTAGATCCAGTAACCCTAGTCCATCTTACATAATGACTAATTATTTAGCTATTACATTAGCCATTTAGAAATAATTATTTTAACATGTTTGTAGAAGCTTTTTAAGTTGTTTGACAACATTTTTTCAAATAGCTTATTTCACTTTCTAATAGTTGCAATCAAAAGTTTTATTATAAATACCTAATAATTATAATTGGAGTAAGTAATGAACATGAATCAATCTCTAAGATCTCAACAAAGTGCTCCTAAATATTCTACTAGTGTAAATTCTACTATTGATAACTTCGAGTCCTATTTAAATTGTCATCTAAACCTTGGACATCTAAACCTTCAAATTCTTAATTCTCTTCTTAAATTTATGCTTTTTTGAACCGTTAAGCATAAAAAATTCTATAGATTTAACAAATGTTTTTTGTCTTGATGTATTTTTGTTTTCCACTTGGGTTGGGTGGCACCATATTTGCAAAAGTTTGAGATTGAGCTCGTAAAAGCCAGGGTTATAGTTAAACCTAAAAAAGCTAGTAAGTTAAGGTGAACCTTAAGAAAAAATTTTGAAGTTGCAGCCTATTCTTGGTGGAATTTTTCTTATCTTTGGCTAGGAGTGGACATAGATTCTAATTTGATTTGAACTACCTAAACATTTTGTTGTCTCATTTTAATTTTTATCTTCTTTTTTTATCATATTAAAGAAATAATATATATATATAATCAAACTTTTTATAAACATAAAGCTGTTTTTGAGAAAATAATATATTTAAAATAATAATTTTTTTTAAGTCCATTATTCACTCCCTTGCTTTGAGATTTGTACATAGTTTCTACTTTAGATAGCATTAAGGAAATGAAGTGTAAAAAAACTTCATAACATTCTTAGTATCCTTATCATAAGGATTAGAAAATCTAGGTCCTTCAGCTTAAATAAACTATGAAAGTGTAGTGCAAACTTCCTCAACTTAAATAAATTTAATGGCCTCCCCAACTTGGAATAAAGAAATTTTATCTAGTATTTCAATAAGAAGTAGTGTAGCCAAGTGTAGTGTGAGCCTCCTCGAACCTTCCAACCTTAGAGAACTATTAGTAATGAACATGTGGCTACACTTGTGTCTCCAACTAGTGATGATGGGATCTTCTTTATGGTGATGTCTATAAAAAGAAATAAATCCATTTGGATGGATGCCTTCCCATTGAGTTTGTGCATGGTTATCAAAAGATCACACAAATGGTCATTATTATAACAGTAAAATAATTCTTTAAAGACATCTTTATTTCAAAAAGATGGAAATACACAATGATCATACTTATCTTTAAAGCTCAAAGAGCATCCAAACTTGAGCAATTTGTTGTAAATTGGTGACCAAAATTTTGGTGGCTAGACAAAATGTGAGGCATCTTTTGATCACTGCTTAAGAGTAAGTTGTTTTTGTGATAAGACATGGTATACCTTATAATATTCTTTTGGAATAAGAAATCACTATCCATTTGAACCAATATACTTCCAAAAAAGTTTGATTTAGCTAAAATGCAATATGAATAAGGCTTATATCAAGGTAAATTAGAAATTTGTGAGGGATATGATTAAGCATTTATGGTTCATTACTATTTGATGTGATTATGTTAAGGTCTATTTCATTACGCCAAGATTTTGGGTTATGTTTAATGGTATCTATCTACCATGGATCAAAGCAAATTAGGGTCATAAATAAGGATGTCCTCTCTCACCATACCACTTTACTATTTTGTCTGAGTATCACTCATGGTTCATTCAAGGTTAACTTGATAATGCTACCTCTATTTAGTTTAAGGTTGACATTTCTTCCCTATGATTAACCAACTTTATATTTTGATGCAGTTATGATATAAATGCCTGTAACTTGTGCTACAATGAAGAAATTATTGAGTAGTATGGGCATCACTCATATCAATTGACAATTCTAAACAAATCAAGAGTGTTTGTTATTTAGTAAAGTGATGCACTGCATGATTAAGAAGATTATTGTAGAAAAAACATATACATCAAGTCACTCAATTGAAATATTTAACAATGCCAATTGTAATAACCAAACATTAGAAAAAATGCTTCAATTTCATTTTTAATCATGTTGAAGACTACGTCTAGATGGATGATAAGGTGATTATGATGGTCTATATTGTCATGATTAAATCAATGTTTGCTATTATTCCTTCTTATTACTTAACCTGCACATTAATTCCTAGCTAGAGTAATATAGAGTTGAAGAAATTATTCTTGTAATATTTTATGCCTATTAGGAGATGGTAACTCCATCTAAGGATTATCGAGGACTCAGTGTTTGCAGTTTGTCGACCTTGTAGTCAGTGTTGATTGCAAAAAGATATAGGTGAGTTATTTCTCTCGAAACTATTTGTGGGTTCAGTCCATCATGTGCAAACACTTAATGACAAATAATAATTTCCATTTTCCTCAAAGATCATCTCATACAAGTAAGTTACACAAATTGAAACCATCTGCAACAATACGGTTTGGTGGAATGTTGTGGGTAATTTTTTTCTTTTTTGTTGGATAATTGTCTTTGCATCCTTCCTATTACTACTTGACCAACCTATCATAAAATAGATGTTAAAAATAAAAAATTTGTAGCAATGTTGCCTAAGGGGTATGGGTTTGTGATCACAAAAAGTTTGAAAAATTATTCCCTACTAATTTGCTATTTTAAATTCTATATTGTCCTTGTGCTAAATATTTAGGAATAACTTTGGGAATGTTCGTTCCTTTTTTGAGCTATTTAATTGGATATCCATGACTACATGAGTGGCTACAACTTTTGAAGTTGTCAACTATGCTACTTTATCATTAGTGCTCCTTTGGTGTGGAATGGAAATTTTGAGAAACTTGTAAGAGAAACAAGAGAAAGGGAGAAGAAAAGAAGAGTGAGAGAAAAAAAGTAGGTAAATGTTAGTAAGGAGTAAGGTAGAGACAACACATTAAAACAATAGAGTGAATGAGCAAAAGAAAGAGAAAAGAATCATATAGGGAGTGGTTCTAAATTAAATAGGGAAAATGGAATGAGAGATACAAAAGATGCAAATGGAAGAGAGAAGTGAGAAAAAGAGAGAGGTAGATGATGAAAGATATCTAATCTTAAGAGGAGAAAAAAGAAAAAGAGTGAGGTAAAGAGCATCAATAAAAAAGAAGGCTTAGATAGAGTGGCTTTGTGGGAAGAGGGAATGCAATTAAAATGAATAGAATTAGAATACAGTTAGAGAAAGTGACACAAAAATGTTGAGAGGCTACAAAAATCAAATAAAGAAGAGAGTTTAAGAGAGAGTTTTATAGGGAAATATGACAAAAAGAGGGCAGGGAGAGGACAAGCAGATGAAGACGAAGTCAGACATGATAGAAAATTAAGGAGATATAGAAAGAAGAGAAAGTTAGTGTTGGAAAATGAATGAGATAGGAAGAATTCGTGGAGAGAGCAGGAGCAAAAATAAGGAAAATGAGAGGCCAAGAAAAGATAAGAGAGAGAATAGTGACAAATATAAAAGTTTGAGTGTTAAGATAGTAAAGAGATGATAAAAATAATACTTAAGAGTGACAAATGAGTGAGAGAGGGATGGAGCAAAGTGTAAAATGATAGAGAGATAAGAAGAATGAGAGTCAAATAATGTAAAACATAAAGAGATTTGTTTAAAAGTTAGGACAGAGAAAGAGAGAGTGATAGTGGAGAAAAAGAGAGACGTAAATGATAAAGAGAAAGAAACAAAGAAAGGTGAGAATAAAAGAGAGAAAGAAACAAAGAAAGGTGAAAATAAAAGAGAGAAAGAAACAAAAAAGAGATAGGAAAGTAGGTTAGAGGTGAAAAAAAGAAAGAAATGAGTGAGAATAGGGTAAATAATGGAAAGAAATAAGAAAAAGAGATGGAGAAAAGGATAAAAAAGTTAAGGAGAGTAAAGCGAAAAAATAGAGCAAGAAATAGACAAAGTGATAAAGACAAAGAAAGATGAAGTGAAGAGAGATTCATTATTGGATGGAAGGTATTAAGAGATAATGATAGATTAAGAGATGTTGAAAGCATAGGCAAGCATTATAAATGGTGAATAGAGAGAAAAAAATAGAGTGAGTAAGAGTAAGATTAAGGAGAGGGATGAAAAGTTGATGAAGATGAGAGATAGATAATGGGGAAGAAAGAAATAGAGGAAAATGAATTAGTGTGCACAAAGTGCGATTGTGTTAGAGAAGAGACATATAGGAACAAAGGGGTAACAAGAGAGATGTAAAAAAATTGGAAAATTGAATAATAGTGAAAGGCAAGGGTGGGAGAAAGGGAGATAAATAAAAGAGACTAATAAGAAGTGAGAGATGTTGTGATAAAGATAAAAAAATTATAGAAAGAGAAAATAGATGAAGATAGAGTGAGAGACAGTAAGAAAGGGCTTAATGTAATTATGAGAAGAGAAGAGTGAGAAAAAGCAACATAGAATAGAGCGAGATATCACAAGGAAGGAATGATATAGGGAATGAGAGGAGGCTTTAAAAGAGCAAGTGGAAAGGAGGAGGTAAGAAAGAGAGAGAAGAGTCTTAGAGAGAAAGGAAGAAAAATGGATAAGGGTGGACAAAGTGCAAGATATAACATAATAAACTAGGAAATTGGTAGAGAGACATAAACTCGTTAATGTTGATAGGTATAGAGAAAAGTGAAATGAGTGGGAGTGAAACATTTATGAATTTTATTGATATTTATGCAATATTTTTGTTAATTGTGAATAATAATTACTTTTATTTTCTTTTAAAAATCCCTTGAAGAATTCTAATAAATTATTCTTACAACAAACAAAATTAATTATTTTTTAATGAGTAAGGAATTTAGTAATTTAATATTTAATAAAAATTTATAATAGCATATCTACTTTAATAGTGAATGCGAGGAAATAATTCTTGCTTTTGATGTTAAGTGCTTACTAGTTATTAATTTATATGAAAATGTAAAAAATAATCAATTATTAATAATATTTTAAATATAGGAGAAAATAAATATTTTTTAATGACATTTTTTATAACAATTGTTAAGAATTGTCCTCCATGTAATTTAAATACTAATAAAACATAGAATAAAAATTATTAAATATAATTCTTATCTTAATAAAAGGTAAAATAAAAACTATTAACAAAAAGCTATTAGTAATATCACTGTTATTATTATTTTTCATATTATTGTAATAAAATTTGATTAATAGAAAAATATTGCAGCTTTGAGTATAATGAGGAATATTCTTTACATTACAATTACTATAATTGATTATTATAATTTTGATAACTGCAAATCAATTTTCATATTATTGTTCTTAATACTTTCATTATTTATTAAAATAATTATGTGATGTAATTTTGTGATAATGTTTTTATTAAAATTATTAGTAACTTTTTATTAGTTAATAGTTAGAATTTATTAATAACTATAAATTGTTATTAAATTTTTTCTAATGAATTAATTTTAAATATTACATAATTGTTTTTGGTCAATAAGATATTTTTGTAATAAATATTTATATGATTTGAAGAATTAATGATAATTATTAATAAGAAATGTGATTGAAATGATATTAAAATTTTTGAAATTATCTAACCATAAAAATGTTTGAAGAAAAATTTTCAAAAAAATATTATATTCTAATAAATTGTAATAATAATTAATAATCCTAAAGAAAGAATATTCATAAAAAATATTACTCCTTAAATAACATTGCATTTAATAGCAATTAATCACAAATATGGATCAATCATAAAGATAACATTAGGAAGAAAAACACGAAGAATTTAAGAAGGAATTAAAAAAATAGAAGAAAAAAGAGAAGAATTAAAAATACTTTAAGATATCAAATTGGAAGAACAAAAGGTTAAAAAATAAGAAGAGGAGCAACATGTTTATGTTTTCAATTAATAAAAGATATCATCAAATTTTAATTACATTATTAACAAAAAACCTTCTATTATTTTTATTAATCAAATTATTATTTAATATTTGGAGTGATTACATATATTGTAGTTGCTAAATGAATTATGATTGTTGTAAAAATTTCTAATTATTTTTCATTTATATTCTAATTTATTAAACATTAAATATATTTATACAAATTATTATTAGAAGAAATGCTAATTTTGTAATGTCATTGATATTATAAATATTAAATTAACAATATTATGAATAATATTAAAATTAATCTTCTATATTAAATATTTAGTCATAATAGTTAACAATAATTTATTATAAAATTAAAATTTCTAACAATTATAGTTATTAACTATTAGATCAAAAGAATGGTATTAATTGTTATTAATATAAGTTAATTATTTTTATTTTTTAAATTAAATTTTTTATTTCATATTAACATTAATATATAATATCATAATAAATAAATTAAATAACTAAATTACTTTTCTTGATTCAGATGTTTCTTGTAATAAAATAATAATAGTTCAATATGACAATGTACATATAACAAGCATCGATTTTGGTAATTTTTAAAATAGTTTAAAAAATTATTAGTAATTATTACCCCTTATATTTATATTTTTATATTGTTTTTATTTTAATTAGTATTTTTTTTAAATTTTATGATAATAATAATTAAATGAATTATAAAAATAAAGAGTGAATTTTACAAAATATATATGGTTGTTAAAGAGATCATGAATGAATTATAAAGAATGAAATAAATAAATAAAAGAGAAAAATAAATAAGATGCAAAGGTGAAAGAAATAGAAAGTATTGAGATTGTATGTGGCAAAGAGAAAGAAGGATACGTTTAGATAAAAAAGATGAAACAATGAGAATGGCGGAAAAAAAGGGAGAAGAGAAAGAAGCAAGGGAGATCGAATGAATGATATAAAAAGAAGACATAAAGGTGAGAGATTATAAAAGAGAAATATTGAAATAATTAAAGAAGAAAAAAGGCTAGTAGAGGGCAGAGGAAATAATAAAGAAAAGAAAGAAGTGTGATAAAAAAGAAATAATGTAAGTGAAAGTAAGAAGACAGAGAATAATAATGAGCTAGATAAATACAATGAATGATGTAGAAAGGGACCACAATAGGGATGAGACTCTTAAATATAAAGTAAAAGATAAATAAAAAGGAAAGATAGATTGATGATGGGGTGAGAAGAGAGAGAAGAGTGATATAGATAGATAAATGAGATGAGAGAGACAATTAAAGAGATAAAGAGGCATGATAAAGATAGAAAGTGAAAGGAAAGAAATTTAAAGAGAATAGTAGAGATTGATGTTGGGAGAATATTTCAAATGGAAGGAAAACAAAGAGAATGAAAGAAGAGATAAGGAGAGAAGAAAAAGCAAAGAAGAAAAAGAATGAGAGAGATAAAAAAGGTTAAGAAAGGGATAGAATGAGATATAAAAGGTGAGAGAGATGTTATATAAACTATAAAAATAGAAATATAAAGAAAAATATTAAGGGTAAGAGATTAAGAGGAAAATGTATGAATTGGGAGAGAGAAATATGAGGAGATCTAAAAATATTAGAATGTGATAGGTGATTGTGTTTGGCAGACAAAATGAAAAGCAAGAGCGCAATAGAGATAAAGTTAGAGAAGGAAGGGAAAGATGAGATTTACTTATAGATATAAGAGATAGACAAGAAAGGGAGAGATAAATGAATAGAGGAAAAAGTGAACAATAAATAAAAAATGAAGGCAATAAAAGCAGTAGAATAGAAGAGCAAGTAATAGATAAAATAAGAAAGAGAGAGTTCAAGAGAGAATGATGTGGAGAAAAAGTGGGATTCTAAGATATTGATAGTAATGAGATATAGAAAGATGAAGGATGGGGGAATAGAATTTGAATGAAGAAAAGGTTGGATAAGGAAAATATTGAAATGAAATGAAGCAATTTTAAAGGGGATGAGCAAAAAATGAATAAAGAGAAGACAAAGTGCAAATTTTACTAGATTGATAATAAAGTGGAAAATGTGAGTGAAAAAGAGAAATATAAAAAAGGAAATAAACTAATAAGGAGAGAAAAAAGAAAAATGAATTGATTGAGATAGTTAAACGACAAGAGATAAAAAAGTAATTAAGAGACACAAACACACTTAAATATAGAGATGATGAGAAGAGTGATGGAGAACACATACAAATAAAAAGTAAAAGAAGAAAAAGAGAAAAAGGAGTAAGTAAGGAAAGAGATAAAGGCTGATAAGGAATGCAAAAAGAAGAGACATTTATTAATGAAGACGTAAATGGACAAAAAACATGAGAAAAAGAGCAAGAGTTGAAGTGACATAATAAGCGAATGGATTAGATATAGAGAGAAATAGAGAGAAGAAAGAGAGAGGGTAAGGATTAGAGTAAAATGGAAAAAGGATAAAGAAGATAGGGAATGAATCAAAAGATCAAATTGATAGGTTAAGAAAAATAATGAAGAGTGAGAAGTGAAAAAAAGGTTTAAAGAGAGAGAAAAGGTAATGAATAAGATAGATACATTATGAAGTAGATATGTAAGGAATAAAAAAGGAAGGAGAGTGAAATAAGATAATGTAGTTAGTAGGAGATAGAATAATGAAAAGGTGGCTGAGAGAGTTAAATGATGGGGCTAAAGTGAAAGAGATAAATATATATTAAAGTGAAACATTTAATGATAGATTGATAAAGCTAAAGAGAAATAAAGAGAGAAAATTATGTGAAAAGAGTAAATGATAATTAAAAATACCAATGAAGATTATTGAGAGAAATTATAGAGAATGGAAGAAGAAGATATAATGAGAAAGAGATTAAGGGAGAGATAGAGAAGAAAGAGGGTGAAGATAAGGGAGAAGGAAAGAGACAAGAGAAGATATTGAGAGGGGACTTATGAACATAAAAAAAGAAAAGGCAAGAGAGTTTGTAGTAGTATTACAATGATATTTCATTTTCTATCGGATTTGATTATTAAGGATGTTATAGTCGGTGATGTTAGAATCTTGAGATGCAACAATTTAGCATAATTTATATTATTTATTCAAATTTTTATTTGATTTTGTCATGCAATTATGATAGTCTAATTCTTCTCTTGCTTAACCTTTACATAATCTTTATTTGATTACACTACATTATTGTACTTTATGTTTTTTAAGCATTAATATATGTATTACTTCATATTTAAAAAATAATTTCTTATTATATATGATAATTTATTTTTTCAATTTATAGTGGTTAGAAAGGCGATGAAATCAAGATGAAAATATTGTTGGACTTGATTTAAAGAGCACTATACAAGTTATTATTGATATCTCTATTTTTAGATATTTTACTTTCTATAGTTTTGGCACATTATGTTACCTTTCATTTCATCTTGATTTGATGGTTGAGGTTATTATGCTTGAACACCTTAACAATCTTAGAGTGCAACTTTCATGTACGAGTTTTGACATTTTTTTGGTTTTTTCATTTTGATTTGGTTATATTATAATGAAACCATAGCTCTCTTCTTGTTTGACTTTTTATATTTTTTTTATTTAATTATATTATTATGAAACATCTAATTCTTTTCTAATATAATGTTTAAATAATTTTGATTTTAATATAAGATAGTGTCTTAATTTATCTCATTTTTAAACTATGTACTTAATATCAAAGTAATAATTTTTAAGTTTTTTATGATTATTTAACTAAGCAATTCTTAGTAATTCAATATAATGTCCAATTGAGATGCAACAAACATTACTTGGCTTGACCATCTTTTCCTAATAAACTACTTACTTTTTTAATATTTTTAAATATTTTATTTCATTTGGTTTTGACAAGTTTTATATGGCATTTTGATTAATGATTGATTTGATGATTGAGGATGCTAAAAAATTCCCATATAACTTATCTCATTTTCTTCAAATTGTTTACTTTTATTTAGTTGTATTACTATATAATTCTTTATCTCTGCTTGTGTGAATATTACATCTGTTCCATTTGGTAATATAACATTGCTTAAATTTATCTACTTAAAGCTTTAATATATATTTAAATAATATTAAAATATTATTTATTCTTATTTATTTTTTTAATTTATAACAACTCAAAAGGAGGCCTGATGAAAATGAGAAAAACGTCATTGGATATGTCTCAATTAATTTTATCAAATTAGTTTTTATTCTTTAAAGTTTAATATATTTTTATTTTATGGTTTTTATTCTTTATGATACATTTAGATTATGATTTGAAGGGCATGGATGTTACACTTGATTTGCTTAGCATCTTGTAAAGCAACATTCCTGGATACCTTATCTAATTTTTTCAAATTTTTTGCTTTGTTTTTATTATATTATTATAGAACTATATATCTCTTCTCATGTGACATTTACATTTATTCTCTATTCTTATATTGTATTACTTTAGTTTGCTTTATTTTAGCTATAATACACATATATATATATATACTTAATTTTAAAATTAATAATTTACTTTTAGTTATGCTTATTTATTATGTAATTAGAGGTAATTTGAAACAACGTTTGCCTGAGGTGAGCCATCTTGATGAGCTCTATCCAATTAAAGATTCATTTTCCTATTTTTAAATATTTTATTTTTTTAGTGTTTTTGCATGATTTAAAGGCCATTTTTGTTTATACTTAATACGATGATAGAGGATTTTACACCTAACCTTATTATTATCTTTGAATATAACTTAGCTCTATATCAATTATCGCATGAGCATTACATTTCTTTGATTTGATTATATTAGAAAAACTAAATGTGTCATATTATAGCCATTATATTAGTTTTCTAAACATTAAAATAATATTTTTTGCTATAAAATTTGTATTTCACAAAGATTCCTAACATAGTGTGATCGAGATGAAAAAATATCATTCAAGTCGTCTTGACATGGTACATTCAAATAGAACTTAATTTATATGTTTTTAAATATTTTATTTTGTAAAATTTTTACATGATTTATAAGATAGATTCATACCTATTATGATGATTAAGGATGCTACACTTATTCTCATTAGTATATTGCAATGTAACTTTCTACTATGATTTAACTCATTCCTTCAAAATTTTTAGTTTGATTTAGTGATTTTATTTTTTAACTCTAAATGTCCTCTCATGTAACATTTCTACTTGGTTGATTTAGTTAAATTACATTACTTTGTTTTATCATGCTTTAACATTAAATTATACAAATAAAATATTAAAAGAATAATTTGCTATTATTTATTCTAATTTATTTCTATAATTTAATGTATTTCCAAGCGAGGTCTTATCGAGACAAAGTAATTGTACCTAGACTCATCATAATGAGCTCTATATAATTAAAAATTTATTTTTATATTTTGAATTTTATATATTTTTTATATTTTTAAATATATTGTTTTGACATGATTTATGATAAATGTTTATTTGTACTTAACTTGATGGTTATGGTCACACAATGTACATCCATATTGTCATCGAATGTAATCTTAGCACTATATTTATTCTTGTTTGAGAGTTATATCATTCTAATTAAGTTAAGTTATAGTGATGAAATTTATCTTATTTAATCTACAATATAAATTACCATTATATTAAAATAATAAGTATTATTTATTTATATCAATTAACTTTTGTTATTCAGAATAATTCTAAATGACGTACGATCAGGATGAAAGGAATGACATGGAGTCATTTGAAGAAGCTCTTTCCAATTAAATAGTTATTTCTAGTTTTATAAACATTTTTATTTCAAAGGTCTTGCAATTCTCTATGAGATATTTTTATTTCTACTAGATTTGATGACAGAACTAGTCAAACATAGTCTTATTGACTTGTAATGTAATCTTTTTCATATGCTTTATTTCTTTTCTTCAACTTTTCCACCTTTATTTTGTAATATTGCCATTAGACTCCAATGCTTTTATCATGTGGCCTCTATTTTGTTCTTAGTGATATTACATTATTTTTATCTTATTTTAGCTTTATTATATATTTATAAAATATTAAAAAAATTATTCAACCATTTATTACTTGTAATTTTAAAAGAGGTCAATTAAAATTAAAAAAAACTACTATGTGCCTCGTATGGATGAGCTCTACCGAATTAAACATTTTTTTTGTTTTTATATGTTTTGTTTTCTTTTGTTTTGGCAAGCATTTTGAGAAATTTTGAATTGTGTGTGATTTAATGTTTGACAATATTGAACCCAATCATCTTAGTATATTGAAATAGAACATTTTTAAAAAAATGTCTCACTTCCCAAGTTTTTTGATTTGACTTGCTTACATTACTATGAAACTCTAATTTCTTATCATGTTACAATTACGTTCCTTTCATTTATTCATAATAAATTGAATTAATTTATCTCATTTTAACTTTAATACATATTACATCTTTTAAAAAAAACAATTGGCTATAAGTATTCATATTTAATTTGTTAATTGATAGTAATTCAAAATAAGGTCTTATCAAAATAAAATAAATATTGTTGTACTCGTTTCAATTAACTATAACCAACGAAATATTAAATTTTTTACTTTTAAATATTATATTGTGTAGTAATTTCATAGTATTGACAAGGCATTTTGATTTATACATAATTTTAAGATCAAAGATATTACACAAAGTGTCCTCAATATCTTAGAATATATATTTCCTATACCATTTAACTTATTTCATCAAAGTTTTTGCTTTGAATTGGTTTTATTCTTCCATAACTCTAAATCTATTATCAAGTGCCCATTATAATTCTTTAATTTTATTATATTAAATTATTCAAATTAATCACATTCAACATTAATATATTTTTACTTAACATTAAAACAATAATTTATTATTGTTTATGTCTATTTAATTTTTTTAATTTTAAAAATTCCAAATAAAGTTAGATGGGTTGAAATAAGTGTTAGTGAACTCTTCTTAATAAGATCTATACATTAAATATTCATTTTATATATTTTAATATTTTATGTTTAAGAGTTCTGACATGATTTACATAGTATTCAATTCTTAAATTATTTAATGATCAATGATGTTATAGTTGATCTCTTTAGTATTTCAAATTAAACATTCATCTATAATTTATATCATTTCTTAAAAAGTTTCACTTTGTTTTGTTTTTTTACTATGTAGCTCTTAATCTTCCCCAATGCGACTTTTATATATCTTTGATTTGCTTATAATATATTACTTCAATTTATCATATTTTAGGTTTAATATATATATCTACTTAATATTAAAATAACAATTTTTTATTGTTTTTAGATTTTTACTTTGGTAATTTGTAGTTATTCCAAACAAGATCTCATGGAATGACATTGCTAGACCCATCTCAACGTGCTCTATCTAACTCAACATTTCATTTTTTTATATATTTAATTTTTTTTAATTTTGACAAGCTTTCTAAGGTATTTTGATTAGTACATGATATGATAATCAAGGATATTACCCTTGGGCTCTTTATTTTTTGTAGAACACAACTTTCTATTTAATTTACCTAATTTCTTGAAATGTTTCTCTAATATTGGGTTATATTTCAATGTGACTTTAAATCACCACTTGTGTATGCTTCACATTGCCTTTAATTGGTTGTATTATATTACCTCTTTTGAAATTATCATGAATTACAAAAGTAAATAGGCATAAATAATAATACAAGTAAGTATATATGAGAACATAAATGAGATAAGTTGAAACAATGTTATATAACAAAACAAAAGTGAATTAAAGAGGTGATATTTACTTTTACAAAACTAATATAACCAAATCGAAGGAATAATTTTAAAATTAAGAAAAATTATATGAGTATGTTGAATTTTAAGATGCTAAAGAGATGAAGTGTAACATCCTTGATCATAAAATCATATATCAAGTTAAATGACTATTAAAGAATGCAAATTTCCTTGAAATTAAAATATTTAAAATGTAAAAATGTAGTTTATATGGATAAAGCTTGTTGATATAAGTCTAATAGTATTTGTTTTGTCTTGATCAGTCATAATTTTAAATTTTTACAAATTACCAAAGATAAATAAGGATAACTAATAATAAATTCCTATTTTAGTATCAAGTAATCATTTTATTAAAGTTGTATTGAAATAAATTAAAGTGTTACAGTATTACCAAAAAAAATCAATGTAAGGTCAAATGAGAAGAGATTTGGAGTCAAATAGTGTTATGACCAAATCAAAATAAAATATTTGATAGCATGAGGTGAATTATAAAGGAGAATTATATACCATATTAATAAGAAAATCAAATGTAAAATCCATGATCACCAAGAAAGGTAAGAAATTGAATTATCTCATAAAGCATACAAAAACAAGAGAAAATACAATATTTAATGCTATAAAAATATTTAATTTTGTAGTCCTTATTGAGATAAGTCCAATGATATTTGTTAAGTATTAGTGAGACCTTATTGGGAATTAATATGAATTAGCAAAATAAATAAGATTAAATAATAATAATTTATCATTTTTATATAATGTAAATAAAATTTAAATCTAAAATAACATAAATTAAACAAGTAATATAACGAAACTAAAGTGATGTAAGGGATAGATAAAAGGAGAATTAGGGTTTCATGGTAAAATAACCAAATATAGGTGAAACCTTTGAAGAAAAAAGAAATTGTCACAAAATAACATTTCATGACAAAAATGAGATTGATAGTAGTATACTTGATCATTAAAATAGGTATAAGTTAAAATACTTCATAAATAATTCAAAAAATATTAAAAATAAAATATTTAAAAATATTAAAATTAATTTTTAATTTGATAGGGATCATTGTGTTATGTCCAACGATATCTATTTCATCACTGTTCAACCTCATTTAAAATTTTTGCAAACTATCAAAATAAATAAGCATAGATAATGGTAAATTATTATTTTAATTTTATGTAAGTATATATTAAAGCTAAAATGTCATTAATGGAATGAATATAATACAACCAAATCCAAGTGAAGCAAAGGACACAAAGGTAAAGAGTTATAGTTTTAATGTAATATAACCAAAATTAAAATGAAAAATTTGAGGAAATAAGATAAATTGTATAAAAAGTTACAATGCAAGATACTATAAAGATAGAGTGCTGCATACTCGTTCATGACATAAAGTAAGAATCAAAATGACTCTAAACGTAGGCTAAATCCTTATAATTTGAAATATTTAAAAGAAATTAAAAAAATGAATGTTTAATTAGATAGTACACATCGAGACTAGTCTAGCAAAAGTTTTTATCTCAATTAAAGCACCCTTAGAATCACCACAAATAATAAAATAGATAGAACAAATATCATTTTAACATTAAGTAAATATTAATCAAAGTAAAAATTCTATACTTGAAGTAATATAACAAAAAATAAAAAAAACAATGTATAGGTCTCATTGGAGTAGATGGAGAGTTACATAGTGATATAACAAATTCAAAGTAAAAAAATTTGAGGAAATAAGTTAAATTGTAAAGAAAAGTTGTGTTCCAATATGCTAAGGAGTTCGAGTGCAAAATTCTTGATATCAAAGCTAGTGTAAATAGTAATGCCTTATAAAGCAATAAAAAATCATAAAAATAAAAAACTCTATGGCTATATAAAAATATTTAATTTGATAGAGCTATTTGAGATGAGTTTTAGAGCAAGCTTTTCATCTTAATCAGGCTTACTTTTGAAATATTATGACTTATCAAAATAAATATGCACAAAGAAAAAAGATAGTTATTTTAATATTATGTAAATATATATTAAAGGTAAAATGAGACAAATTGAAGAACCATAATACAACCAAATAGAAGTGATGTAAAGTTTCTATGACATGAGATTTATGGTAACATTTCGAAAAAACCAAATCAAGGTGAAACCTTTGAATAAATGACAAATTCTTTGATAAAGTAGCTATCCAAAATATTAAGGAGATCTATAGTAACAACCTTGATAAATAAATTAGGTATGCATCAAAACAAGTAAAGCTTGAGAAATTTATAAAAATTTAAATATTTTAATCTTTAAAATTGAATACATAATAGCATAGAGGACATCATGTCTAGTCAAATATTAAATGTTTGTCTCAATCATACCTCGTTTAGAACAACTGTATATTACAAAATTAAAAAAGCTTAAATATTAAATTGTTATTTTATTATTTTATAAATACATATAAAAATTTACATAAGATAAATTAAAGAAATTTAATATAACAAAATAAAAATGTTGTAAAGGTCACATGAGAAAAGAAATAGAGTTCATAGGAGTATGGGGAAATCAAATAAAACATTTAAATAAATGGTATAAATTGTATGAGAAATTTGCATTCTATCACATTAAAAAAATCGAGGGTGTCAACCTTAATTGTGAAATGATTTTTGAATCAATTTGCCTTATAAAGTAGAGAAAACCTTTTAAATAAAATATTAAAAAATATATAACTATGACTAATTGGAGCATTGTAATATAAACAAACCAAAGTAAGCAAAGGTCACACAAGAGAGGGATTAGAGTTAAAATATAATATAACAAAATCAATTTTAATACTTTGAAGAAAATGAGATAAATTGGAAGAAAAAACATTTATTCAAAAAAACAAAATTTAAAAATATTAAAAAGAATATTTTAGATAGAATATCTTGGGAAGTTTCTAATGATGCTTATTTAATCTTAATTGAAATCTTTTTGAATTATGATGAATTGCGAAAGTAAAGAACCATATTTAATAAAATATTTTAAATTTTAAGAGTAAGTAAATATAACAAAATTGAAGTAAAGTTCAAATTAGGGAAGAATTAAAGTTTAATAGTAATATAACCAAATTAATGCTAAAAATATGAAAAATTGAGATACTATATGGTGAAGTGGCATTGAAAGATACTAAGATTTTTTAGTGTATTGCCCTAATCATCAAATTTGGTATGAAATAAAATGTCTTTTATAGTATACAAAAATAATATAAAATAAAATATTTTAAAATATAAAAATTATTATTTAGTTGGAGGAGATTTACTAAGGCAACTCTAACGATATTTGTTTGGTCATAATAGAAACTTTTTTGGAATTTTTGAAATTGCCGAATTTAATAAACATAAAAATAAATTATTTTTTAATAGTAAATATGTATATATATATATTGAAGTTGAAATGAAAAAAATTAATATGAAAAAGCTAAGTTAAAACATTTAATTGTAAAATAAGAAGGGAATAATTGTTTCATAGTATTAAAATCAACTCAAAGCAACAAATTTAAAAAAAATGAAGCAAATTATGCATAAAATTTGGATTGTAAGTTATTAAGAAGATGAATTGTAAAATCAATAAAAATTGAATGTCTCATAAAGCATACCTAAATCATTGGAAGTGAAATATTTGAAAAAAAAGGTTGAATATTTAATAAGATAGAGCATATGAGGTATTTTCAATAACATCTTTTTTGTCTCATTCGTAACTCATTGGGAATTACTACAAATTACAAAGGGAAATAAACATAATAAATTATAAGATAAAAAGTTTAATATTTAGTAAATACATATTGAAGTTGAAATGAGATTAATTTAGAGAATTTAACATAACCACATAAAATTGATTTAGTGGTGACGCTAGTTATAGTTATGTTGAAAAATAGCCAAATCAAAGAAACAATTTTTAAAAAATGATAAATTGCATAGAAAAATTGCATCTAGTGTTACTAAGGAAATCATGTGGAACAACGTCATTCATCAAACTAGGTAAAAATTAAAATGTCTTATAAATCCTGATAAAACCTAACAAAATTAAATAATTCAAAAAATATAAAAAAAAAAAAATTTAATTTGATAGAACTCCTCTAGGATAAGTCTAATGACCTTTGTTTTATCTCAATCAAACTTCAAATTGAATTATTGTGATCACCAAAGTAAATAAGAGTACATAATTAAAAATTATACTAATATTAAAATGAGATAAATTGAATTAATATAGTATCACCAAATCAATGTGATGTAATTGTCACAAAAAAGGAGAAATAAAGTTTCTTAGTAACACAACAAAACAAAAGAAAAATTGAAGAAATTAATTAAATTCCATATGAAAGACGCATCCAAGGTATAAATAGAAACTAGTGTAAAATACATGATCATTAAATTGGCTACAAATATAATTGTCTCTTAAAGTATTCAAAACCCCTAAAAAATAAAAAATTTTCAAATATAAAAAAATATTTGATCAGGGAGAGCTTAAAGAGAATATTTTGGAAGTATTATGATTTATAATAAATGAAAAAAAATATTATTTCAATATTAAGTATATATATATTAAACCTAAAATGTGGTAAATTGATGATTTATATTACGAACAAATCCAAGCAATATAATGCTCGCACAAGAAGACAATAAAGTTTTATAGTAATATAACCAAATAAGAAAAAAATAGCTTTCTAAGATACTAAGAAGTTTGAGTGTAACATTCATGGTCGTCAAATTCAGTACGAATCAAAATATCTCATAAAAGATACCTAATTACTAGAAAATTAAGTATTTCAAAACTTAAAAAAAAATTTAATGGTACAGATGTTGTCTAAATTATTCTAATTATGTTCTTTTGATCCTGGTTGATCCTTATTTAGAATCACCGTGAATAACCCAGACAAAGAAAAACTAACAACAAATAAATTATTTATTTTATATTATGAAATTATATATTAAATCTAAAATAAGATAATTGGAAGTAATGTATCATGAATAAATCAAAGCAATGTAATAGTGGTAAGAAAGAAGATTTCAAGTTACATAGGAATTAACCAAATCAAAACAACAATATTTAAGCAAAATAGATAAATTATTTTGGAATGTTATGTTCTACAATACTAAGAAGATCGAGTGTAAAATCGTTGGCTATCATTTTCGAATCAGACATTGTTCAAAGTTTGCATAAATACAAAAAAATAAATTACTTCAAATATTGAAATGAATTATAAGTTAGATAGAGCATCACGAAATGAGTGCAATGAATTTATTTTTGTCAATAACATAACTCATTTGGAATACTATGAGTTTGAAAATGTTGAAAATTTAAATAACACAAAATTATTATTTTAATGTTATATGTACGTATATATATTTCAATGTGAAAAATCAAAGCAATGTAACATTACCAAATCAAAGGACACTAATGCCAAATGAGAGGAATGTATTCGTTACATGGTAATACAATGAAACCATATTGAAACATTTTGAGAAAAAACAAAAATTACACAAGCAAGTTGCATTACAAGATATTGAGAGGATTGAGTGTAAATGCCTTGACCAACAAATCATGCACAGACTTAATATCTCAAAAAGTGTGCTAAAATCATCAGAATTAAAATATTTCGAAATTATTACTGATTACAAATTAAATAACCACAAATGATAATAAAATATAAATTTTTAGTTTAGTAAAATATATTGAAACTAAATAGAGATGAATTGAACCAATGTAATATAAGGAAATAAAAGTGAATTAAAGAAGTCACAACAAGAAAATTACAATTGCAAGTAATAGAACCAAATCAATGCTACACATTGAAGAAATGAGATCAATTATACTTGAGATTTGTATTCAATGATAATAGGGATGTTGAGCATAACTTCCTCGTTCATCAAATCAGGTATAAATGAGAATTTCTCATAAATCATGGCAAAACCCGATAATATAAAATATTTAACAATAAAAAGATAAATATTTGATGTCTGTTTTGTCTTGATCAAACATCATTTGGAACTAATAGGGATCACCAAAGCAAAAAAAATTAATAATTTAATGTGATGTAAACATATACTAAAGTTGAAATGAGATAAATTGAAGCATTGTAATATAACTTAATCAAAGAGATATAATTGTCATAAGGGAGGAGAAATAAAGTTTCTTATTATTATAACGAATTCAAGTGAAACATTTAAATAAAATAATTAAATTCATCCAAATCGTTACATTGTAATAATCTAAGGTGATTAAGTATAGCAAACTTGATCATCAAATTAGGTACCATTAGAATTGTCTCATTAGGCATATTAAATACATGAAAAAAAATATTTGAAAAAAATATGCAAATGAATACTTAATTGCAAAGATGACTTGAAAGAAGTTCAAAAACATTTTTTTTGTTATGACCATAGCTTATTGAAATTACTATGAATTAAAAAATTTAATTAGCTTAAATAATAAAATCAAAGAGAAGTAAATGTCACACAAGCGGAGAATTAGAGTTCTATAATAATATAGAAAAAAAAGAAAATAATTCAGAGAAATGAGATGCATTATATGAAAAGGTTGCATTCCATGATGTTGAGGAGAATGAGGGCAACATCCCCGATTACCAAATTTAGTATAAATTTAAATTTCTCATAAGGGAGGAGAAATAGAGTTTCTAAGTAGTATGACCAAATCCATGTACCAATAGTGAAGAATATAGAATATTCTCATAAACTATACCAAACCATTTAAAAAATAAAACATCTAAAAATATAAAAAGGAAAATTTAATTAGAATGAGGCCATCAAGACAAGTCAAATAACATTCATTTTATGTTGTTCAAACACCACTTTAGAATTTCTATGAAATTGAAAAAGAAAATAGGCATAAATAAAAACAAATATTTTGTTAATATTAACTTGAAAAATATTAAAGGGAAGATAAGGTAAATTCAACTAATATATTGTGAAAAAAATCAAAACAATTTAGGAATCAAATGAGAGGAGAATTAGAATTTCACAGTAATATAACAAAATAAAAGTGAAAATTAGACAAATGAGTTAAATTGTAAAAGAAATGTTTATTCCAACATATTAAAGATATTAAGTGTAGCAAGGTCAAATCTTCCAAAATGATATCTTTTAAAATATGAAAATAAATATATAATATATAGTGATTCTGAAGATGAGTCTAATGAAGTTCTTTCTAACTTGGCTACACCTCATTTAGAACTATTATGAATAGAAAAATAAATAATACTAATTAATAATAGATAATACTTTTTGAATTAAGAAAATATGTATTGAAGTTAAAAGGAGATAAATTAAAGAAATGTGAAATAACAAAAAAAAGTGATGTAAAGATCATGGGATAGCAATTTTTCAACATAGTAATATAACAAAACAAAAGAAAACATTTTAACAGAACTAGATAATTTCTTTGTAGAAATTCCATTCAAATACACTAAGGAGATCTACTATAAAATCCTTTATCATTAAATCATGTATGAATCAAATTTTTTATAAAGAATGTCCAAATAGAAAAAATAAAATAATAAAAAAATATTGAAGTGAAGCTTTAGTTGGATAGAACATGTCATGATGATTCGAATGACAATTTTAAACATTAATCAAATAACTTTTGAAGGAATCAGATAAAATATTCTTTTAAGTTGCTTGGAAGATACCAAAGACATTTAGTGTAACATCTTAGGTCATCAAATCAAGTATGATTCAAAAAGTCAAGAAATGTGTGCCCAATTGTAGAAAAAAAAATTAAAGAAAACAAATATTAAATGAAATTTTAATAATATATAAATTTATATAATAATGCTAAGATAAGATAAATTTATAAATAGTAATTTAACTAAATCAAAGCCTTTTTGAGTTCACACGAGTAAATATTTAGAGTTAAACACTAATAACAAAATGATAGAGAAAAATTTGAAAAAATAAAATAAATAGTATAAGAAAGTTATATTCGAAGAAACTAAAGAGATTAGGGATAAGATCCTTGATTATAGATTTGAAATGAAACCAAATGTCTTGTGACGCTGCCCAAGAGAAAGAAAAAAATTCAAAAATGTAAAAATTAAGTTTTAATTGGATATAGGTCATCTTATGTTGAGACAAATGACATTCCGTTCATCTTGGTGAGAACACATTTTAAATAACTGAGAATTACCAAAGTAAATAAGCATAAATAAAAATATTGTTTTGTTGTTAAGAAAATATATATATTAAAGTTTAAGTTAGGAAAATTCAGGTAACATAATGTTCCAAACTAAAGAAACTTAATTGTCACAATACAAAAGATTTTTATTTACTAAGCAATATAAAAATATAACAATATTAAAGTGAAATTTTTAACAAATTAGTTTTATTTTATGAGAAAGTAGAATTCAAAAATAACAAAAAGATCGAGTACAATATCCTAGATCTTTGGAAAAGGTATAAAATGAAATAACTCATAAAACAAGTGAATATAATAGAACAATATTTAAATTTATTAAATTGACTATCTTCTTGGACAGACTTCATTGAGATAAGATAAGGGTCATTTTTTTCATCTCAACAACATCACATTTGAAATAATTTCTAATTATAAAAATAAGTAAGAAATAATTAAAATAAATACTTATTTTTAATTTTTTAAAGGAATATATATTAAACTCAATTTTTGATAAAATAAAATAATTAAATATAGCTAAATTTGAGTGATGCAAAGGTCGCAAATGAACGCTACTTGAGTTACATAGTTTTATGACAAAAAATGAAATATTTGGAAAAATTAGATAAAAATATAGAAACTGTTACATGAGGGGAGATTACAGTTTTATTGTAAAACAGTCAAAGAAAAGAAAGACATTTGGAAATTTTTGAAAAATTATGTTGGATACATGCATTCTAGGATTATAAAAAAATGGACTATAACATCCTTATTCTCTAGATAAGGTATGATTTAAAATATCTCATGAAGCTACCAAAACCTTAGAAACTAAAATATTTAAAAAATATAAAGATGCATATTTAATTGGAAAGAGATTATCTAGCTTAGTTCAATCACATTTTTTTTTATTGGACCTCATTACGAATTACTATAGTTTATAAAAACAAATAAGAATAAACAAAAATTAATTGTTATTTTAAAATTAAATAGATGTATATTACAACTAAAATGATATAACACAAATGAATGTAATATAATTAAATAAAAGCGATGAACATGGCAAGAGTCGAGATTTGCAATAACAAAATGATATAACTAAATTGAAGTGAATAATTTGAAGAAACGATATTTATTATGCAATACAGTTGCATTTCAAGATGCTAAGGAGATTGAGTGACATATCCTCGATTAATAAATCTAGCATGAAATCAAAATATTAATAAATCATGTGCAAACTTTGAAAATAAAATATTTTAAAATATATACAAGAATATTTAATTAGATAGAGCTTATAGAAATGAGTATAATTACATTTGTTTCATCTTATTCAAACCTTTTTTGGAATGACTAAGAACTACCAAAGTATAGTCTAATCAAAGTGCTGTAATTGTAACACAAGAGGAGATTTAGAGATAAATAGTGATATAACCAAATGAAAGAAAAACTTTTAAGGGATAAAAAAATTATATAGGAAAGCCACATTGAAAGATGATAGAGAGGTCAATTATAGTATTCTCAATTGCCAAGTGAGATACAAAATGAAATGTCATCTAAAAAGTGCACGAATATAGAAGATACAATATTTTAAAAATATAAAAAATGAGAATTTAATTAGATGTTGTTCAGATGAGTGAAATGATGTTTGTATGATCTCCATTAGAACTCCTTTATAATTGCTATTAATTATTAAAAGCATTAAGCAAAAAATCTTTAAAATATTATTTTATGAAAAATAAATTTTTATTGAAGATAAAATGGGATACATTAAAGAAATATAATATAAAAATATCAAAGTAATATAAAAATTACATGAAAGAAAACTTAGAGTTTCATAGTAATACAACCAAATGAAATCAAATCATTCAAAGAAATATGTTAATTTTATTTAAACTAATGCAGACAATAACAAGATCAATAGTAGAATCCTTGATCATCAAATTAGATAAGAATAAAAATGTATCGTGAAATGTACCAAAAAATGTTAAAATAAAATATTTAAAATTATAAAATAACTATTTATTTAGATAAAGTCTGTCAAGATGAGGCAAATGATCTTTGTTTTGTTCGATACGACCTCATCTAAAATTATTACAAATTACCAAAATTAATGGCATAAATAAAAATATGTTATTATTTTTATAATTATATAAGAATAAATCAAACTCATATAAAGGTCACATGATACAAAAAATAGCTTTTTATAGTAACATAAAAAATTAAAAAAATTTGAAGAAATAACGTAAATTTAAACTAAGGAGATCAAGTGTAACAACCACAAAAATTTAATAAATAAGGTAAATTTAAACTAAGGACATCGAGTGTAACAACCCCAACCATTAAATAAGGTATGAATAAAAAAGTGTTGTAAAGCATGCGAAATGTATAAAATATAGCATTTACTTGTAAAAAAATTAATATTTAATTAGATGGAAGACATTGATAGGAGCCCAACTACATTTCCTTTGCCTCGATCAAACCTGAATTGGAATTCTTGCATATTATAGATGTAAATCAGTACAAATAATAATAAATTATTACTTTAATATTATTTAAATATAGATTAAAATTTAAATGAGACAAGTTTAAGAAATTTAACATATCCGAATAAATTTGATGGAAATGTCTAACAACAGTAGATTTAGAGTTATATATTGGTATAGTCAAATCAAATAAAAATATTACAAAAACTGTGATAAATTATAGGGGAAGTTATATTCTAGCACAATAAGGAGGACCAATGAGATATCCTTAATGTCATGTTAAGTACAAATCAAAATGCCTCATAAATTAGCAAAAATAATAGTAAAAAAAAATATTATTAAATATTTAAGTTGCTAAAGGTTGCTTGTTGAATTAAATAACATTTGTATGGTCTTAATAAAACCATGCCTTGAATTATTTCAAATTACTAAATGAATAACCCTAAAGAAAAATAAATTATTATTTTAATATTAAGTAAATACATATTAAAGCTCATAAGAGATAAATTGAAGTATTGTAATATAATAAAATAATAGTGAATGAAGGGTCACACAAGATTAGAATGGGAGTTGCATAGTAACATAACTATATTAGGGCAAAAATTTAAATGAAATGAGATAAGATATAAGTGAAAGATGAATTCGAATGTACTTAATAGGTTCATTGAGACATTTTTGATCATCAAATTAGGTATGAAATAAATGTCTCATAAGGTATACCAAAAGCCTACAAAAATATATTGCTTACAATTATAGAAATTCATTTTCAATTAGGTAGAGCATGTCAAGATGAGGTCAACGATGTTTACTTCATTTTGATCAGATCTCATTTGGAATTACAAAAAAGTAAAAGAAAACAAAAATAATTAAAATAAGTTAATTATTATCAAGAAAATAAACATTAAAGTGCAATTAAGATTAGCTAAAGAAATATAATATAATATAGTCTAAGTGAAACAAAATTAATAAGAAGAAGATTTAGTGTTAAATAAAATATTAAAAAACTAATGTGAAAAATTTAAGTGGAATTAGATATATTGTTATGAAAAATTACATTCCTTGATGTTAAAAGGTTGAACATAACAACCTTGATTATCAAGTAATGCATGAATGAAACATCTCTCAAAAAGCATTCCAAGGTATTGGGGAATTAAATACTAAAATTATAAAAATGAATATTTAATCAGCTATAACTATTCTAAATGAGTTCAATAATATTTGTTTCATCTAAACCAAACCTTGTTTAGAATTACTATGAATTCTAAAATTTAGTAAACATAAATAATAAAAAATATTATTTAAATTTTAAGTGAATATAAATTAAAAATAAAATGAGCTAATTTAAAATAGTGTTATTTAACAAAATCAAAGGGATATAAAAGTAAGATAGGATGAGAGTTAGACTTTTTATTAATATAAAAAATTGAAAAAAAAACAATCGAAGAAATGAGATAAATTTCATACAAAACATGCAATCCCAGATATAAGAGAGGTCAACCATAACATCCACAATTGCAAAATTAGGTATGAATCTAGTTTTCTTATGAGGCATCCCAAACCTTAAAAAATGAAATATTTGAAAATATAAAAACGATTACTTAATTAGATAAAGCTCATCGAGACAAATTCAATGATGTTTTCATCTCAGACAAAGCTCATTATCAATTAATAAAAATTACCAAAAAAATTAAATAATTAATTTTTATTTAACTTTATATATATATATATATTAGCTAGAATGGAGAAACTTGAAGTAAAATCATGTACAAATCAACATTAAGGGGATCAAGCATAACATTCTTGATCATCAAATCATGTATAAATCAAAATTACTAGTGAAGCTAGCTAAAATAAAAAAAAAATTTAAGAGATAAAGATAAGTATATTTAATTAAATGAAGCTCTTTGAGATAAGTACAGTGAAGTCTATTTAATATCCTTTAAAATTTGATTGGAATTATCCAAACTAACGCAATAAATAAGTTTTAAAAAAAAATATTATTTTAATAATAAATAATTAGATTTTACTAAAAGAACTTAATTTCAAGCAGTCTAGTGTGACCAAATCGATCTGTTGCAAAGATCACATGAGAAGTGATTTAGAGTTAAATATTGAAATAATTATATGATGGAAAAAATTTAATCAATAAGAAATATTGTATAACAAAGTAACATTCCAAGATACTAAAGAGATCTAGTGGAAGATATTCAATTTTTAAATTAGATCTAAAGGTGAATGTTCATTACAGAATGTAAAATTATAAAAAACAAAATATCTTAAAATGCAGAAATGGATAATTAATTGAATGTTTCTCTTCAAGATAAGGCCAATGTTGTCAATTATGTCCCTATTAGACCTTGTTTCTAATTGCTATGAATTACTAAAATAAATTTGCATTATTATTAAATCATTATTATTTTAATATGAAAAAATAATACTAAAGAAAAAATGAGATAACTTGAAAAAATATAAGATAAAAAAATCAAAACAAATATAAAGAACATGTGTGTAAAATTTGGGTTTCAAAGTAATATAACCAAACAAAAAAACAAATTTGAAGAAATGAGATAAACAATACGAAAAAGTTGCATTCCAAGGTACTTAAGAGATGGATAGTTGCATTCTTGATGGTAAAATGAGGTATGAATTGAAGTGACATTTAGAGTATTCCAAAAGTCCTAAAAAAAATTTAAAATATTAAAATAATGATTTTATTTTAGTAGAGCTCATTGAGATAAGCCTAATAATATTTGTTTGCCTTATTTAGACCATGTTTGTAATTACTGTGAATTTTGAATTTTATTAAGCTTTAATAATTATATATTATTATGGAAATAATATCAAAGTATAAATTAAAGATGAAATGAGATTAATTGAAGCCATGTAATTTAACAAAATTTATGTAATATAAAAGTTACATTAGTGGAGAAGTAGTGTTCATAGTAGTATGACTAATATCAAAAGAAACATTTTAATAAATGAGGTAAATAGTATGGAAAAATTGTATAACAAGAAGCTAAAGAGATCGAGTGTGAAATCCTTAATTATCAAGTAAGGTAAAAATTAAAATAACCTATAAATCCTAGAAAACCAATATGATATGTAATATTTAAAAAAATGAAAAATAAATATTTAATTAGACAGAGCTAAATAAAATAAGTCCAATGACATTTGCTTTGTCTTGATCAAATGTTTCTTAGAATTAATGCATATTACCAAAGTTAAAAAACACAAAAAAATAATTTATTATTTTAATATTATGTAAATATATATCAAAACTACAGTGAGATAAAATAAAATAATATAATATGCCCAAGTCAAATAATTGTAATGGCAATACAAGAGTAGCTTAAGGGTTATATTAATAAAACTAATTCATAAAAAAATTGAATGGTTGAGATAAGTTTTGTAAGAATGTTCCATTCCAACATATTAAGGTGATACTGTGTATCTTCCTTGATAGTAAAAAGAATATAAATCAAAATATCTTCTAAAATATTTAAAAGCCATAAAGAAATTAAATATTTAAAAAATGCAAAAACAATATCTAATTGGATAGAGGTCATTAAGATGAGTGAAATATTTTTTATGTTATTTTAATTGGAACTTTTTTGGAATGAGTGTTAATTAAAAAAAATAAATAAGCATAAATAATAATAAATTATTTTCTTAATATTAAGTGAATTTTTATTAAAGCTGAGATGAGATAAATTGTAATAATATAATAAAACTAAATCAACGATACTTGAAGGCCACATGAGAGTAGAATAAGAGTGAAATAGCTATATGACAAAATCAAAGAAAATAATTTGAAGAAATGAGTTGAATTGTATAAGAAAAGAACATTCAAAGAGGCCAAGGAGATCATGTATAACATCTTTAATCAACAAATCTATAAAAGAATCTTTAAATGGATAAAATTCATTCACATGAGTATGAAGACGTTTATTTTGTTTTAATTTGGTAATGTTTGAGTTGCAATGAATTACGACTTAAATAGGCACAAATGATAATAAATGATCAATTTAATAATAATCAATTATATACTAAAATTAAAATGACAAAAAATGTAGTGAAATATAATTGATACCAAGTGACATAAAGGCCACATGAAAAGATATTAAAGTTACAATTCAATTTATGCAAATCAATGCAAAGAAAATTTTAAAAATAAGAAACATTTCATGGGACAATTGTATTGCAAGAGATTAATGACATATATAGTTAAATCATTGATCAAAAAATTAGGTACAGAAAATACCACATAAAACCAACCAAATCCATAAAGAAAAAATCACAAATTAGAAACAACATATTCGTTGTCTTAATCAAACATCATATGGAATAACAACAAATTACAAAATAAATATGCATACGTAGTAACAAAATATTATATTAATAATTAGAAAACAAATAATAAAGTTCAAATGAGATGTATTGAAGTAAAGTTATATATCCAAATCAAGCTCACGTAAAGGTTACATGAGAAATAAATTAGAGTTTCTTAAAAATAGCACCATTTCAAATTAAAAACTTTGAAGAAATGGGATAACTATAACGAAAAGTTGTACTTTAAGAATTTAAGGAAATTGATAACATTATCATCATCAATCATAACAAGTAAGAGATAAAAATTTCTTGCAAATATGTTGAAGTCATTTAAAAAAATTAAATGAATATTTAATTTGATATTCTTCTAGATGAGTCAACAACATTTATTTTAATTATATCTGAGCTTTTTTAGAAAAATAATATTTAAAATAAAATTAGTTAAATGAATGAATGAATGAAATAAAACCAAATAAAAGTGATGTAAAGGAAAAAAATATAAGAGATAGAATTTCATTATAATATAACAAAATTAAATTGAAAATTTTGAAGAAATGTATCAAAGTATGTCAATATAAAGAAAATTTATATTAAATATAAAATAAAATAAATTGAATTAATGTAATTTGACCTAATTTAGTTGATGCAAAGGCCACATAAGAGTGGAATTAGACTTCCATGCTTATATTGAAAAAATGAAATTGAAACACTTGAAGGAACCAGTTCAAATGTATGAGAAATTTTTTTTCTAAGATACTAAGAAGAACAAGAGTACCATCCTCGTTCGTCAAATTTGCCAAAATATGCAATGCTTCATAAATAATACCAAAAGCATGTAAATTAAAATAAATTAAAAAATTTAAAAAATTTTTAAATTTGGTAAGTCTTGTCCAAATGAGTTAAATGAAATTTTTTTCAACTTAATTAGGACTTTCTTCTAATTAGTAAGAATTAAAAATTAAATTAACAACAAATAATGACAAATAATATTTTCAAATAAAGTAAATATAAATTAGTTAAAGTTTTGTTTTGTAATAAAAATAGTCAAAGTAATGTACACGTCACACAAAAAGATATTTAGAGTTGTAAAATACAAAGCCTAATCAATGTGAAAAATTTGAAAAAATGAGAATAACTATATGGAAATGTTACTTTTGAAATGACTCATAAAGTGTACAAAAATAATATAATATAAATATTAAAAAAATAAAATTAATATTCAATAGAATAGTGTACATAAAGATGAGTCAGTGATGCTTCTTTCATCTCAATCAAATCTCATTTTGAATACCACTAATTATCAATGTAAATAAGCATAAATAATAATAAATAATTATTTTAATATTTAGTAAATATAAAAAGGGTAAGATAAATTGAACCAATATCATATAACCAAATGAATATGGTATAATGGTGACACAAGGGGAGAACTAATGTTTCAAATTAGTATAGCCAAATGAATCAATAATATTTTAAAAAAGTAGCTAATATTTACAGGAAAGTTACATTGTAACATACTAATGAGATTAGGTGAGACACCATTGTTTGTAAAAATTTGTATGAATCAAAATATCAAAAATACTTGCAAAAGCACTACAAAATAAAATATTAGACAAAACAAAAAGAATAATTCACAAGAAGAAGTCCTTCAAGACATTTAAATAATGTTTGTTTTATCTCATTATGACAACATTTGGAATTACTATGAATGACAAAAAAACATAAGCCTATATCATAAGAAATTATTTTTTTAAAATTAAGAATATATATATTAAAGTTGAAAAGAATTTAATTGAAGCAAAGTAATGTAAGAAAATCAAAGTAATGTAAATTCAATGTGAATAGATATTTGTAGTTACATAGCAACATAACCAAATCAAAGAAAAACTTTTGAGCAAACTATATAAATTTTATTGGAAAACAGCATTCCAAGTTATTAAAGAGTTTGAGGGTAAGAACTGAGATGATTAAGTAAGGTCCAAATCAAGCATTTGTATAAAGGGTACAAAAACAATATAAGCATAAAATAATTAAAAAAATAAAAATGAACATTTAATTTGATATAGCTAGTTGACATGACTACAAAAACATTTCCTTCATCTATATCAGACCTCTTTTGAAAATACTATGACTTACAAAAACAACAATAATAAAAATAAATTATTATTTTTAATTTTAGGTAAATATTTATTAAAAGTGTAATGAGAGATATTGAAGTAATAAAATACAAAATAAATTTAGTCAATATAAATGTCACATGAAAGAAGAATTATAATGTTATAAGAATATAATCAAATCATGGTGAAACTTTTGAGGAAATTATATAAATTAATGGGAAAGATTGTATTCCAAGATTATAAGGAGATCATGCATGAAATCCTTGTTTGACAAATCTAGCACATATGAAAATTTCTCATAAATGTGTTCAAACTCAAGAAAAAATATTTTAAATATAAAAATAAACATTTATTTCAATAGATCTTATAAAAATGTTGAATAAGATTTGTTTCATCTTG
Source organism: Vanilla planifolia (assembly GCA_023846275.1). Lineage (NCBI taxonomy): Eukaryota > Viridiplantae > Streptophyta > Magnoliopsida > Asparagales > Orchidaceae > Vanilla > Vanilla planifolia. Next base: position 56,178 of record JAIUJO010000047.1, read on the forward strand.
ATTGGATAGATTTAGAATTATGGAAAATTATAATAATAAATAAGTATAAATAATAATAAATATCATTTTAATAAATTGAAAAATATATTGAAGCTAACATCATATATGTTGATGTAATATAATATAAATATATTGAAGTAATGTAAATATTAACATATTGAGGTGTGGCACTCATGATCATCAAATATATTATGAATCAAAATAATTTGTAAAGACAAAAAAAACTCTTTAAAAAAAATTTACAAAATACGAAGGTAAAAATGATTAATCACATGGATAGAACTCACCAAGATGAGTCCATGATGTTTGTTTCATTTTAATCAGACCTCATGTGGTGTATTATTAATTAACAAATCAAATAAATATAAATAATAATAAATTATTATTTTTAACGTTAAGTAAATACGTGTTAAATAAAAAAGAAGATAAATTATAGTGCTGTAACATAACAATGTTGAAGCAATGTAAAATTTTGACAAGAAAAGTTTTTGTGTGATTTAGTAATATAACTAAATAAAAGAAATAAGTTTGAATAAACTAGATTAATTGTATGGGAAAGGTTGATTCCAAGATATTAAGTTTATTGAGTATGACATTCTTAATTATTAAATAATGTACGAATGAGAATAACTTTAAAATTGTGTTAAAGCCATAAAAAAGTATGATTTCAAAATATAAAGATAAATATTTAGTAAGAAAGAGACATTCAAGGCAAGTAAAAGGGTGCTTTCTTTATCTCGATTAGACATCATTGAGAATTACTTTGAATTAGCAATTTAAATATCATTAGGAAAGAACATTTAATTTGTTAGTGATTATTGAGTTGTGTCCAATGATATTTATTTTATCTCATTCATACCTTATTTGAAATTACTATTTATTACAAAAATTAATATTTTAAAAAATATTATTGTAATATTATGTAAATATATATTAATGTTATTGTTTGATTAATTGAATCAATTCAGTATGAAAAAAAAATAATTTGAAAGTCACACAATAAGAGAACTAGAGTTTCATAGTAATATCAGAAAGTAAACTTCTTGAGAAATAAGATAAATGATACATGAAAAAAGCATTCCAAGACACTTAGGTGATATCTTATAATATCATAAATCACCACATAAGGTTTGAATCAAAATGACTCATGAAGATACCCAAATCTTAAAAAAATGATAAATTCAAAATAGTTAAAAAGCATACTTAATTGGATAAAGTTTGTCGAGAATGTCCAATGAGTTTTGTCTTCTCTTGATCAGATCTTTTTTAGTATTACTTTTAATTTTCTAAAGAAAATAAGCACAAATAATAATAATATTAATTCATTAAATTTTAAATATGTAATTTAATGGATTGAAGTTATATATTATAAGTTAAAATGATGTAAAAGTCACATTAGAGGAGTTTTAGAGTTACATAGTAATATAGCAAAATGAAATTAAGTAATTTGAAAATGGTCAATTGTACGAGAATATTAAAAGTGAAGATAAAAAGAAGATTAAGTAGAATATCCTCAATTCTTTATCTAATACAAATTGAAATATCTCATAAAATATAACAAAATTCTACAAAATTCAAATATTTGAATATATAGAAAGGAATATTTAATTAAATAGAGCTCATTAAAAAAGTTGAATAACATTTCTTTCATCTCTATTAGTTCTTGTTTGGATTATTTTGATTTAACAAAATTAAAAAAAACACAAATAGTAATAAATTATAGGTTTAATATTTAGTAAAACATATTAAAACTAAAATTAGATAAATTAGTTCAATATTATACAAAAAAATAAACTTGTTTTAAATTTGATAGGAGAGAAGAATTAGAGTTTCCTGAAATTTAATGAAATAAATTAAAACAACTTCATGAAATGAGACAAATTATTTCGAAAGTTGCATTTGAAAATGTTAAGTCGATTAAGTTTAACATCATTTATAATAAAATTTGGAATAAATCAAAATGAATTTCAAAACATGCCAATAAAGTTAAAAACCATTTAAAATAATTTAAAATGAATAATTATTTAGTTAGAGCTAACATAAATGAGTCCAAAATAGTTGTTTCATCTTGATTAGAACTTAATTAACATTAATATGAATTACCAAAGTAAATAAGAAGAAATACTAAAAAAATATTATTTAAATATTTTGTAAATATAAATTAATGCTAAAGTTTGATGAATTAAAATAATATAATATAACAAAATTGAAGTGATGTCAAAGATGAAAAATTTATACATCCATAATATCATTATCAAATCAAATAAAAAGATTTGAAGAAGAGAAATGAATTGTGTGAAAGTGGTTCATTCCAAAGTACAAAGGAGATGAATGGTAGCATCCTTAATTATAAAACTAGACATGAATCAAAATACCTTGCAAGATCTATCAAAACTATAGAAAAGAAAATAATTAAAAAAATTAAAATGAACATTTAATTAGATAATACTGGTTGAGACAAGTGTTAAGATGTTTACTTTGTCATGACTGTTTCTTATTCAGAATTACTACAAAATACAAAAATAAAAAAGGAGAATTAACAATAAATTTTAATTTAAATATTTAGTAAATATATTTTATAACAAAGATGAGATAAACTAATACAATGTAATATATCAAAATCAAAGCTATGCAAAAATCACATCAGAAAAGATTTTAAATTATATAGTAATTAAACCAAGTGAAATAAAAAATTTTAAAAAATGAGATAAATTATAAAAAAGTCTCTTTCTAATATTCTTCATGACTAAATCTAGTACTAGTTGAAATGTCTCATAAAATATACCAAAACTTAAAAAAATAAAATTTTTAAAAATATAAAAAATGATGAGACCAACGAAAAGTTTTGTGTCATTCAAAGCTCACTCGAAATTTCTATGAAATTCCATATTAAAAAAGTAAATAATAACAAACTTTTGTTTTAATATAATGCAAATATATACTGGAGCTTAACTAAGACAAGTTGAGCAAATGTAATATGATTAATTAACATGACGTAAAAGTTGCATAAGAAGTCAAATTCAGTTACATAATAATAAAATTAAAAAAGTGAAAATATCAAAGAAAGAAAATAAATTGTACTAGAAAAGTGCATTCTAAGATACTAAATAAATAAAGTGTAACATCCTTAATTTTCAAATTTGGAACAGATCAAATTTCTCATGAAAAATGTTGCCAATCAAAGCAATGTAAAAGTCACAAAAAAGGTTACAAATCACACAGTAATATAAATAAATCATTACAAACAATTGAATAGATGGGATACATTCTACAACAGATAGCATTTTAAGATGCTAAACAAATCAAGCTGACTATTTTCTTTTATTACATTTGGTGCAAAAAATGATACATAAAGCATAGTAGAATTCAAGAGAATAAAAAAATTAAAAATATAGAAATAAATATTTAATTAGCTAGAGCTCATACGAATAGGCATAATGACCTCATTCAAAATTGCTAAGAAATCTAAAATTATGTTAGCATGAATAATAAATTATTACTTTAATATCCATTAGAAATACATTAAAGCTAAAGAAAGATAAATTGAAGAAATATAACAAAACAAAACCAAAGTAATTTGAAGTTCTCAAGAGAGGAAATTTAAAGTTACATAGAAATATAACCAAATGAAAGCAAAATATTTGGACAAATGTGATAAATTATACAAGAAAAATGCTCTCGAAGATACTCATAAGATGGAAGATTACATACTCAACTGCTAAATAAGTTACAAATCGAAATGTCTAATAAAAGATTCCCAAAAAATAGAATTTTTGAAAAACAAGAAAATCAATACTTAATTATGATAAAGATCATTAATTGGACTTTATTTGGATATTTTATTAATAAAAAAATAAATCATAAAAAAAAAGAAATTACAATTCGAATATTAAGTAAATAGATATTAAAGTTGAAAAAAGATAAATTTTACTAGTCACTTGAAAGGGGATTTAGAGTTATAAAGTAATATAACCAAATCAAACTAACAAATTTAAAAAAATGTGATAATTTGTACTTCAATGCTTAGTTACAAAATCCTAAGTATATCTATTGTAATATTATTGATTATCAAATATGGTGTGAATTGAAATATCTCATAAAGCTACCAAAAACATAGAAAATAAAGGTTTTATAAAAGAAAAAGATAATTTTTAATTAGAGGAAGCTTGTCAAGATAAAACCAATGACACTTCTTTAATCTAAATCAAATCTCATTTGGAATATCCATGATTTAACAAAGTAAGAAAATTTTTAAGAAATTGATTAATTTTTAGTAATAACAAACTATATAACAAAGTTGATTTATGTTAAATTGAACAAATGTAATGTCACTAAATCAAAGGAACCAATGGTGACATTTAAAAAGATTTAGAGTTGCATAGTAATATAACCAAATCAAAGTGAAAAATTTTAGAAATTGAGATAAGTCATTTGGATAAGTTCATTCCTATATACTCAAGAGATTGAGTGTAACATTATTGATACCAAATCATTTATGGATCAAATGTCTCATCAAATATAAGAAATTAAAAATATTTAAAATTATTAAAATAAACATTTCATGAGATAGAGATTGATGACCCAAGCCCAAAGACATTTGTTTCTTTTAGGTCAAACATCTTTTAGAATTATAAATACTGTAAAATAAAATAAGAATATATAACCATAATTTACTATTTTATAAATAATTTAATATATATTAAAGTGAAAAATTATAAAAATTGAGGGAATATAATTTAACCAAATGAGAATATTGTAATGGCCTTTCAAGAGGGATTTAGAGATAGTTGTGTTGTAATGATTATAAAAGTTAATGAAAATAAAGTATATAAAAACATGTAAAAATAAATATTTAATCAGCTAGAGCTTATTAAGATGAGTCCAATAATGTTTAATTCATCTCCATTGAACATGGCTTGAAATTTCCATGAATTGATAGATTAAACAAAAGAATAAATAAAAACATTATACTTTTAATAATTAGTAAATCTATTAAACTTAAAATTAGATAATTTTATTCAATGTTATATAATAATGCCAATATGATGTCATATGGCAAAGTGTTTTTCAATGATACTAAGGAGAATAATTGTAACATCCTTAATCATTAAAGCTAATACAAAATAAAATGTCTCATAGAGCATGTAATAATAATAAATTAAAAAATGATTAAAAATAAAAATTAACATTTACTTAGGGAGAGATTATCATTATTTCTAAAATGTGTTTTGTTCATTTAGATTAGACATCATTCATAAAGAAAAGTAAATTATTATTTTAATATTAGCTAAGCCAATATTACATCTAAGTTGAAATAAATTGATGTAATGTAATATAAAAAATTCAAATCAATATTAAATTCACAAGGGGTGGATTTAGAGTATCATAGTAATGAACAATTGCTCTTGGAGTGACAAAATAAGGCTTTGCTAATCTTATAACGAAATAGTGAACACGAACAACGAAAATTTTATCAAATTTATTTATGTGCAATCTGTTTTTCAATAGAAATACATTTTCACAAAGAAATTGTCCAAGGATAATTTTTTTTCGTTCCTCTTTACAATAATCGTGAAGGAGAAAACACCAACACAAATGGAATGAATTCCTAATGATGTTACTGCATGGATCATGATTATAAATCCTATTATTTTCATCTTAGAAATAGTAACAAAAATTTTAAGAAATAAGAGAAATTGTACTTACAAGCTGCATTGTAAGAAACAAAAGAAATTGAGTGCAACTTCCTTGGACATTAGATAAGGTGTAAAGAAAAATACCTCATAAAGTAACCAAAAATTTTGACAACAAAAATATTTAACAATAAAAAATAAATTGTTAATTAGATACAGTTGATCAAAATGACTTTAACATAATTTTTTTGCCTTAATTATCCTTGCAAGAAAATAATGTAAATTAGCATGTTAATAATCATAGATAATAAAAACAATTATTCTAATAATAAAAAGATATATATTAAAGATATAATGAAATAAATGTAATATAATAAAATTTAATTATTGTAACTATTACATAAAAGGAGAATTAGTGTTTCATAATAATATAATTTTTTTAAAGAGAGCTTTTGAAGAAATAAGATAAAGTTTCCAATTAAGTTGGTCAAGTGTAACATCCTTGATGTTTAAGAAAAATAAAGTCAAAATGATTCATAAAGATATCAAAGCCTATCAAATACACAGAAAAAATTAATAAAAAAATATATAAAAGAATATCAAATTAGATAAAATTTGTTAGGACTAGTCTGGTGATGTTTTCATCATTTTTTGATCAAACATTATCAAGAATTTCGATGTATTAGCAAATTAAATAAGCATAAATAATAGTAGAATATTAGTTTAAATTAGGAAATATATATCGTAGTTAAAAAGGGATAATTTTAGGAAGTGTATTAAAAAAAATGATATAAATGTCATACTAGAGTATACTTAGAGTTTTGTAGTAATATAATCTAATTAATGGAAATCATTTCAAGAAATTTGATAAATTATGCTTGAATGTTGCATTAAAAAATACTAAAGAAATTGAGTGTAACATCCTCTCTCATGAGACATTGTACAAATGAAATTGATTTGTAAAAAATGCTAAATTCATAAAAAAGCACCTAGAGATGAGGCAAGCAACAATTGCTTCATCTCAATTGAGACTCATTTGAAACTTTATAAATTAGAAAAATAAATATGCATAATAAAAAAAATATTATTTTTGTAACACAAAACATATATTGAAGGTGAAATTCTATTATTATAACAATTGTAATACAATAAAATCAAAGCGATATAAAGATCACATTAGAGGAGAACCAAAGTTTCATAATAACAAAACCATATCAAAGAAAAAATTTTAAACAATAAGATAAATTGTAAATAAAAATTGAATTCCAAGAAACTTAGGAGAGCCAGTGTAACCTTGATCATCAAATTAATTATGAATCAAAATGGCTTATAAAATAAGTGAAAATCATAAAAAAGTATATTTTTAAAAATATAAAAAATGAATATTTAATTAGACTGAGGCTCTTGAGACATGCCTAGTGACATTTACTTAGTCCAAATTTGCCTATCTTTGGTATTATTTAATATTAACAAAGTAAGCATAAATAATGATAACTATTTATTTGAATACAAAATAAATATATCTTGAAATTGAAATAATAAATTTCATGAAATGTAAAATAAAAAAACAAGATTGATGTAAAGTCATGATTTAAGGTTAGATATGAATATATGAAAATGAAAGTGGAAATTTTAATGAAATGACATACATTGTTCCAAAAGGTTGCTTTCCAAAATACTAAAGAGGAGGGTAATATGATTGATCATCAAGTTTATACGAATCAAAAATATCTTATAAAATAAGACAAAATGATAGAAATCAAATTATTTAAAATTTAGAAATAAATAACTAATTTGATAAAGTCCATCGAGAGGAATCTAATGAACTTACAATAATTTAAATCATACCTAATCTAAAATTAAATAAGCATAAATTATAATAAATTAGTTTTTAAATTTTAAAAAAATATATATTTACACAAAAATAAGATAAATTGAAGAAATGTTACATAACTAAATCAAAGTAATGTAAAAGTTAGATGAGAAGATAATTTGAGATCCACATTATTATAATAAGATCAAAGAAAAATATTTAAAATAAGAAACATTACACAAAAATGTTGCATTTGAACAAAAAAATGAAAACAAGGTTCACATCGAGGATTTTCAAAGAAAGTTTGAATCAAAAGACCTCACAATACATGCAAAAAGAATTGAACATTAAAAAATTAAAAATATAGAGAATAATTTTAAAATGCATAGATGTCATTGAGGTGAATCCAACAATGTTTGCTTCATCTCAACTAGAGGACATTTGGTTTTACTGTGAATTACCATATTAAATGAGCATAAGTTGAACCAATGTAGTATAACAAAATAAAATTTATTAAAAGTAACTCGAGAATAAATTTGGAGTTATATATTAATATAATACAATTAATGCAAAACAATTTGATGAAATGTTATAAATTATACTGAAAACATATATTCCATGATATTAAGGATATCATGGATGAATCTTTGATCACCCAAAAAAGTATGAACTAAAATGTCTCATAAAACATGTCTAAATCAAACCTCGTTAAAAACTAAAACAAATCACAAAAAAAGATAATTATAAATAATAATAAATTATTATTTTAAGTTTAGGTAAATATACATAAAATTAAAGTCAAATAAATTAAACTAATGTAAGAAAAACAAATCAAATCGATATAAAAGTCAGAAGTGAGTAGATTTAGAGTTACATATTACTATGACAAAATTGAAGCTAAAACTTTAATGAAATGAGATAAATTGTAGCAAAAGTTTGCAAATAATGATACCATGAAAATGTTGGGTAAATTGCCCATCATTAAATTTGGTACAAATTAAAAATATCATAAAACATTTCAAAATTAAAGAAAATAAAATATTAAATATGTAAAAATTAATATTTCATTGAATAGAGCTTATTGAGACAGGTGTAATTACTATTTTGTCATCTCAATCCAACCTCTTTTGAAATTTAAACAAATTACAAAATAAATATTCATAAATAATAAAAAATTAATATTATTTTTTTTCAATATATATTTAAAAAACTTAAATGATTTTAACTAAAGCAATATAATTTAATCAAATAAAAGTGATGTAAATGTCACACAAGAAGATATTTAGATTATATAGTAATATAAACCAATTAATGTTAAATATTATAAGAATATTGATAAATTATATAAGAAAGTTGTATTCAACTATGCAAAAGAGGTCAAATGCAAACCTAGGAATTGAAATACATCATAAAGCGTGTACGCATATTTGAAAAAAAATTTAAAATTTTAAAAATAAATACTTAGTCAGACAGACGTCCTCAAGATTAGTTTGTTAACTTTTATTTTCTCTCAGTCAAACGTCGATAGGAATTCTTATGACTTTCAAAATTAAATAACCAAAACTAATAAAAAATATTATTTTAATTTTATGTTAATATGTGTTAAATATGATATATGACAAGTCAAAGTTGTGGATTATAATTTATTGTAATTAAATACGACTAAAACTTTGGAAGAAATAAGATAAATTTTTGGCAAAAATGCATTCCAAGAAACATAGAAGATAGAATGTAATATGCTTACTCATATAATATGGTACAAATAAAAATCTATTATAAAGAATTGTGATGGCCTAAAAAATGAAATACTTAAAAATAATAAAAAAAAATGAATGTTTACTTTGGAAGGGCACATCAACATGAGTCCAATGATGTTTGTTTCATCTCGACTGGACCTCTTAGAAATTAGAAATTGGTATGAATTATAAAATTTAATAAGTACAATGTTAATAAATTAATATTTTAGTATTAAGTTAATATATATTAAATTTTAAATGAGATAAATTAAAGAGGCATATTACATCAAAATTAGAAAATAATAAAGGCCACATGATAGGAGATTATAGTTGAATAACATTATATACAAACCATGTGAAAATATTGAAGAAATGAGATAATGTTTTTCAAATCTTATAATACAAGATACTTTGAAGATCAAGTATGCCATCTTTGATCATAAAACTAATTATGAATCAAAATGGCTCATAAAATATGTTGATGCCAAATTAAATAAAATATTTTAAAATTAATATTTAATTTGATAAAGTTCATTGAAATGATTCTAACAACATTTGTTTTGTCTCTATTTAAACTATTTAGGAATTATTATAAATCATTAAACTAAATAAGCTAAAAATAAAAAAAAATATCAATTAAATATTATGTAAAAAAATATTAAAAAAACAATGAGATAATTGAAACATTATAATATAATGAAATAGAACTTATATAAAGTCATAAGAGATGAGAATCAGGATTTCATAGTAATATCACAAAAATAAATCAAATGACGTAAGCAATTGACATAAACTATACTTGAAAGTTACATTCAAAGATACTAAGGAGATCAAATGTGACATCCTTAATCACGAAATTAGGTACTAATAAAAAACAACTAAAAAAGCATGCCAAATCTAGTGAATTTTTTTATACTATAGAGATGAATATTAAATTAGTTAGAGCTATCTAACATGAGTTTAATGATGTTTATGTCACATAAGTCAAAGTTTATTAAAAATTTTTGTATTGCAATAACATATAAGTATAAATAAAGATAAATTAATATTTAAATGTTAAATAAACATATATAAATTAGAAATAAAATAAATGGATATAATATAATATTACCAAATAAAATGGATGTTAGGGTTACATAAGAGTGGATTTAGTGCAATATATTAGTACAATCAAATTAAAACGAAAAAGCTAAAGATTGTAATAAATTATACGACAAACTTGCACTCTAAAAGAGTAAAGAGATTCACTGTAATATCATAGATCTTCAATTTAGGTATGAATAAAAAATTTTCATAAAACTTATTAAAATATTAAAAAATAAAAAAATTCAAAAGGTAGAAAAGAGTATTTTATTAGATATAGTTGGTCAAGGTGTGTCTAATAACTTTTTGATCTCAAATGGATCTTACATGGAATTCATGTCAAAGAGATATAAGGATTAGTGTAGAAGAGAATAAGGGTTTTATAGTATTATAATCAAATCAAAGTTATAAAAAAATAGAGTTAAAATACATAGAAAAATATGTTGCAAGATACCTACAAAAAGAAGTGCAACATCCTTGATTGTCAAATCAGCAATAAATCAAATGCCTATAAGGCAAGCCAAAATCATAGAAAATAAAATATTTAATAATATATAAATAAGTATTGAATTAGATAGAGATCAATGAGATGAGATCAATGACAATTGTTGCATATTCATATGATCTCATTATAAATTATTGTGTCTGTAAAATAAAATAAGAAAAAATAAGAATAAATAATTATTTTAAAATTAAGAATATTTTAAAATTGAAATGATATAAATTGAAGAAATATAATGTAACAAAATAAATAGAATGTGATGAGACTTATAGTTATGAAGTTTTATAGCCAAATAAAATTAAAATAGTTTAAAATAAGAAAATTGTACTAGAAAGTTACATTCCAATATACTAAGGAGGGCTTAGGTAATATTCATCAATTATCAAATAAAGTAAAAATAAAGAAAAAAATAAAATGTGTAAACAATACTGCAAAATAAAATATTTAGAAATTTAAAGGTGAATACTTAATTTGATCAAGCTCATTTAGATGAGTTCACCAACATTTGCTTCATCATGATTGAACCTCAATTGGAACTATGAAAAGTTGTTAAAGATAGTAATAAAAAATAATAATAAATAATTATTTTAATATTAAGTAAAAATGTAATTAAAATAAAATTGGATAAATTAATGAAATATAATATAACTAATTCAAAGCAATGTAAAGGTTATCTGTGAGGAGGATTACGTTTTCAAAGTAAAATAACCAAATCAATGAAAAATATTTAGAGAAACGAGATAAGTTATGTAGGAAAATTGAATTTCATGATATTAAGGAGCTCAAGTGTAACATCCACATTTATCTAATTTGGTGTGTATCAAAATATATTATAAAAAAATAAAAAAATAAAAACATTTAAATAAAACAAATGAATAATTAATTTGATTGAGCTTGTTGATAAGAGATAGATGATGTTTGTTTCACACTAATCAAAGCATGCTTGTGATTAATTGAAATTAGCCAATATCATGAGCATGATTAATAAGAAATTACTATTTTTACTTTACGAAAGTATATAATAAAGTTGAAATGTGATATATTAAGGCAATATAATATAATAAAATCATTGTGAGACACTAACGAAACTTTGTGTAACACACTTGATCATCAAATAAGGTTTAAATTAAACATTCCCATAGGGTATTCAAAAATAATAAAACTCATAATTCTAAAAACATATATTTAGTTATAGCTAATCAAGAGGAGTCCAACCATGTTTGTTTTTTGTCTTTATTAGGCATCATATGGATTTATTAAAAAATTCAAAGTAAATATGAATAATAATAATAAATTATTATTTTTTATTTTAAGTAAATTCTTATTAAAGCTAAATGGTGACAAATTGAAGGGACCAAATATAATGTAGTCAAGGCAATGTTAAGGTCACATTCGATTAGGATTATAGTTTTGAAATAACAAAATCAAAGTAAAACATTTAAAGAACTGTGATAAATTGTATGAGAAAGTTGCATTTCATGACACTAAAGAGATCAAATGTAAAATCCTAGATTAACAAATTTGTAAAAATCACAATTTCAAAAAAAGTGTGCTGAAGCCCATGAAAATAAAATATTTTAAAACATGAATTCAAAAGTTTAATTTTGATAGAGGGCATTTAGCCACAGCAAAAAAACTTGTTTCATCTTAATTGGACAAATTTGGAATTAGTATGAGTTGCTAAAAGAAATAAATAAAAAAATAATAACAAATTATTATTTTTCATAATAAGAAATTATATGTTAAAGTTAAAATAATATAAATTAAAGTATTACAATATAACTAAGTGGATGTGATGCAAAAGTTGCAAAAATAGAGAATTAGATCTTGAAAATAATATGATTAAATAAGAGTCAGACATTTGGGAAAAGGAGAAAAAATTAATAAGAAAGTTGCTTTCAAAGATACTAAGATGTTTAAGTCTAACATCCTAGATCATCAAATCTGATACAAATAAAAATGTCATATAAAGGATACGAAATTCATAGAAAATAAAAGATTTAAGAATATAAAAATAAAACTAACTTTACTTGGATAAAGCATTTTGAGAAGTGCCTAATATGGTTTCTTCATCTTGATTAGTCTTCATTTGAAATCATCATAAATTATCAAATTAAAAAATCATAAATGATAATAAGTTATTATTTTAATATTTATTAAATATACGTCAAAGATATAATATGAAAAATTTATGAAATATATAGTGGTCAAATATAAGCAAGGAAAAGCTCATAGTAAAGAAGAGTTTAAACTTTTTAAAAATATAACGAAAGAAAATAAATTATCGAAATTGAGATTAAAACAATTTATAATAAAAAGATCGATGAATCAAATGTCTCATAACTTATGAATAAACAATTAAAAATTAAAAAAATTAAAAAACATTGAAATGAGTTTTTTGAAATATTGAGCTTATCAAGAAGAGTCATATAACATTTTTTATGTCTCAGCCAAATAACATTTTGGGTTACTAAGTATTTTTAAAAAATAGAATAAATAATGGTAAAATATTATTTCATTGTATATATATATAAATATATATATGTGTGTATGTATGTACATATATATATTAAAGTTGAAATTAGATAAAGCAAAAAAATATAATATAACTAAACCAAATTATCAACAAATCTAATGTCTCATCTACAATTAAAACACTATATGGAAAAACATTTTAGAAAATTTCTATTTTATTGAGTTGAGCACATAATGATGAGTCCATCACTAATTTATTTGTCGAAAGTACACCTTGTTAGAAATTACTATGAATTATCGAAGTAAAAAAATATGGATATAAATAAAATAAAAATTAATATTATGTAAATGTATTCTAAAGATGAAATTAGACTAATTAAAGAAGTAAAATATAGGCAATCTAAAAAAATATAAAGGTCACAAAAATGGACATTTAATGTCACTTGGTAGTATAAACAAATCAAAGTGAAATATTTGAGGAAATGTGATAAATTATATGGGAAAGGTGCACTCCAAGATGATATGCAGGTCAATGGTAACAAACTCGATATCCAAATAAGCTACTAATTGAAACTTATTATTTTATTATTATCTTAGTATATAATAAAGTTAGAAAAAAATAAAATGAAGAAATATTATATATCTAAAACAAAGCATTGTACAGATAATATGGGAGGAGATTTAGAGTTCATAATAATAAAACTAGATCAAAAGTAAGAATTTGAAGGAATGAGATATTTTGTACTAGAAAGTTCTCTTACAAAATCCTAATTATATCTAGTGTAACATCCTAGATTTGTAAATATCATAAGAATTGAAATGTTCTCTAAGGCTACCAAAAACTAAAACAACAAAATATTTTAAAAGATAAAAAATTTTTTTTGCACGAAATTAATCAAGACAAGACCAATGATGTTTGTGTTTTCCTGGTCAAAGCTCATTTAAAATTATCATGAGCTACCATGTTAAATAGGCACAAATAAAAATTTATATGCTTTTAAAAAAAGAAAAATTACTAAACCTGAATTGAGATAAATTAAAGCAATGTAATATTACATAATCAAAATGATATAAAGGTCATATGAGAAAATATTTTGAGTTACATAATAATGTAACCAAATCGAAGTAAAAAATTTAAGAAAATGAGATAAATTGTTTGGAAAAGTTTGATTCAAAGATACTAACGAGATTGATGTTAAAACCTCGATCATGAAATTATGTGCAAAAAGAATACCTTGTAAAGAATCAAACAACAAAAATAGATAATAGAAAACTTAAAATGATAAAAATGAACACTTAATTAGATATATGATTGACAACACTAGTCAAATTATTTTTGTTTCTTCTTAATTAGTCATTGTTTGGAATTACAACAAATTCCAAAAGCTAAAAAGAATAAATAATAAAAAATTATTATTTTAGAAATAAGTTAAGATTTGTTAAAGATAAAAATAAGATAAACTGAAAAATTATAATAGCCCTATGAGATGGAGTTAGTGTTAATGTCATAATAAGTGCAAAACTAAAGAGGTAAGAGAACATCTAAAAAATTGTAAAACTTAATATTTTATATTATAGGGCTCATCATGATGAGCCGAATAATGTTTATCTCATATCCATTAAACCTCACTTAGAATATCTATGAATTACTAAAAAAACATAACCAAATCAAAGAAAAGATTTAAGGAAATGATATAAATTATACAAGAAAGTTCTTTTCAAACTTAGAATGTTGAAAATAACATGCTTGATCCTTACAATGGCTCCTTGTTTGGAGATATTACGAATCACAATTGCATATAAGTGTAAAAAATAAATTATCATTCTAATATGAAATAAATATATAGTGAAGTTAAAATAAAAAAAATTAGAGAAATGAAATATTACAAAAAGAAGGCAATGTAAAGGTTACACATGAGGAGATTTAGAGCTACATTGTAATATAACAAAATAAAAGCAAAAAAGTGATGAAAATCAAATATATAAAATATAAAAGAATTATATTCCAAGATATTAAAGGGAGAGCCTAACAACATAAATTACCAATTTAGGTACAAATCAAAATATCTCATAAATTGTGCAAGAACACTAAAAAATAAAATATTTAAAAATATGAAAATATACTAATTACTTGGATATAACACATTAAGATGAGTCCAATGACATTTATTTTATCTCAACAAGAACTTATTTTGAATTACTGCAAATTAAAAGATTATTATAACTAATTCAAAGATATGTAAAGGTCAAATGAGAGGAGAGGTAGTGTTGCATACCATGATAACGAAATTAATGTGAAAAATATTTATAAATATTTTTTGAAGAATACCAAAAAAGCCTAGAAAATAAAATATTCAAAGATATATATACATATAAATTATTAGTTGAATTGATAGAGATTATCCAGATGTTTGTAATGATGTTTATTTTCTCATCATGACAACATATTTTGAGTAACTATGAATTAAAAAAATTAGAAAGCAAAAATAATAACATATTATTTTATCAATATTAGATTAAATATACTATAATACTGAAATAAGAAAAACTATGGGAACGTAATATAACCAAATCAAATCAATGTAAAGATCATAGAAGTGGATATTTAAAGTTACGTGGTAATATAACAAAGTTAAAGAAAAATATTTGAAGAAGTGTGAATAAAATATATGAGAAAGGTGTATTCCAAGATGCTAAGAAGATTAAGGGTAACATCCTTGATTGTTAAATATTGTACAAATCAAATTGTCTCAAAAAATATTTTTAAATTAAAAAATTTTATAAATTTTAAATTAATGTTTAATTAGATAAGCCTTTTTAAGATTAAGTAAAGATAATTTTGTTTTTCTTTAATTAGACTTCCTATGTACTTATAGTAATAAATAAAAATAAATGAATTTATTCCTTTAACATCAAGTAAATACAAATTGAAGTTAAAATATGAAAAATTGAAGAAATTTTATATATCCAAATTAATATGTTGTAAGGGACACATGATACAAGAATTAGGGATACATAGTAGCATAACTAAATAAAAGTAAGGAATTTCAAGAAATTAGATAAATTGATTTAGAAAGTTCTACTACAAAATCATACATTGTTCAGGTCTGATATCCCCACATGTGAAATATGGTTCAAGTTAAAAATACTTTATAAAGCTACAAAAACATAGAAAATTAAATATTTAAAATGTTAAAAATTAGAAATATTTAATTGGACAATGCAATTCAAGATGAGACAAATGATGTTTATTTGACCTTGATCAAACCTCATTTGAAAATACCCTCAATTACTAAATTATATAAGCTTGAATGAAAATCAAATACTTTTTAATAACATGACAATATAATTTAATTTTGAATTAAGATAAATTAAAATAATGTAATGTCAGCAAAAGAAAGTGACCTAAAGATCACATGAGAAATAATTTAGAGTTAAACTAAAAAGTAACGAAATCAAAGTGAAATTTTTTTGGAAATGAGATAAATTGTTTGAGTGTAAAAGCAACAAATTTGAAATCTGGTATGAATTGAATGCCTTATAAAGTATGCAATAATGCTAGAAATTATAATATTTAAAATAATTAAAATGAATATTTAATTAGAAAGAGACAAAAAGTAATGGTCTAATAATATTTGTTTTTTTCTCAATTGGACAACATTTCTAATTACATGTCAATAAAATTACAAAAAATAAATAATAATAATTTTTTATACAAATAAGTAAATATACACTGAAGCAACAAATGACAAATTAAAGTAATGAAATAATACCTAATCAAAATAATATAATAGTTATTTGAAATTTATTTTGAGTTAATTATGTGATAATGACTTCAAAAAATCAATGAAATAAAATACTTTCTTAAAAAATATAAAATCAATATTTATTTAGGCATTTCTCATCAAAATAAGTCTAATGGTTTTTGTTGCATTTCAATTAGACCCATTTTAAAATTTAATTAATTACAAAACTAAAACATTGTTATTTTAATTTTGAGTTAATAAATGCTAAAGCTAAAATTAGCTAATTTGATTGGAAATAATATAAACAAATCAGTGTAAGGTAATGGTCCTTGGAGAGGAGAATAATTGCTCTGAAATAATATAACATAATCAATGTAAAAAATTGAAGAAATCTATGATGTACAATTTATCTTAGAATGTAACTTTCATGTACAATTTATCTCAATTAAACTTTTTTGCATTAATTCATTTATTTTAGTATGTAATAATAAATCTACTATTGCATGACCTTTACATCACTTTGAATTAGTTATATTATTTTACATAAAATTTTGGACTTTTACTTCTAATATAGTTTTACTTAATAATAAAATATTATTCTTCATTCTTTATTGTTATATATTTTGTTAATTCATAGTCTTTCAAAATGATGTAAATGGAAGTGATGTAAATGTTGTTGCAGTAGTCTTGGCAATGCTTCTCAAACGAGAAATTCATCTTTATGTTTTTCGAAATTTTTTTCTAGGACTGTAGCACATTTTATGAAATATTTATTTTGTACTTAAATTAAATACAAGAATGTTGCACTCAACCTCCATAGAATATGGGAACATAACTTTCCGTCATAATTCATCTCACCACTCGAAATTTTAACAAACGAGAATGTTGCACTAGAGTATAATTTATCTCATTTACTCAATTACTTTTCTTTGATTTAGTTATACTATTATATAACTCTAACTCTCATCTTGTATGACTCTTACATTGCCTTCATGGGTAAAATTATATTCTTTCAATTTACTTCATTTTCACTTCAATATATATTAACAATTAAAACAACAATATATTATCATTTAGACTAGTTTAATTTGGTTATCCCAAATGATGAATATTTAATAATCATCTTTGGACACTTCTCAACAAACTCTTATCCAAGCACATATATCCATTTATATATTTTTAAACGTTTTTATTTAAGACTTTTGATACATTTTATGAGATATTAAGATTTGCATCTCATTTAACAATCAAGGATGTTGCACTTGAGCTACTTAGTTAATGGAATGCAACTTTGCCATTTAATTTTTCTTATTTTTTAAACGTCTCACTTTGACTTGGCTATATAATTATGTCAGTCAAAATTCACCTCATTTGACAAATAAATCACTATGATTTAGTTATATAACATTGTTTCTGTTTTTTAATTTCAATTTTAATATATTTTTACTTATTATTAAAGAAATAATTTGTTATTTTTTATGTTGACTTTGTTTTGTAGTTATAAGAATTAAAATTGAAGTCTGATTAAGATGAAACAAATATTATTGGACTTCTCCCGTTGTGATCGATGTAATTAAATATTCATTTATAAATTTTAAAATATTTTACTTTGAAGGGTTCTAGCATGTAATGTGAGACTTTTTTATTTACACCTATTTGACAAATGAGGATGTTCCACTTGATCTCCAAAGAATCACAGAATTCAAATTTTATGTACAATTTATGTCAGTAGTTCAAGTGTTTTACTTTGATTTAGTTTTATTGCTACAAAGCTCTAGTTCTCTACTAATGTTACCTTTATATCATTTTTATTTATTTCTTTAATTTATCTCACTTTAAGTTTATCTTATCTTTATTGAATATTAAAATAATTTTTTAATGCTTCTTTTATTATGTGCTTTAGACTAATTCAAAATGTTCTTTTATTATGAAGAATCAAATGTCATTGGATTAATGCTAGTGTCATTTATCAAGACAATATTCATTATTATTTCTCTAAATAATTTATTTTGTTTTTTTAGGCAATTGTTATGGTACACTTTGATTTGTAAATGATTTAATGATTGAGGATTTTACATTCCATCTCTTTAATAGCTTAGAATCCAACTTTTCTGAATAGATTATCTTATTTCTTGAAATAATTTTATTTTATTTTGTTGTGGAGTATAAAATTATAATTTTGCTCTTGTTTGACTTATATATATTACTTTGATTTGGTTACTTTATATTGCATTAATTAATCACCTTTGAGCTTTAGAATGTGTTATTGAATAATTAAAAAATAGTTTATGATTATTTAAACTTGTTTACCTTGTTAATTTGTAATGGTAATTCATAATAACTATAGGTATGGTTTAATTGAGATAAAATGATATTATCACACTCATGTAACAATGAGCTCTATCAAGTTAAATATTTATTTTTATATTTTAAAATAATTTTTACTTTTGTTTTGCAATGGTTAACGAGATATTTTTCTTTATACCTGATTTGGTGATTAAGTATATTATACTCAATCTCTTTAGTATCTTGCAAGTTAATTTTCTAATAATATTTATCGCATTTTGTAAAATGTTTTCTTTCATTTGGATATATTATAAATTTTCTTTTCAATTGTTTTTAGTAGATTATTTAAAATAACTATGGCATGTTTTATGAGATAATTCATATCTTATTTGGTGTCTGAGAATATTACACTCAATCTATATTATATCTTAGAATGGAACTTTTTTTTACAATTTGTTGCTTTTGTTCAAACGTTTTTTATAGAATTTTTTATATTAATATGAAACTCTATTTCTCCTCTCATGTGACCAACTCTTTTTTAATTTATGCCATTTCAACTTTAATATATAGCTAATTTATATTAAATAATTGTTTATTATTATTTAAGTTGATTTATCTTTATAGTTTATGGTAACTCTGTATAAGGTCTAATTAAGAGATTATAAATGTCATTGGAGTAGTCTCGTTGTCACACCTTAATAAATATTCTATTCAATATTTTGAAGTCATTTTCTAGAATTTTGGCACATTTAACAAGATAATTTGGTTCATACATTATTTGAAAATCACAGATGTTATAATTTTTTTTATTTTTTTAAAATTTTGTATTTTGATTTGCTCGCATTACTGTGTAACTATAAATCTCTTACTATGTGTCGATTACATTAATTTATTTTGGTAATTCAACGTTGCATTAGTTTATCTTATTTTAGTTTTAATACGTATCTACCAGCTTTTAAAAAAAATACAAATTTAGTATTTATGCTTATTTATGTTTGTAACTAATAATAAGTCATAACAAGATCCAATGGGGTTAAAAGATGTTGTTGGACTTATATCGATAAGTGATCTTATCGAATAGTAATTTTTATATATTTTAATAATTTATTTTCTTTTACTTTTATATAGTTTTTTAGTTATTTTGATTTGTACCTAATTTAATGTTTGAAGATGTTATAGTTGATCACTTTAGCATGTTATAATGTAACTTTTCGATATAATTTAAAACATCTTTGAATTGTTTACTTTGATTTGTAATTCTACAAAACTCTAAATCTCTTATTGTGTGAACATTACATCATGTTAATTTAATCTCATTAAATTGATTTAATATATCTAAATTTAGGATTAATATGTATCAACTTTATATTATTTTTTTATTATTTAAAATTATTTATTTTGTTAGTTCATGAGAACTCTAAATGAGGTCTCATAGAGTGGAAAGAAATGTCGTTATCCTAGTCCTGATGAACTCCAACCAATTAAATATTTAATTTTTACATTTTAATTAATTTATTTTTATTTTCATGAGTTTTTGCATTGCTTATGAAATATTTTGAGTCATGTTAGATTTGACATAAAAAGATGTTGCCTTCTATCCCCATTTCGTTTAATTGTTTAATTTAATATGGTGATGTTTCTATGTCGCACTACATTTTATTCTTTCGACAATTACGTGACTTTGATTAGCATAATTACACTAATTAATATTTTGTCAGATGAACTTTAATATATGTTTATTTAATACTAAAATAATAATTTCTTACTAGTTATGGATATGTGTTTAATTAATTTCAAAAAACACTTTGTCATCTTAATGGGTTTTGTCTAATTAAATATTTATATTTTTAAGTAATTTTTTTTTATTATTTGACATGTTTTAAGAGAATGTTTTATTAATACATGATTTGATAAATGAGGATATTTTCATTGATCAATTTGGTGTTTTGGAATGCACCTTTACTATACATTAATGCTATTTTTTCAAATGTTTCTCTTTGAATTGGTTACATTAATGTTTAATTGAAAATATCCTCTCATTTTAACTTTATATCACTTTTGTTTGGTTATATTGTTTTACTTCAAATTATCTTATTTTTTTGGTATTTTTTACTTAATATTTAAATAATAGTTAATTATTATTTATGCATATTTCTTTTGTTAAACTTTAGGAATTCCAATTGAGCTAAGGTAAAGATGAAAAAAATGCTATCGGATTAACTTAAATGAGTTCTATATTATTATTTATCATTTATATATTTTTAATTATTTTTTTACATTGTTGATAAAAATTATTATGTAATTTCATTCGCATGTGATATGAGGATCGAGGATTTCACATCAATCTGATTAGTATCTTGAAATACCACTTTATTGTAAAGTTTATCTTGCTTTTTCAAATGCTTAATTTTGATTTAATTATATTAGTATGAAAATCTCATTCCTCTTTCATGTGACCATTACATTGCTTCGATTTAGTTATATTGCATTACTTCAATCTATCTTATTTCTACTTTAACAAATATCTAATTAATATTAATATAATAATTTATTATTGTTTATGTTTAATTAGTTTTTCAATTTATAGTATTCAAAAAATGGATATACGGAGAAAACTATCATCATTGGATATATCTTTAAGAGCTCAATAGATTTAAATATTCATTCTTTGCTTTTAAATATTTTATTTTTTATGTTTTGGCATGCCTTATATTTCAATTTAATTCATACTTGACTTAATGATTAAGGGTGTTACACTCATTCCCCATAGCACTTTGGAAAGTAACATTTTCGTGTAATTTATGAATTTCTTTAACTATTTCACTTTTAATTTTGTTATATTTTCATACAAATCTAAATCTATTCTTGTGTTACCTTAAAATTCCTTTGATTTAGTAACACAATATTTCATATTTCATAAAATTATCATGTTTTAATGTAATAATTTACTATTATTTGTACTTATTTTCCTTCGTAATTCACAATAACTTTAATAAATATCATCAAAATTGTCATGTTAAACTATAAGTAATTAAATATTCCCTTTTATAATATTAAATATTTTATTTTCTTTGTTTTGCATCATTTATGAGGTTTTTTTATTAGTACATGTTTTAACTATTATGGATGTTACACTAGATATCTTTAATATCTTTAAATGCTACTTTCTTATATCATTTATCTAATTTATGTTGGTTTGGTTATTTTACTATGCAACCATAATTCCACTCTTGTATGACCAAATCAATCAATTTGTTTCAATTGTATTATATTATTTAAATTTATGTTAATTCGTCCTTAACATATAATTACATTTTTTTGAAATAATAATTTACTATTATTATGTTTAATTACTTTGGTAATTCATAGTTATTCCAACTAAGGCATAACAGAGAAAAATAAACATCACTGGACTTGCCTTGATAAGGTTTTTCCAATTATATTTTCTTTTTACTTTTTTAAATAATATACTTTCAAAGGTTTTGAAATATTTTATGAGAAATTTTTTTTGTATATGGTTCAATGATTGAGTTTCTTTCACTTGATCCTTCAAATGTTATGGAATTAAAATTTTTTATATAATTTATCTCATTTTTTAATGCTCTTCTTTTATTGTGTTACATTACCATGTTACTCTATATCTTCTATCATTTGACATTTACATTATATAGATTTTGTTATATATTACTTTGTTTTAATTTATCTGATTATGGCTTTAATATTTATATTTTCTTAAAATAATAACAACAATATTTTTTTTTACTTTTACTAATTTATTTTAATAATTTGTAGTAATTCTTAAATCAATATAATTGAGATAAAATAGTTATCACTTAACATATCTTGATTAGCTATACTTAATTAAGTATTTTTTTAATTTTGGAATATTTTATTTTTTTGTAGTTTTGGCATGGTTTTCAAGACATTTTGACTTATGGCTAATTTAGAGATCGAGGATTGTTACTCTAGATCTTTTTTTATCTTTGAATGAAGGTTTGTTGCTTAATTTATCGCATTTAATCAAATATTTGTCTAACATTTTGTTGTATTGTATTGTAAATCTAAATCTTCTCTTATCACCTTTGCATCACTTTGATTTGGTTGTATAATATTACTATAACTGTTTTATTTTTTAATATATTTTATATTCTAAAAATATTAAAATATTAATTTATTATCAATTATGCTTATGTTATTTCTAGTTCATAAGAATTCAAAATGAGGCCAGATTTCCCACCAAAACTACATTATTGGATTAGTCTCTATGAACTCAAATAAATTAAATTTTATTTATATATATCTAAATATTTTAATCTTTGTGGTTTTGTAAAGCTTTACTATGCATTTTGATTCCTACATAATTTGATGATAAAAGATATAAAACTCGAATGTCCAAGTATCTTTGTAGGCAATATTTCAAAATAATTTCTCATTCCTTCCAATCATTTTCTTTGATTTGATTATACTTTGTTAATCTAAATCTTTTCTCATGTGACATTTATATCATATTGATTTGGTTATAAATAACTTCTTTTTAATTTTTCTCGTTTTTGCTCTAATATATATTTTTCTTAAAGTTATAATAAAATTTTTTTATTATTATTTCGCATTTAATTTAGGAATTTGCAAAATTTTTAAACTTGATACGATAATAACAAAAAATGTTCGTTGGACTCATCTCTATGACATTTTTGAATAAGATATTCATTTTATATTTTTAAAAAATTTTTATAATCATGGCATCATTTATAAAATTGTTGTTCATAATTGATTTGATGATTGAGGATGTTATGCTCGATCTTCTTATTATCTTGCAATGGGACTTTGCTATATTATTTACCCCTTTTTAAAATGTTTTTTTTTGTTTTGCTAAGCTCGTATGTAAATGTAAATTGTTGTTCTTGTGACCATTCCTTAGTTTGTTTTCGTTATGTTACATTTTACAATTTGTTTTGTTTTCGCTTTATTATTTTCAATTTTATCTCAGCAAGCTCAATCAATTCTAATATTCATTTTAATATTTTTTAAATTATTTTTTTATTTTTGCTCATTTTACGAGGAATTTCTATTCCTTCTTGACTTGATAGTCATTGATGTTATAAGAAATCTAAGTTTCTTGGAATGTAAGTTTCTTATAGAATTTACTTATTTCTTAAATTCATTCACTTTGATTTGGATACATTTTTATAAAGCTCTAATTCTTTTTTCATGTGACTTTTGCATTACTTTGGTTTGGTTATATTACATTATTTAAATTTGCCTTATTTTAGCTTTAAATATATTAAAAAATATTTTATTATTATTTATTTTTATTTATTTTGATAACTTATAGTATTTTAAAACAAGGTTCATTGAGCACAAAAAATCTCATTAGATGATCCTTTATGAAACAAATCCAATTTTGTTATTTTCTTAAAGTATTTTTTATTAGACTTTAACACACTTTATGAGGTTTTTTTTCATAATACATTTAACACACTAACACACTTGGAATACATGTCCCTATATAATTTAACTCTTTTCTTTGAATATTTATCTTTGATTTTGTTATATTGCAATAAAACTCTAAATCACCTATTATGCAACTTTTATATTGCATTGAATTAGTTATCTATTACAAACTTCAATTGATCTCATTTTAACTTTAATATAAATTTTCTTAATTATCAAATATTATTTTTTAAATATTTAAGCTTATTCACTTTAGTAATCTCACTAACACAAAACAAGTTCTAATCTAAAAGAAAAAAAATCATTAAAGATTTTTTGAAAAGTTCTATATAGTTAAAAATCTATTAATAACCTTTTAAATATTTTTTTTAAAGGTTTTGAAGTGCTTTATGAGAAATTTTGATTCTTATCTTATTTGATGATAGCGAAACGATCACTAAATTTCTTTAACATCTTGAAATGTTATTGTTTGTGCAATTTTTCTCATTTCTACAAGTTTTTTAATTTTATTTGACTATATTAGTTTGACACTAATTCTCCTCTCGTGTCACATTTACATCACTTTGATTTGGTTATATTATGTTTCTTCAATTTATCGTATTTTAGCACTAATATATTTCAAATTTACATTAAAACTTTAATTTGATATTATAAATGTTCATTTAGTTTTGAAATTAATAATATTTATTTACAAGATCTAACAACGATTAAAAAAAATGTTGGACCTTAACAAGTTCTCTCTAATTAAATATTTTTTTGAATTTTTAAAAACATGCTATTTTCAAGAATTCAAACACACTTCTTGAGATATATTGATTCATACAATGCATGATCATCTAACATGTTAGCCTTGAACTCTTTTATATTTTGGAATGTAGGTTTCATGTAACATTTGTATCATTTATTTCAATGTTTCAAGTTATTGTTTTTAAATTGTTATGGAATTATAATTCTTCGATCATGTATCCTTTTTATTACTTTGATTTGTTATATTGCAATGCTTGAATTTATCTCTTATAAACATTAAGATATATTTACTTTATACTTAAATAATAATTTACAATTATATGTTTTTGTTACTTTGATAATTCATATTAATTCTAAATAAGCTCTAATGAAGATAGATAACCATTATTAGACTGATCTTAATGACGCCTACTTAATTAAATATTTATTTTTATATATTAAAATATTTTATTTTTAATGGATTTAGGATAATTTCAAATTCATTTTTTTCGCAACATATTTGATTTTTAATGAAGTAACACTCTATCTCTTTAGTTTCATAGAGTGCATCATTTTTTTATATATTTTATATTCTTGGTCTTACTTTTAGCTTTGATTTGTTTAAAATATTATGGAACTCTAAGTTTTATCTCATGTGACCTTTACATCTTTTGTATTTTATTATATTATTTTATAACTCCAAAACCCTAATCATGTGACCTTAACATAGCTTTGATATTATTATTTTCATCACTTCAATTTATTTTAATTTTTTTATAAAACTTAATATCAAAATAAAAATTTTTATTTATTAAGTTTGATTTGTTGCAATTCTAAGTCATGTTCAATATAGATGAAATAAATTTGGTTAGTGACATCCTAACAAACTCTAAGTGATTAATCATTAATTTTCATGATTTTAAATACCTTATGTTCTAGGGTTTGGCATTATGAAAGATTTCAAATTACTTATGCTTTGATGATTGAGGACATTACTATCAATCTTTTTAGTATCTTGAAATACTACTTTCTCATATAATTTTTCTTATTTTTTGGAACTTTTGTTTTAAATTGGTTATATTACTTTGAACTCTAAATCTTTTATCGTGTGAATTTTACATTACTTTGAACATATTACACTACATTTCCTAAATTTATATCATTTTAGTTTTATAAAAAATTTTCTTAAGATTAAAGTAATAATTTATTATTATATTTTCTTATTTACTTTGGTAATTCATAGTAATTCATAGTAATTCATAATAATTTATTTTTTATAGTCTAAAATGTTTTACTTTCTTTCAATCTTGCATGATTTATGTCAAATTTTTATTTGTTTATGATTTGATGATCGTGGTTATTTAACGTGATCTTCTTAGTATCTTTGAATACAAATTTCTTATATAATTTATCTCATTTTATAAAATATTTTACTTTTATTATGTTATATTACTATGTATCCCAAAATCTTTTCTCGTGTAACCTTTGCATCACTTTAATTCAGTTATATTATATTATTTCAATTCAGTTTTTATATATATTTCCTTAATATAAAAAAATTAAATTTATTATAATTTATATTTATTTGCTTGGTATATTGTACTAATTCATAATGAGATTTGATTTAGATGAATCAAATATCATTAGACAAGTCTTTACTAGCTCTATCCTAATAAATATTCTTTTAGTATATTTTTAATTTTTTGTCTTTCTTATTGACATGTTTTACAAGATGTTTCTATTCATACTTGACTTGATAGTTTAGGATTTCAAACTAGATCTCCCAATTTTCTTAGAATGTAACTATCTTATGTAATTTATCAATGTTTTATAAATGTTTCAGGTTTTTGGGTTCTACAATAATGTAACTCAAAATATTTTATCATGTTACATATACATCTCTTTAATTCAATAATAATGCTCTTTAATTCAATAATAATGCATTACTTTAATTTCTTTCATTTCTATTTTAATATAAATTTACTTAACATAAAATTAATAGTTTATTATTATTTGTACTTATTTACTTTGGTAATTTGTAGTAATTTTAAATGAGATCCCATTTGGACAAAATAAATATAATTGATCTCATCTTGTTGAGCTCTATCAAATTAAATATCTATTTCTTATATTTTTAATGTTTTTATTTTTCAATGGTTTTTAGATTCCTTATGTGACATTTTAATTCATAACTTATTTGATGATCGAGCATGTTATCATTTCTGTTCATGGAATATAAAAATGCATATTTGCCAAAAACTTTATTTCATTTCTTAAAATATTTTGTATTGATTTTGTTATTTTATTATGTAATTCTTATTCTTCTGTTTGTGTGCTTTTCTACTTCATTGATTTTGTTATACTATAGTGTTTCAATTTAACTTATTTTAATGTAATTATATGTTTGATTAATATTAAAATCATGATTTTTAATTATTTATGTTTGTTTAATTTAAAAATTCATAGTAATTTTACACTAGGTTAGATTAAAAAAATAAATATTCTTGGATTCATCTTAAAGAGCTCTATTTAACTAAATAGTTCCTAATATATTTTAAAATATTTTTAATGATTTTGGATTTTGGAAACTTTTATGAGTCATTTGAATTCATACCTGATTTGACGATCAACAATATTACAGTAGATGTATGTAGTTACTTGCAATGCAACTTTCATGTTCTATTTGTATGATTTTTGAAATTTTTTATATTTATTTGTTTATATTATTATGAAGCTCTAATTATCCTTTATTATGATCTTAATAATACTTTTCTTCATTTTAACATTAATTAATTTTTTCATTTTAGATTTGTTATGCCCTTATTAAATATAAAAGTAATAATTAATCATTATTCATACTTTTTTAAATTTGTAAATCAGAGTAATTCTAAACAAGGTATGATGAAGTTTCAACAAACATTATTGGAGTAGTCTCAGACAGAGTTGCATAAAATTAAATATTCATTTTTATCTTCTTAAATATTTTATTTTCTATGGGTTTGGAACATTTTCTCAGATATTTTTATTTGTAATAGATTTGATGATTGAGGATGTTACACTCATCTCTTTAGTGCCTTGGAATGTAACATCCTTATATAAATTATCTTATTTAACTATATTTTCATTATGATATGGCTATATTAATATGAAACTCGAATTGCCATAACATGCTACCTTTGTATTGCTTCGATTTAATTATATTACTTTACTTTAATTAGCTTCATTTAGCTTTAATATTTATTTACTTAATAACTATGAAATAATTTGTTATTATTCATCTCTAATTTCTTTGGTAATTCATAATAAATCTAAAAGAGGCCTGATGGTGATGAAATAAATATCATTGGCCTTGTCTTGACAAGATTATTATGTTCGTAACTATTCTAACAAAAGAGGAAACTATATTCAATCTTCTTAGTATCCTTGAATGCAACTTTCCAAAAAAAATTTCTTATTTCTCCAAATCATTTGCAATAATTTGACAATATTACTATGAAACTCTAATTGTTCTCTTAGATGATTTTTGCATCTCTTTGATTTTGTTAAATTATGTTGTTTCAATTGGTATTATTCCATCTTTGTAATATATATCTAATCATATTAAAAAAAATATTTACAACTATTTATTTTTATTCACTTTCATAATTTGTAGTATTTATAGATGATGTTTGATGTTGAAGAAATTAACATCATTAATTTCACTTTGACAAGCATATAAAATTCAATATTTATTTTTTATATTTATTAGTATTTCATTTTCAAAGATTTTACTCTATCTCCAAAATTGTTCTGATAAACTTTTTTACACAATTCCTTTTTTCTTCAAAATTTTCACTTTGACTTAGTTACGTTAAAATAAAGTAGTAAATCTCTTATGATGTGACGTTTTCATTACTTTGCTTCAATTTTTCTTATTTTAGCTTTAATATGTAGATGCATAGTTTTAAAATAATATTTTATTAATATATATGGTTATTTATTTTTGAATTTGCACTAACTATAAACAAGGTTCATCTAGGAAGAAATAAACATCTTTCAAATAATTTCAAAGAGTTCTATCGAAATAAAATTTTAATTTTGTATTTTTAAATATTTCATTTTTTGTGGTTTGGACGAGTTATATGGGACAAATTGATTCAAAAACCTATTAAAGATCATGTATGTCAAACTTTTCTTCTTTAACTTATCGAACAATATATTTTGGTATGATTTTTTTTGTTTATTCAAATTTTTTTAATTTGTTATATCACTATGAAACTCCAATTTTTGTCTCGTTAAATCTTTACATCACTTTGAATTGTTTATTTATATTACTTCATGTTTTTTTACCTTATTACATAATTTTTAAATTAATAATAATAATTTATTATTATTTTTATATATTTTATTTGTTGAGTTTAAATAATACTAAATGAGATTTAATAATGATGAAAAAAATATTGTTAAACTTGTTTGACAATCTTTATCGAATTATATTGATTTCATATTTTTTTAATAAATTATTTTAAATGGTTTCAGCATTCATTATACGGCATTTTTATTCGTACATGACTTGACGAACAAGGATTTTGTCTTAGGACTCTCTAGTGCATTGGAATGCAACTTTCTTGTATAATTTATTTCATTTTATTAGTTGTTTTACCTTCATTTTGTTGTATTACTATGTAACTCTAAATCATCCATCCCATGACTTTTACATCACTTTGATTTTGTTATATCGGATTGCTTTTTATTTTATTTCAACTTTTAATAGAAAATTACTTAATATTAAAATAATAGTTTGTTCATACTCTATTTGATGGTCATTAATTGTAGCCTTGTACTCCTTAGTATCTTGGAATACAATTTTATCATATAATTTATATCTATTTTTTAAAGTTTTTCCATTGATTTGGTAATATTACATTGATACTAAAAATCTCAAATCATGGGACATTTACATCTGTTTGATTTAGTTCTATTACATTACTTTAATTTATCCTATTCCACATTTAATATATATTTATTTAAATTTAAGATAATAATTTATTATTATTTATTTTTTTAATTTTTATTATTCATGGTAACACTATGCAAGGTCTGATTGATATGAAATAAATATTATTTTAATTTTCCAAATGAGCCTTATCTAATTTTATAGTTATTTTTAGTATTAGTATGTATTTATCTGCTAAGAATCTAGCATATGTTATGAATCATTTTCATTTGAACCAAATTTGACCATTGAAGATGTTGTGTATGGGCTCTCGAGTATCTTAGAGTAAAATTTTTATTTCGTTATATCAATATGAAACACTTTCAACTTCATGTGTTTTTTTTACTTTTCTTTAATTTTGTTATATTAGAATAATTTTAATTTATCTTATTTTTTACTTTACTATATTTTTTCTTAATATTAAGTTATTAATTTATTATTATTTATGTAAAATTACTCTATAATTGAAATCAATTCCAAATGATGTTTGATAAAGATCAAGAAAGCATTGCCTGATCTAATTATTTATTTATTTTATATTTTTAATTATTTTCTTTTCTATTGTCTTACATGGTTCACTAGTTATTTTGATTCAAACTTGATTTTGTGATAAAAGATTCTTTTATGAATCCTTTAAGTAACTTTGAACTAAACTATTTTGTGCATTTTGTCATTTATTCTTAAGTAAAATAAATGAATACATAATTAGATAAAGGTCATAAAAAAAAGTCTAACTATGTTTAGAATGAATATTAATAAATTTTTATTTTAATTTCAACTAAATATAGATTCAAGATAAAATTATTTAAAGGAAATATAATATATAACAAATTCAAAATAATTTAATTATCAAACAAGTTTAGATTTTGAGTTACAGACATAAGAGAGAAAATTTTGAATAAATGAGATAAATTATACAAGAAAGTAGCATTCTATCAACTCATGAGATCATGTGTAACCTCTTCAGTCAACAAATCAAGAACCAAATAAAATACTTCAATATGCAAGCCAAAATAAAAGAAAATATAATATGAAAAATAAAAAAATTAATATTTAGTTAGACAATTGTCATTAAAGTGAGTTTAATGACATTTGTTTTATCTTGATTTAACCACACTTACAAACACAATGAATTACAAAAGTAAATAAGTACTAAGAAGAATCAATTATTATTTTAATATTAAATACAAAAATATTAAAGCTAAATTAAGATAAACTGATGTAATGTAAAATAACAAAATCAAAGTGATTTTAATGCCACATGATAGGGTATTTGAGTTACATAGCAATATAAGTAAATAAAAGCAAAACATTTTTAAGAAATGTTGTAAATTATAATTGAAAGTGACATTCCAAGATACTCAGGTGATATAGAATAAAATATTTGACTGTAAAATTAAGTATGAATCAATTAGTAGTAAAACATGCAAAAGATATAGAAAATTAATAAATTAAAAAAATTCATATAGAAATATTTAATTAGATTGAGCTCATTTAAAAGAATATAATGTTTCTTTTATATCCTGATTAGAAATAATTTGAAATTTCTCGAATTATAAGAGTAGATAACCATATATAATAATAAATTATTATTTTGAAATGAGGAAAAAATATAATAAAGTTGAAATTAGATTAATTGAATTAATATAACAAAGGAAAATAAAAATGATGTAAAGGTCACATAAAGAAGAATGTGTTTTGTAGTAATATAACAAAATCATAACAAAAACATTTAATAGATTAGATAAATTATATATAAAAGTTGTATTCCAAGATGCTAAGGGGTTCAAAAAAAATATTCCCAGTCATCAAATAAGTTAGCAATAAAAAATGAGTATTAAAGGTACCATTACCACAGAAAATTAAATTTAAAAAATATATATAATTAAGTATTTAATAAGATAGAATTTGATTAGATGAGTCTAATGACATTTTTTGAGCCAGCCAAAACTTATTGGAAATTCTACGAATTATCAAAATTAAAATGTAAAAATGTTATAATTTAAAATATTAATTAAATATATATTAAAGAGTAAATTTATTTAAGTAAAGTAATTAGTTGAAATCAAAATGATATAAAGGTCGCATGTAATTGCGGCACAATTTTATATTAATATAAAACATAAACGAGAATAATTGGAATAAATAAGAAAAATTATAGAAGAAAGCTTTATTGCATAATTCCAAGGAGCTTGAGTGTAACATCCTCAATCATGAAATCATTATAAAATAAAATGTCTCATAAAGTAAACCATATTCATAAAACTAAAATAATTAAAAATATTGAAATGAATATTTAGTTGAATAAAGAGCATCAAGATGATCACAACGATGTTTACTAGGTCTCCATCAAACCTCATTCGGAATGATTACATATTACAAAAGTAAATAAGAATAATTAATAGTAAAGTATTATTTTAATTTTAAGATAATACATATCAAAACTAAAATAAAATAAATTGAAGCAATATAACATGACCATATTAATTCCATTAAAAAGTCACACAAAAGTGGCTTTAAAGTTACATATTAACATAAAGAAATTGTGAAAAACAAAAGAAATGATGTATATTATTTGAGAATATTGCATTTTATGATACTAAGGATATAAAGTGTAATATCCTTATTTATCAAATCTAGTACAAACAAAGATTTCTTATAAAGCATACAAAAATATCAAAAAATAAAATATTTAAAAGGATAAGAATGATTATCTAACTTGATACAGCTTTTGAAGACATGTACAACAACAATGGTTGTCTCTATCATACCATATTTTGAATTAAAAAACCTGCTAAAGTTAATAAGCATAAATAATAATAACATAACCTTTTAAATTTATAGAAACATACCCTAAACATAAAATTAAATCATTTAAAGAAATATAATATAACAAAAGCAAAGTGATGTAATGGTCAAATATGAGGATATTTAGAATTACAAAGAAATATAATCCAATTGAAGAAAATTTTTTGATGAAATGTGATAAATTACATCAAAAAGTTGAATTGCAGCAAATTATGATTTTTGATAATTGTATCATTGATCATTAAATGTAGTGTGAATCAAAATATCTTAAGAAGCATGTCAAAAAGCAAGAAATATTTTTGCAAAAATAAAAAATAGAAAGAGGTCATCAAATTAACATTAATTACCAAAATAATAAGCATAAATAACATATATTCAAATATATATTCTAGATCAAAGCAATATAAAATTGAGATGAGACCAATTGAAGTATTTTAATAAGGCAAAATAGACAGAATGTAATGGTCAAAGGAGAGAAAATTTGAAGAAATGAGATAAATTATATAAAATGCAGTAAAGCATATATAATGAAAAGATAGAGTATAACATGACCAATCTTCAAGTCATTTAAAATGAAATTTTCTCATGAAGT
This sequence comes from Vanilla planifolia, assembly GCA_023846275.1. Classification (NCBI taxonomy): domain Eukaryota; kingdom Viridiplantae; phylum Streptophyta; class Magnoliopsida; order Asparagales; family Orchidaceae; genus Vanilla; species Vanilla planifolia. Next base: position 90,004 of record JAIUJO010000047.1, read on the forward strand.
GTTTGGAAAAATTAGAAAACCAAATAATTAGAAAAAATTATTAAAATATAGAATTAGATAGAGCTCATCAAGACATGTCAAAGAGAATTGTTTCATTTTCAATGGACATCATTTTGAATTACAAAAATTTAACAAATACAGAACATAAATAATAATAAAATAATATTTTATTATTAATTAAATAAATATTTAAATTTAATATAATATATTATGAAAAAATTTAATATAACCTAATCAAAGTGATGCAAATATCACATGAGAGTAGAATCACATTTTCATAGTAATAAAAGAAAACAAATGCAAAAAATTTGAAGAAAAGGTGAAATTGTTCTAGAAAAATGTATTCTAGTATTGCAATATTATTGAGTGTAACAACCTTATCCATCAATTAAAATAGTCATAAAAATGTCTCAAAAAACATATTAAAATCATACCAAATTAAATATTTAAAAATATTTAAAATAATTTTAATTAAATAGAACTCTTAGAGTTGATTTTTAAATCAATGAGTTTTGTTTCCCTTGATCTGTACTTTCTTGAAATTATCATTAATTAGCGATGCTAATAACCTTATAGAAAAATAAAGTATTTTTCTAATAGCAAATAAGTATAAGTTAAAATCTCAAACAAGACAAATTGAAGAAATTTATATAACTAAATTAATTCAATAAAAAGGCCACACTATAGAAGATTTAGTGTTAAATAATAATAAGACTAAGTAAATGTGAAAAAGTTGAAGTGAGATATATTGCATTGAAAGTTTAATTCCAAGATATTAATGATTCTAGAATAATATTATTTAAAACATTTAAAATAAATATTTAATTAGATAGAGCTCTTCCAGGTGAGTCCAACAAGAATTATTTTTCGTTGATATGATCTCATTTGGAATTAATGCAAATTGCTAAAATAATTAACTTTAATGAACCAAAATTATTTTTTTAACATTATGTGAATATATAATAAAGCTTAAATTAGATAAATTAAAATATCGCAAAAAAACCAAATGATGTGATGTAGAAAAATCTTACAAGCATAGTAGAGTTTCATAAAACAATGACCAAGTGAAAGCAAAAAATTTGAACAATTGGGATAAATTATGTAGTAAATATCCATTCAAAGATTTTTCAGAGATTTAGATAATATCCTTGACCATTTAATCTAATTTGAAACAAAAATTTCTAACAAAACATTCTAAAGAATTAGAAAATAAAATATTCATGAACAATTGAAAGCTCTCTCCAATTAAATATTTGGGTCCAAATTCTTTACTCTTTTATTTTCTCTAATTTTCAAAGCTTTTAAAGAAATTTTGATTTATACCTAATTTGGTGAGTGAGAATGTTACAATCTAACTTTTTAGCATCCCAATACTAGAGTTTTGGTATGGTTTTTGAAATATTATTATTTGTTCCTAATTTGATGGTTAATGATGTTAAATTTAATCTCCTCAATATCATTTAAATACATTTAATGACATTTTTTCTTTAATATATCTTAAATTAATATTTAAATTATATTTTGATATTATTTTTACTTATTTACCTTGGTAATTTGTACAAATTCCAAACGTGGTCTTACTAGAAAAAGAAAACATTGTTAGACTCATCTCAATGAGATTTTTATAAGTAAGAACTAGTTGTTATTATTTTAAGTGAATTATCTCTTTTGGTTTAAAATGGCTTAACATGACATTCAATTCATACAAGATTTTGCAACTAAGGGTATTGCACTAAATCATCTTAATACATAGGAATACAACTTTGTGAAAAAGATATCCCTTTTCTCCAAATATTTTCTTTGATTGGGTTGTATTACTTTGAAATTATTATTCTCTTCTTGTATGACCACTACATGTTTTGATTTAGTTATGTCAGATTGCTTTAATTTATCTAATCTTAATTTTAATATATATATATATATATACACACTTAATTTTAAAATAATAATTTATTATTCTTTAAGAAAATTTGTTTTGGTAATTTGTTGTAATTCTTAATATTATCTAATAAAGAAAAAATAAATGCGATTGGACTCATGTAGATGAGTTCTACGTAATGAAAATATCATTTCATTATATTATAATATTTTTTTACTTCATAATCAGGCTTTATAACACATTCTATTTAAATGTGATTTGATAATTAAGAATTTCACATGCCACCTTAATGTCTTGTAACATATCTTTCTCATACAGTTTATCCTTTTTCCTTCAAATGTTTTACTTTGATTTATTTATATTTTGTTGTGACAAAAAAACCTATCACCTTGCAACTTTTACATCACTTTGATTTGGCACAATCACATAGTTTTTATTTATGTCATATTTAGATTTAACATATTTTTATTGTTATAACTTATTATTACTTTTGCTCATTTTCTTTTCTTATTGATAGTATTTCTTAATGAAGCCTGATCAAGACAAGAAAACTTCTTTGGACTTGTAATGATGAACTTCATACATTTAGATATTCATTTTAATTTTTTTAAATATTTTTAATTTCTTTGTTGTAGGTACACTTCTTAAAATATATTGATTGATATATAATTTGAAGATTGAGGATGTTACACTTATTCTCTTTACTATCTTCAAATACAATACTTCCACATAATTTATCTCATATTTCTAAATATTATTTTTATTTGCGTACATTTCTTAGAAACTTTAATTATCCCTTCATGTGACCATCACATTATTTTGATTTCGTTATAATACACTGTTCCAACTTATCACATTTTAGTTTTAACATATATGTCTACATATTATTAAAATAATATTTTATTACAATTTATGCCTTTTTTATTTATAATATTCATAGTAATTCAAAATAAAGACCTATTAAGTTAAAAACATATCATTAGACTTTCCATAATGAACTGTCTCCAATTAAACAATTTTTTATATTTTTAAATATTTAAATTTTTGAGGATTTGTCATGCTTTATGAGAGAATTCCACTTTGTATATAATTTGATGATCGAGTATTTTATACTAGATTTTCTTAGAAACTTGTAGTGCAATTTCCCTAAGGAATATAACAAATATTTTTTGATATTTTTCTTTGAATTTGTTATATCGCAAAGGAAAACTATTTCTCCAAACTTGTCATCATTACATAGCTTTGATTTGGCTAGATTTTATTATTTCAATTTATCTTATTTCAACTTTTGTACATGACAACTTAAAATTAGAACAACTTAATGATGCCAAATGAAGATGAAACAAATGTCATTAGACTCATCTCAACCAGCTCTATAAACTAAAGCACTCATTTTAATATTTTTAAATGTTTTATTTCTAAAAGTTTTATTTTGATTGATGAGTTATTTTAATTTATACCAAAATTGATGATTAAGGAAGTTACACTCTATCTTCTTTGTCTTTTAGAATGAACTATTCTTATCCAACTTATCTCTTTTTATCAATATTATTGTTTTTGTTTTGTTACATAACTACTCAACTCAAAATCTTTTTTATTGTGACAATTATAATGCTTTCATTTGGATATTCTACACTACTCCAATTAATCTTATTTTAGCCTTAATATATATTTACTTAATTTTAGAATTATATTTCATTATTATTTGTGCTTATTTAATTTCATAATTCATATTAATTTCTATTAATGTCTAATTGAGACTAAAAAATGTTTATGGACTTGTCTTGGAAAAATTTTGGTAATTAAATATTTATTTTTTTATTTTTAAACATTTAGTTTCCATAATTTAAGCAATCTTTATGAGACATTTGATTCGTATGTGAGTAAACGATGAAGGAATTTACATTCAATCTTCTTATTATCCTATAATAATGCTTTCTCATATAATTAATTTCATCTCTCCAAAAATTTTTCTTAGATTTGGTTATATTACTATGAAACTACTACTCCCCTTTTGCTTAGCCATTGTAAGTTTTGATTTAGTTATATTACATTACTCCAATTTATCTTATCCCAACTTTAATATGAAAAAACCTAATATTAAAGAAAATTTAATTTAATATTTTTTAGGAATACAACCATAAAAAATTCATAGTTCAACCATAAAACATCTTATCACAAGCAAAATAAATATTGTCAGACTCATCTTAATGAGCTGTATCCAACTAAAACTTCCTTTTAATATTTTTTATATATTTTATTTTTATTATTATGGCCTACTTTATAAGGTAGTTGATTTGTAAAAGATTTAATAATTAAGGATTTTACAATCAATCTCCAAAGTTTCTTGTAATGTTACTTTATTATAAAATTTATGTATTTTTCTTCAAATATTTTTTCTTTGGTTTGGTTATATTTCAATGTATCTCAAAAACTTTTACCTTATGGCTTTTATATCACTTTGATTTGGTTATATTACATTGTTTAAATTTATCTCATTTCATCTTTAATATGTATTAATTTAATATTAAAATTATATTTTCTTTCTCATTTAGGCTTAGTTTGGTTATGCTCAATAATTTCGAATAAGGTCCAATCGACACAAAAAAACTTTGTTGCACTCATTTCAACAAGCCTGATTCAATTAAATATTCATTTATTATACTTCAAAACATTTTTATTTTCTATGGCTTTGATGCATTTTAAGAGATATTTTGATTCGTAAATCATTTTATAATTACAGCTATACTCAAACCCTTTAGTATCTCATTCTATAAAAGTTTTATGCATTTTCTCCAATTTCTCAAAATTTCTTGGTTTGATTTTATTATGTTACTAAGAACTCTAATTCTCACCTCATGAAGTTTATCGTGCTTTTACTTGGCTTTGAAAAAAGGCTTTAACTTACCAAATTTAAGCTTTAATATATACCTTCTTATTACTTAAATAATATTTTGTTATGGTTTATGCATTTTAGCTTCAATAATTTATAATAATTCTAAATCAGGTCTAATCAAATAAAAAACAATTCATTGAACTTACCTTGATGAGTTTTTTATTTGTTTATATTATATTGTTTCAATTTCCATCACTTTAACTTTTGAATATTTCTACTTGATATCAAAAAATAAATTATAATTATTTGTTCTTTTTCATTTTTTTATTCATAAAAAATCCAAATGATGTTCATTCAAGAAAAAATATATGTCCTTAAGCTTGTTTCAATAAGCTTTATCCTATTAAATGTTTATTTTTATATTACTTAATTTTTTAATTTCTAGGGTTTCATCATGATTTACTGAATTAAAAAATTTATATTTGAATTGTTGAATGAGTCTATCACACTTAATCTCCTTATTATGTAGGATTACAACTTCTATGTACAATTTATCTAACTGCCTTCAAAGTTAATGTTTTGATTTGGTTACATAATTATGTAACTCTAAATGTCATCTCATATGACATTAAATCAGTTTTTTTACCTGTACTATATAGCTTTAATTAAACTTATTTTATCTTTAATAAAAATTTACTTCATATGAAAATTAATTTTTTTATTATCTATGCATATTAATATTTGTAATTCATTAGAGTTCCAAGCAAGGATTAGTTGAGATAAAAAACATGGTTGGACTTCTTTAGACAAGCTTTACCAAATTAAATATTGTTTTATAATTTAAAATATTTTATTTATTTCAATTTAGGTAAGCTTTACTAGTCATTTAATTCATGCATGAATAGATGACCAAAGGTTTTATACTTGTTCACCTTAATATTTTTTAATGCGACAACCTTTTTTTTATAATTTACCTTATTTCTCCAATTGTATGCTTTTGTTTTGTTATACTATTATAAAATTATTATTGTCATCTCATTTAACCATTACATGTTTTGACTATTTTTATGCTATGATTCTTCAATTTATCTAATATAAACTTTATTATGTATACTTTAATTTTTTTTTAATTTATTATTATTCAAGATTACTTATTTTGGTAATTCATAATAATTCCAAATGTGAGGTTATTGAGACATAACAAACATTAATGAAACCTTGTTGAAGAGCACTTTCGAAGTAAAATTCAACTAAATATTTCTAAATATATTTTTTAACTATTTTGGCATGCTTTACAATGAAACTTTTATTCTCTTCTCATTTGATCATTAGATGTTCTATTTGCGATATATTACATTACTTTAATTTATCTCATTTGAGCTTTAATATATATATATATTAATATTTTAAAAATATTTTTCTATTATTTAATCTTTCTTTATTTTGAAATTCATAGTAATTTGATATGAGCTTTTATTATGATAAAACAAATGTCACTAGTGTCATCTCAACTAAATTTATTTAATTTAAAACAAATTTAATTTTTTTAAATATTTTATTATTTACTATTTGTGAAGATGTTTGCTAAGCCTTTTGATTCATACATCATTTCATAATGTTGTATTTAAAACTTAATCTTTTTTTTATCTTAGAATGTAACTTTTAGACAATACTTATCTCTTTTCCATCAAACTTTTTTCATATATTTTGTTATATTAGATTTCTTCAATTTATCTTAATTTATCATTAATATATCTTTACATTATATTAAAATTATAATTTAATATTATTTGTCCTTATTTTTATTGATCATTTGGAGTAATCACAAATGAGGTGTGATCAAGTGATAAAAACATTTTGTTTCCATCATTTTGACAAACTTTACTCAATTGAATAACCATTTTTTAAAATTTTTTTAATATGTAAATTTCGATGGTTTAGGCATATTTTATGAGATATTTTTATTCATAACTAATTTAATAAGAAAGGAATTTGCATTCAATCTACTTAATAACCTAGAATTCATCTTTCTCGTACTATTTGCCTCTTTTCTCCAAATGTTTTGTTTTAATTTGATTATGTTGCAATGAAGCACCAACTCTCCTTTAAGTGATTTTTACGTCACTTTTATGTGGATATAATACATTGTTCCAATTGGCATCATTTTAGCTTTGTTATGCATCTAATTAAACTAAACTAACTTTTTATTATTACTTATGGTTTTTAATTTTTTAAATTTGTAGTAATGCTAAACCGAGTCTAACAAAAAAAGAAAACATATCATTAGGATTGTATGAATAAACACCTTGCATTTAAATATTCATTTCAATGTGATCAAATATTTTTTAAGGTGTTTTGCTTGTTTAACAAGAAACTTCTAATCGCAACAATTATGATGATCAAGGATATCACACTTGAACATCATAGTATCTTTTAATAAAACTTTCCTATATTATTTAACTAATTCTTTAAATTTATTACAGTGATTTGTTTATATTACAAATAAACTCTATATCTCATCTTGTAACTTTTGCATAACTTTTGTTTTGTTATTTCACATTGTTTCAATTTATATCATTACAACTATAGCATATGTTTACATAATATTAAAATAATATTTTATAAATTTTTACTCTTACCAAATTTAGTTATTCATAGTTATTCCAAATGATGTCAAGTCAAGATGAAAAAACATCGTTGCAACTTATTTTACAAGCTCTATTAAAATTAACAATTATTTTAATATTTTAAAAATTTTTCAGTGTTTTGTTGTTTTTTCATAATTCATGAGATTTTTATTTGTACCTGATTTTATGATTGAGGATGTCACACTCAATCTCTTCATGGAACAAAACTTTCACATATGTTTTCTCATTCTTTAAAAGTTATTTGCTTGATTTGATTTGCTTACTATGTCATTGTAAATCTCTACTAATGTAACCTATAAATCTCTTTTATCTAGTTAAACAATATTTCATTAATTTAACTCAATTGAGCTTTAATATATCTTTCGTTATACTTAAATTATATATTTTTATTATTTTCTTATTTACTTTTGTAATTCAGAGTAATACAAAATGAGGTTAGATCGAGACAAAACAAATATTGCTAGATCTCAACAAGCCTTAACAAAATAAATATTCATATATATATATATATATATATATATATATATATATATATATATATATATATATATATATATAATATTTTAGTTCTTATAATTTGAAAATTATTTACAAGAGATTTTTATTCATACACTATTTAACAATTAAGAATTTTACACTCGATAATCTTAATTTAGAAAATATTTTACTTTGATTTAGTTATATTACTATGTAACTATTGTTCTCTTCTCTTTTGAAATTTAGATGTTTTCATTTTGCTATATTATATTACTTTAATTTATCATATTTCAATTTTAATATATATATATATATATATATATGTCTTATACTAAACAATAATTTACTATTATTTAGTATTAATTATTTTGGAATATTGTTTTAATTTCAAAAAAGATCCAATCTAGATGGGCTAAACAATTGTCAAGGAACACATCACAATGAGGTCTACTAAAATAAAACTTTATTTTAATATTTTAATATTTTTATTTTTTTATTTGGGTAAGCTTTACAAAACTTTAAATTATTACATTGTTTGTTGGTTAGTTATTTTACGCTCTATCTCTTTAGCATCTAAAAATTTAACTTTCCTATGCCATTTCTTCTTTTTTAAGATTTCCTTTTTAATTTGGTTATATTTCTATGCAACTTAAAATCTATTATCTTGAGGCTTTTACATCATTTTAATTTTATTTTATTACAGTACCAAAAATTATCTCATTTCAACTTTATTATATATTTTATCAATATTAAGTAATAATTTATTATTATTTATTTTGATTATTCATAATAATTGCAACCAAATTTAAAAAACCCTTATTAAAATAAGTATAAGGAATTTATTCCATTCATATATTCAATTTGAATATATTTAAATAGTTTATATTTTATGATTTTCGAACGTTTTACATGAAACATCGATTCGAACCTAATTTATTGATTGGTCAAGCTACACTCGATGTCCTTATTATCTTGGAATGAAACTTGTAGGTTCAATATTTTACATTTTTTCAAATGTTTTTCTTTGATTATATTATATTACTACGATACTCTCGTTCTCCTCTTTTGTGAAACTTACAACGATTTCATTTCATTATAATACATAAGATTGATTTACCTCATTTTAGCATTATGATATACCTACTTCATATTAAAGTACTATTTTTTTATTTATATTTATTTAATTTGGAAATTTCTTGTAATTCCAAATGATATTTGATAAAGAAGAAAAAACACCATTACGTTTATCTCCATGATCTCTTTCCAACAAATTCATTGTTTAATACTTAATTTGATAATCGAGGATGTTACACTCCTTCCATTTGTATCTTGGAATGTAGGTTTTTTGAGGAAATTAACAACCATTGTTAATTTGTTTTCGATTTGGTTATGTTGCCATTAAATACCATTTCTCCTCTATTATTGCAAATATAACAATATAATTTATTGATATTAAATTGTCACAATTTATCTTATATGAAATTTTGGCACATCTTTACTTCAAAATAAATTAATACTTTATGATTATTTAGTATTGTTACTATTTTTGGTGTTTCCTTGTAATTCCAAATGAGGTCCAATCAAGATGAAAGAAATGTCATTGGATTTGTCTTGATGAGCTCTATTCAGTTAAATATTTTTTTTATTTTTTTAATATTTAATTTTCTCTAGCATTATTATGATTTTTGAGACAATTATAATTACGCATGAGTTGATGAATGAGGATTTTATAGTACAACTTTTTAGTATATTGGAGTAGAACTTTTTTGCATAATTTGTTTCAATTCTGTAAAGTTTTTTCTTTGATTTTTTAATATTAGAATGAAACTCTAAATTTACACTCATCTCACCTTTGCATAGCTTCTATTTGACTATATTAATTGAATCAATTTATCTCATTTCAACTTTATCATATATATTTAATTTTTATTAAAATAATAATTTTTTTATTATTAATGTTTTTTTGAAATTCACAATTATTCCAAATGAGTGTAATTGGGTTGCAAAAATGTTATTGGAATAAATATTTATTTATGAATTTTTTAATGTTTATTTTCTTTAGTTTTAGCAAGTTTTGTTACACATTTTAACACAACAAATTTTTAAATCAGGAATTTTAATCAGAATTTTCTTTATATCATAGAATGCATCATTCTTATATAATTTATCCCATTTCTTGAACTTTTCACCTTGAAATTGTTATATTACTATGAAACCATAATTCACTAAATAAAACCAAATGAAAGAAAACAATTTTGAGTAAATTTGATAAATTATATTGGAAAATTTCATTTTAAGATAATAATGAGATCAAGTGTAATATATAGGTTCATCTAATTAAGTGTGAACCAAAATGTCATGTAACATACTAAAAATCCATAAAAATACTTCTTAAAAGCATAAAAATAAACTTTTAATTGGATAGAGATTTTCAAGAGAAGTTTAATGTTGTTGGTTTCATTTTGATCGAACCTCATTTTTGATTTTTATGAATTATAAGCGGAAATAATTATAAATAGTAATAAATTATTGTTTTATATTTGGTAAATATTTGTTAAACTAAAATTAAACAAATAAAGGCTTTCTAGTAAAAGAAAAACAAAGTGATGTGTAGACCACAAGAGAGTAGATTATTTATAATGTAGTATAACCAAATTGTAGGAAGAAATTTGAGGATATGAGGTAAAATGTAAGATAAAGTTGCATTTCAAGAGACGAGGGAGATAGGGTGAAACATTCATGGTGATGAAATAAGGTATGAATTGATATTCTTAGTAATAATTTCAATGATATTAATAAGTTAAAAACTTATAATTATAGAAATGAATTTTTATTTGCATAAAAGTATTTAGGAAGAGACAAATGTTTTTGAAGCATACCAAAATAATAACAAAAAAATATTTAAATATCAAATTATTAATTAGAGAGAGCTCATCGAGACAAGTCCATTAAGATTAGTTTCAACTTGACAAAACCTCATTCGGAGCAACTACAGATAGTAAAAAAATAAACATAAATAATAAACAATTATTTTTTGAATATTATTTAAATATGTAATAAATTTGAAATTGACAAATTAAAGCAATGTAAGATAACCAAATCAATGTGTTCCAAAAGGTCACTAAAGATGAGAATTAGAGTTTCAAACTTTTAACACCAAAGCAAAGAAAAACATTCTAAATAATTAGACAAGTTGTGCTAGAAAGTTACATTTCATTATATAAAAGAGATCGAGTGTGATATTCTCAGCTACCAACTAAGGTACCAATCGTAATGTCTCATAAAATGTTCCAAAATCATTGAAAATAAAATATTGAAAAGTATACAAATTAATGTCTAATTGTATATAGCTCATCAAGACAAGTGGAATGACCTTTGTCTATTTTTAATTTGGTGTCTTGGAATCATTACGAATTAGAAAACTTAATCAGCATAAATAATAATAAGTTGCTATATTGATATTAACTAAACAAATATTAATGCTACATGGGAAAAATTAGAAAAAGGTCAGTAATTTAAACCTAATGCAAACGTTGCATGGGAGGATTATTATTATTTATTTTGAATATAACCAAATAAAAATAAAATATTTGAAGAAATGAGATTAATTGTTTAAGAAAGTTGCATGTAAAATACTAAAGTGATCGAGTGCTATGAGTTTCTATTTTAAAGTCAAATAAAAAGCAAATTTCCTTCTAATGAATGCAAGAACCTTAGGAAATATAATATTTAGATATTTGAAAATGAATATTAAATTTCTTTTCATGATATTAAGAAGACAAAGCAGGGCATCCTTGATAAAAAAAATCAAATATTTATCAAAATGAGACACAAACAAAACACATATGAAAGAAAATGTCATGTAAGACACTCAAACTCCATAAAAATACTTCTTAAAATTATAGAAATAAACTTTTAATTTAATAGAGCTTTTCTAAAGATGTTTATTGCTGTTGGTTTCATTTTGATCAAATCTCATTTTTGATTGTTATGAATTATAAATTTAAATAATTAAAAATAATAATAAATTATTTTTTAAATTGGGTAAGTATTTATTAAACTAAAATTAGGCAAATTAACGCTTTCTAGTATAAGCAAAATAAGTGATGTGATGAACACACGAGAGTAGATTATGTTATGACGTAGTATGAGAAAATTGTAGGAAGAAATTTGAGGATATGAGGCAAAATGTATGATAAAGTTGCATTTCAAGTGACTAAGGAGATAGGGTGAAACATTCATTGTCATGAAATAAGGTATGAATTGTATTCTAAGTAACAATTTCCATGATAATAATAGGAAATATTTAAATATCAAAATATTTATTTAAGAGAGATCATCGAGACAAGTCAAACAAGGTTTGTTCCAACTTGACAAAACCTCGCTTGGAGCAACTATGAATAGTTAAAAAAAACCATAAATAATAAACAATTATTTTTTAATATTATTTAAATATGCAATAAAATTGAAAGTGATAAATTGAAGCAATATAACATAACAAAATAAATGTGTTGCAAAAGGTCACCATAGATGAAAGTTACAATTTCATAGTTATAAAACCAAAGCAAAGAAAAAAGTTCTAAATAATTAGGCAAATTATGATAGAAAGTTACATTCCATTAAATAAAAGAGATGAAATGTGATATTCTCAATTATCAATTAAGTTACTAATCGTAATGTCTCATAAAATGATCCAAAATCGTTGAAAATAAAATATTGAAAAGTATAAAAATTAATGTCTAATTGTATATAACTAATTGAGACTAGTGGAACAACATTTGTCCGTTTTGAATTTGGTGTTGCTTGGAGTCATCACAAATTAGAAAACTTAATGAGCTTGAATAATAATAAATTGCCATTTTGATATTAAGTAAACAAATATTAATGCTACAAGAGATAAATTAGAGAAATTTAAGAAATGTAAATAAATAATATTGTTATATGATATTAAGTAATGCAAAAGTCGCATGGGACGATAATTATAATTTATTTTGAATATAATGAAACAAAAATGATGCATTTGAAGAAATGAGATTAATTGTTTGAGAAATTTGCATGAAAAATGTTTTAGTGATCGAGTGATATATTTTTTATTTTAAAGATAGATAAGAAGCAAATGCCTTCTAACGAATGAAAGAACCTTAGGAAATATAATATTTAGATATATGAAAATGAATACTAAATTTCTTTTCATGATATTAAGAAGATTGAGCATGGCTTCCTTGATAGAAAAATCAATTATTTATCAAAATAAGACACAAATCAAGCACATATAAATGAAAATGAAATAATTTAAAAACATAATTAATATATTGTAGGATTTAGGTAGCGAGCAAAATCCAATGATGTTTATTCATTCTTAATTGACCTTGTTTGAAATTACTGTGAACTACCAAAAATAATAAGCATAAATTATGATAAGTTATCATTTTAATGTTAAGTAAATCTTCCTCACAATTGAAATAAGATAAATCGAACAATGGAAATATAACCAAATTAATGTGATGTAAGGTTTACAAAAGTGGAGATTAAGAGTTAGATTATAATATAAGAAAATCAAAGAAAAAAATTTGAAGAAATGAGATAAATTGTATGAAAAGGTAGCATCACAATATATTATGGGATTTGAGTTGAACATACTCATTCATCAAATATGGTTCAAATCTAAATTCCTCATAAAACATGACAAAACCTAAGTAAATAAAATATTTAGAATTATAAAAAAAATCAATACATGATTGTATATAGCTCGTTGAGGCAAACCGAATAACATTTGTTTCATCTCGATTGGATTTGGTTTAGAATTATTATAAATTAATTAAGTAAAAATGTAAAAATAATAATAAATTACAATTTTATTATTAAGTAAACAGGCATTAAAAAAATTAGATAAATTAAGAAAATGAAATACGATAAAATCAAAGGGATCTAGTACAATAATAGAGGAGATTTCTTACATTATTGTTTTGTCACCCTTATGTTTGATGAGTCAAGTTTTAAATAATTAGCATATTATTCTAATAGGCTTGTTTTGTGTGGAAACAAATTTACTTATAAAGAACAACCATGCACCTTTAAAGAATATAAATTAGTGGTCCTCAAAGCACCTCAAAGTGCTAAGTTGGCTTTAAGAATTGAAGACATGCACATCAAATTTGAAAAGGTTTTTCTTTTTTTGCTATAGAATGCTATGCTTGTTGATTATAAGAAAGATCTCCATTCATCTCTCTTTTAAATCCAAATTTATGCATGCAATTTGATTACTCTTTTTTTATGAAGCATATAGAAATTCATTTTTTAGTCTATCTTTTGCTCAATCAAATCTATATCTTTGTAAAATTCCTTATCTAGTTTTAAATTTTGAGTAAATTAATAATTTTATTATATTAAATTTTCTTATTTAAAAAAGTTAAACCAACTCAAAAGCTATGCCCCAAAACAAAGTAATTTTATTGAGCTTGCCCGAGTTAGCATTTAGAAACATATGTACAAAAGATTGGAACAAAGTCAAATAAGGACCTGGTAATGTCATTGGTATAGTCTAGAACGTAATAAAGGTTATGTGTTTAAAGGGTAGCTTTAGACCCAAAATATAACATGTGTTTTCATAAGCACAAGAGTGAACTAGGTGTTGAAATCCTTGATCTAATAGCCCGTAACTCTTTAGTCAAAATTTTACAATCCATATCAAATCCTTTTACTCCATTCATTAATCAAATGATCATGACCACATCTAACTTCATGAGATGGTCAAGACCTAATTTTTCTTAATCCAAACCTCCATAACTCATGCTCCATTTTAATGTTTAATGAATGACCATGACCTCCTCAGGGGAGTTCCAATGACTCCTCTTGATCCTACATATTTGCTATTTCACTGGCCAATTATGTCCCATTGCAGGTAGTGCTTGGAAGAATTTTTAAATAAGTTTAAAATGTTTTTAAGTTATTTAGAAGCATCTTTTAATAACATTTTTCTTTGAATTTATAAAGGTTATAACAAAAGTTTTTCTATGTTTATCTAAATATTATTAATGAAATGACCAACGAATATGAACAAGATTTTAGCATCTTAAAGAAAGCCTATGTCAAACTCCACCAAACTACTTGAATTTGTTGTTGTAATTATTATATTTAAGTGTTGAACGATTAGTTTGCTCATAGTTGATATTGTGAAAGCTTCAAGTGAAGTTCTTTTATCCTATTGTCCTTCATTATTTAAGAGTGAAAAATTTTTTATTTGTAATAATGTCTTTAAAAATGTTATTCAAAAGATTGATAATGATTTGTAGAATCTTATTACTCATTATTTTGTGCTTCCCAAAGATAGAAGTTATTATTCAATTAATGCTAAAAGAATTAATTCTTTATTTTGTATATTGCTTGGACAAAGTAGTCTAAAAGTGTGTATGGCCACAACAAATATTGAGATGATGTATGGATTACATAGGTTATATAGTGAGAATGAATCTTAAGATATTGATGGTAATAAGACATGAACATAAAAAAAGAAGAAAAGAAGGAGAGGAAGAAGAGGAAATTCAATTTAGAGATGAATCATGGAAATAAACGTGTATCCAAAACCTTTAATTCTAGCCCTGAGTCTATCTTTGAATCTTTTAATGAAATATAAAATTCTTTTAATAAATTTGTTGCTAAGAATAAAAAATTAATTAACATGTATGATGTTCTTGAAACGTTTATGTAAAATTTGAATATAGAACCTTGAATTGCATGAACAATGTGATGCACTTAAAGTGAAAAATATTTTTTTAATAAATCAGTTCATTACTATATTTCTAATGTCTCATGTTTGAAAGCTTCAAATAAAAAATATGAAATTGAATAGTCAAAATATATTAAATTCAATAATTATTTAAAATTAGAGAATGAAAATTTAGGAAAATGAAATTGTTTACTTTTAAGAGAAATTAATAAAATTTTAAAGAAACACATGATCTAAAATCCAATTATCCTAGTTTATTTTCTCATGTAAATACTTGCAATTGTATCCATGTACCTCCATTCACTACTTCATTTAGTGATTTGGGAAATAGTAATCTTTACTTGAATGCTTCACAAATGCTTCAACTTGTTCAATCTTTCAACCATGTGACAAGAAGTATTGCATGTTTGCATGATAATTGTAGATTATAAAAATCATATACCAATGTGCGCAATACATCTTGTATTCCTTCCTTGCATCTATCTAATTATCAAGATATGTCAAATATTATCTACAATTATTTATGAAATTTTGGACATCTTACATTTGATTTCCCAATTACGAAATCAATAAATCTAAAGAATAATAGATACAAGTGGATGCCCAATAGAAATCATTGCAAGGAATGAAGATAAGATATTAAAGAATTAGAGAGTTAAACTAATTTCAATTTAATGGTAACGAATTTTAAAAATAAGGTATCTCTATGATTATTTTAAGGAATTAAGAATATGTGATAAATTTCTATCTACCACTTAGGAAATCATGAAGGGTCTGTAATGGATATGAAAGAACAAAAAAATAGGTCATGTAGAATATTAACCAAAAGATCACATGCTAATTAGTTTATAATTGGAAATAATTGATTTAATTTTTAAAAAGCAATATAAATTTGAGATTGATCGTTGTTATTTAAGATTTGCATTAGTTATTTTCTTTTAAATTGAAAAGAGATAATTTAAAATTTTGTTAAATTGATTGAAAAAAATAATAATGAGTAGATGAAGTAACTAATGAGCTTATTTTTGAAAAATGGAAAATATAAATTAGATAATAAAGAATATGGAGATGAAGCAAGTCAGTAGCTATCCTGAGTTTGTTAGTATCAAAATTAATTGGAATCAATTAAATGATATCCTCAAGTTTCCAAGAGAGAAATTCAACATAGTATATATGCATTAACCATAGAATGAATATTTATTGAAGAAGTCCTAAAGGGTGTAGGTTCATATCATGAATTGATAATAGAAATACTTGATAAAAATTAAGTATAAGAATTAATTCTTAGACTTAGTGACCTACAATTTATTAGAGGAATTAATGTAAGATTTCACCTTAGTAGAGATTATGTCTTAGATGGTTAATAGAATTAGAGTATCTAACTTTAAAGTAAAAAGTGGCTTATGTATTTAAAAAACTTGTTCTATGTTGTTGTAAAAAATTATGTAAATAATACCTACCTTTTAATAGTGTCAATGTGAGAGAATGATGATGGTTTACAAAAAAGTTAGAATAATAACTTAGTGAGGGAGATCATATAGCAAAATGGAGCATGAAGTAAAGAGGAGGATATAAATTTCATTTTGAATAACTCTTAATACATATTAAATATAATTCTTTATTTGTTATATCTTTATCCAAAAATTTATGTCTTATCATCATCAATAGTGAGAGATAGTTAGGTGACTCCTATATTCGATGAGACAAGCGATAAATATTTAACATTTTATTGCAAAGCTTTTGTTCATTGTGAAACATGTTTACTCATAGGGAAATGTCCATGTACCATTAAAGATGGTGAATTTGTTGTCTCGAAGGCACCTTGGATGGTTCAACAAGATGCAAGGATTGAATACATGTGTAATAAATTTGAGAAGGATTTTTTTACTACAAAATGCTAGCTCTTTGATTATAAGGCTCAACTCGATTTATCTCACTTTCAAATCCAAACTTAATCATTCGATTTGATCATCTTTTTATTTATTTTGGAAACATCTAAGATTTAATTTTTTTCAATCATTCCTTTGATTAAACTTATATCTTTATAAAATTTCATATGCATCGTTAAACTTTGGCAAATTGAAATTTTAATTAAGTTAAATTTTCTTCATCAAAAAACATTTATGCCATCACAAGCTGTGCATGAGAACAAAGCTATTTGGCCAAGCTAGTTGAAGTAAGCATTCACAAGTGTAGGGATTAGAGACTAGTACAAATTCGTCTTCATGCCCGATCATGGCCTAGGTGTAGTCCTACACGTAGTTGGTGTAACATGTTCAAAGGTTTGCTTATGTCACCAAATATAACCTATAATCCTATAACCATATGAGTGAGGTGTTGAAATCCCAAGAGCATATGATGAGAGCCTACATAAGTTTGGCTAACATTATCCACGCATGAAAAATATTACAAAATTGCAAATTATCATTGCATTATGTACATGGGATTGACTTTTCTTTTAAATTTAGTGACTAAAACATTGATTATTTCTAAACATCCATTCTTTTATCAGACTGCATTTGTTTAATCCACTTCAAGCACAGAATCTTAGCTTGAAATTAGATGATCAAGATCACGTTTGACTTCATCGAACGTCTTTGTTTATTTTTATTTTTACAATTAGTCTAACCTTGATCTAATTAGAAAAAATTACTTCAAATTGAATCCTATGATCTAGATGTAATCCTTCTTCACTATAGATGAATTGAATCATCCAAATATTGTTTAACTTAAATGAATAGGCCAAACGTAATACACCTTAATACAACAATCATGAACTCTTTTGACTTTGTAGTATTTGATCAGACTATCGTGAACTCCCTCAAGAAGACCAAATACTCATGCAAATTTTTTCTACTAATTAACTAAATAGCCATTAAATGTGCCAATGTGGTTAGAGTTTCAAAAGTATTATTTATGTTGTTTAAAAAACACCTTTTTATGTTGTTTAAAAGTGTCTTTTCAAATAGCTTTTCTTTTACCATTTGATGATTATAATGAATTATTTTTATAAATACCTAACCAATATGCATGAAATTATTGATGAACATGAATAACATTTTAAAATCTCATGGAAGGACAACATCATATTCTATTAGTACAAATTTCTCCAAGTAGCATGTATGACTTAAAACTTCTTAAATTTTAAAATTTTTCCAGTGAATTCTAATTTTTCTAAGATTTTATTTAAATGCACCTTATAGTTTTAAATTCTTTGCACTATTCTATAGTCATAAATAAACATAAAAAAATTTTTAAGCTTTTATTAAAAATATAGTATTCAATATACTTTTATTTTTCCTTTGATAGGGTGGCCAGACTTTTGCAAAGACTTAGTTTAGTTTAATCAAGTCATGTTAGGGCTATGCTTGATAAGGATAAGGTCATAATTGAACAAATAAAAAATAATAAGTTTAAGATGAGTAGTGAGGAAAGACATTAAGTTGTGAGTTCTTTCATAACCTTGATTAGAGGGTAGAGATAGGTTCTGCATTGAAAAAAACTACCTAAAACTTTAATGTACCATTTTAAGTGTTAGTTTCCTTTTTTTATCATAAAAATTAACAATTAATATAATTATCAATCCATGTTTTCTAAATAATTTTTCAAAAATAAATATAATCTTAAAATTAGACAAAATATTTTAAACCCATAATTCACTCCCATCTTGTAAAATTAAAACACTCATTTTTACTTCAATTATAGTATAACCATATTATAAAAGAAATATTAGAATAAATGTGCAAAATTAAGCTAGTATGGTGTATACAAAGAAACCACAAGGATCAAGTGCAACATAATCGATTATTTAATATGATATGAATGAAAATGCCTTGTAAAGTAAACAATAATTTTTGAAAATAAAAAGTTTAAATAGATAAAATAAATAGTTAATTTGATAGAGCTTGTGTAGACTAGACTAATAAATTTATTTCTTCCATAACTATAGCTTATTTTGAATTATTAGAATTACCAAAGTGAAGAAGTACAAATAATAATTTAATGGAATAAAATCAATATGATTTATAGATCATGATAGAGATTTATAGTTGTATTATAATATAACCAAATAATTTAAAATTATTTAATAAATGAAATAGATTTCATAGAAAAGTTGCATTCCAAGATACTAAAATGATCAGGTGTGACATCTTCGATGGTCGAATCACATAGAAAGTTAGATGCCTCATAAAAAGTTTCTAAATTATGGAAAATAAAATATTTAAAAATTTAAATAATGATCATTGAGCTATATTTAGCTCATTGATATGAGTCACATGATATTTGCTTAATCTTTATAAGAGCTTACTTAGAATTACTGTGAATTTAAAAAATTAATAAGCTAAAACAATTTAAAAAAAATAATTTAATATTAAGTAAATGTTTATTACTACTAAAAGGAGATAAATTAAATAAATATAATATCGAAATTCAAAGCGATCTAATGTAATATAACCAAATTAAAGAAAACAATTTTAACAAATTCAATAAATTGCACAAGAAAGTATTCTGCCAAGATATTAAGCAGATTGAACATAATATCCTCAAATGTAAATCTATTATGAATCAAAATATTTTATAAAGTTTGTATAAACTCCAGAATAAAATAGTTAAATATGCATAACATATATTTAGTTAGATGAAGCTCATCAAGATTATTCTAATGATAGTTGTGTCATTTTTATCGTACATAATTTGGAATTACTTTAAGTTATTAAACTCAATAAATAGAAGCTATAATAAATTGTAGTTTTAATTTTAAATAAATATATATTAAGACTAGAATGAGATAAATTAAAGTAATGTAATATAATCAAATCAAAGTAATATTTTGTTTAAACAAAAGGAGACTTAAAGTTACATCAAAAAATAAGGAAACAAAGAAAAAACTTTAAATAAATTAGATAAAGATCAGGGAAACTTTTCATTAAAAAAATATATGGAGATCAATTTTAACAATCTCAAAAGTCAAATTAGGTACTAATTCAAATGCCATAAAAAGAATGCCAAAACACTTACAAAAATGTTTAGAAATATAGTAGTGTATTTAGCGATATATAACTCATCGAGATGAGTTTAACATGATTTGTTTTACCTAAATTAGGGATCATTTTGAAATACTTTGAGTTACAAAAATAAATATTTTTAAATAATATTCTATTTTATTATAATATTAGGTGAATATAAATTAAAGAGCAAATGATTTTTTAATACTTATATTAACTAAATATATATTACAAATGAAATGAGATAATTTGGCACAATTTAATTGAACAAAGTCAAAGCAACATAAAAGGAAAATATTTTAAAAAATTATTTAAAATTAATTTTTATTAGCATTCTATAATAATGAGGAGATCAAATGCAACATCAACAATCAATCAATCTGTTATGAATGAAAATATCTCCTAAATATTGTAAACGAATGAGAAACAAATATTTAAAAATATAATAATGAATGTATAATTTGATATAGCTTATGGAGATGGGTCTAACGATATTTGTTTTAGATTTAATTACCAAGTAAAGAAGTATAAATATTAATAAATTATTATTTGAATAATATGTATATAGAGATTAAAGTTGAAGTTAGAAAAATTAAGGCAATGCAATATAACTAAATTGATGTTATATAAAGGTCACACTAAAGTACAATTAGAAATTTAAGGAAAACTAAACTAATCAAGGAATTAAATTTATAAAAATAAGATAAATTATATGGGAAAGTCATATTCAAGGAATTAAAGTATATTGAGTATGACATCCTCTTCTAGTTAAACAGGGTACAAAACAAATTTCTCACACACCATGCTTGATAGTAAAAAAAAAATATCTAAAAATATTAAAATTAACTTTAAATTAGATAAAGCTCATAATCATAATTTAAATAACATTTGTTTCATCTCCAACAGACCACATTTGTGAATTATAAAAGTAAATATTCATAAATAAAAAAATTCATTATTCTAATATTAAGCAAATATGTATTGATGTTGGAATGAGATTAATTAAGAACATTATTATAAACAAATAAAACTAATGTAAATGTCAAATAAGAGGACTTTTAGAGTTACATAGTAAAATAACCAATTGAAGATGGAAAAAGTGAAAAAATGAGATAGTTATTATAGGAAAGATACATTCCATGAATCTAAGGAGAATGAATATAACATCCTCGATTGTGAAATGTAATACAAATTGAAATGCCTAGTAAAGTGTTCAAAAATCCTATAAAATAAAATTTTTAAAAATATAGAATTGAATATCTAATTAAATATAGCCAGTTATGATGAATTCAATGATTTTTTTCATCTCGATCTTACATTCATTGCAGTTACTATGTAATATCAGAGAAAATAAGCACAAATAGTAAATATATATAAATTTTATATTTAGTTAACATATATTGAGGTTAAATTATGAAAAATTTATGCTAAGTAATATAACCAATTCAAAGTGTTGAAATTTTCACACAAGAGATTTATTGTTACATTACAATATAACCAAATCAAAAGAAAAAATTTGGAAAAACTAGATACATTATAGTATAAAGTTGAAATTCAAGTTACTATGATGATTAACATCTTTATAAGACTAATTATGTACAATACCAAAATTCTTACTAATCATGTCAAAACCTTACGAAGAAAAATTTTTAAACGAATGAGTAATTTGAAGAGCTCATTGACACAAGTTGAATGGCACTTGTTTCCTCCCAACTGTATCATCTTTGGAATTACTATAAAATATAAAAATTAATATTCATTAATACTAATAAATTATTACTTTGATATTAAATTAATTCATATGAAAGTATAAATGAGATTAATTGAAGCAATGAAATATAACGAAATTAAAGTGATGTAGAAGAGATATGAGAGAATATCTAAAATGTTACAAAACAATATATTTTAAAAAATGCAAAATTTTTAATGAAATTATTTAATTATAATAGAAATTTGCATTCCATGATGCTGAGGAGATTGATTGTAACATCCTTGATTATCAAACAAAGTAAGAATCAAAATGTCTGAAAATACACATCATTGGCCAAGAAAATACAATTATTAAAATAATCAAAATTAAAACATAATTAGACAGAACACTTAAACATTAGTCCAACATAGTTTGTTTGATCTCGATTGAATCATGTTTAAAATTATGATAAATTAAAAATTTAAAATAGAATAGATTATATTTTTTTTTTGTTTTAGCTAAATAAAAATATTATTAAAAAAAGAGAAGTAAAAGTAATACATAATATCGAAATAAATGTAATGTAATTGTCATACTAGATGATATTGAACGTTCATGGTAATTTAACAAAAACGAAGGAACATATTTGGAGAAAAGGGAAACGTTATATGGGAAAAAAATTTTCCAAGATATAAATGAGATTGAGTGTAAAATCCTCAATTTTCAAAACATCTCATAAAGTATGCAAAAAAGAAGAAAATAAAATTTATTAAAAACATAAAAATAAATATTTAACTAAAACTATATTAAAGATAAAATGATATAAATTAAATAAATGTGTTATAATAAATTAAAGGCATTATGAAAGTTACATGAAGATAGAATTTATTTCATAGCAATATAAATAAATTAAAGTGAAACTGTTAAGAAATGAAATAAATTGTTTATAAAAGTTGTATTCTTAGATATCAAAGAGATCAAGTGCAACATCTCCAATTATTAAATTTTTCATGAACAAAAATGCCATTCAAAACATGTCAAAATAAGTGAAAATTATGTATTAAAAAAATAAGAAAATGAATATTTAATTGGATAGAGCTTATTAAATTGAGTATAATTGTATTTGTTTGATCTTGATTAGGCCTTGTTTAGAAATACTGTGAATTATCACTGTAAATAAGCATAAAAAGCAAATTGCCTTCTTTATGTCATGTAAATATATATTAAAGTTGAAATGAGATAAATATAAGAAATGTTATCTCAAAAAATAAAAATTATGGAAAGGTGAGACGAAAGAAGATTTGAAGTTAAAAAGAAATATAACCAAAATAAGTGTAATGTAAGGGTCATGTAATAGGAGAATTAAATTTTATAGTAATATAATCAATTCTAAGAGAACATTTGAAGGACTAAGATAAATCATAATTCATAGTTGTAGTTAATGATTTTAAGAGAATTGAGTGTGGTATCTTCAACAACTAAATCAGGTAGTGTTTGAAATGTCACAAAGCATACCAAATAAATGGGAAAAAAACTTTAAAAATTTGAAATAAATATTTAATTTGACAGAGCTCATTGTGATTAGTCCAAAGATATATTTTTTTTCTTAGGTGAACCTGGTTTTCAAATAATATGAATTATCATAGCAAATAAGCATAAATAATAAAAAATTATTATTCTTTAATTAGGCTATATTGCATTATTTCAAGTTATCTCTTTTCAATTTTAAAATATAGTTCTCCTTTATTTAAAAAATAATTTATTATTGTTTTTTAAACTAACTTTAGTAGTTCAAAATAAGTTATAACAATGTTTGATAAAGAGGAAATAAGCATCTTTTAACACATCAAAATTAGTTTTACTTGTTAAGTATATTCATTTTATTTTAAATATTTTATTTTCTATGTTTCAGACGTGCTTCACAGAAATTTTATTTTGTACAAAATTTGATGATCATGGATGTTACATTGATCTTTGTAGTATTTTTTAATGAAAATTTGTCATGGAGCTTGTCTCATTTGTTGAATTTTCTAACATTTGTTTGGTTATATCACAGTCAAACTTAGGTTCTATTCTCGTGCTTCCTTAACCTTGATTTTAATTCATTATGTTAAACTATTTTAATTTAACTTATTTTAATTAATCTATATTTTATTATTATTAAAAAGTTAATTTATTTTTAATTTTTTAATTAAAATAATAATTGACATTAAACAAAAATAAGGTCTAATCTGATGAATGGTTTTCATTATAATAATCATGACAAGCATTATCACATTATATATTAATTTATATGGTTTTAAATATTTTTTAATTTAGGGTTTTGTATGTTTTGAGACACACTTTCATTCATATATTATTTGACAATTGATGGTTCTACAATAAATCCATTCACTTTCATGTTTCACAAATTTTCCAAATAATTTCTTTCATTTCATCAAATTTTATACCTTGATTTGCTTATTTGACTATGTAGCTCTAAATCGTATCTTATGTAAGCCTTTCATGTCTTTGATTAGTTAATATTACAATGCTTTAACTTATCTCATTTTGACGTTAATATATATTAACTTCATAAAAAATAAATAATTGATAATTATTTATTCTTATTTATCTTGCTAATTCAGAGTAATTTTTAAGCAATATTTACTCAAGATGAAATAAACATCTTTAGATTTTCCTCATGAAAATTTTGTCTAATTAGATAATAGTTTTTTTTTCAAAACAGTATATATTCGTTTATTTTGTCATGTTTTTATAGATATTTTTATTTATAATCGATTTGATAATTGAGGATATTACAACCAATCTCCTTAAGTCCTTGCAGTAATTTTTCATATATAGTTTATCTTATATCTATAAGCATTTCTATATGTTCAGTATAAATTAACCATATTCCATCCAGATGAAACAAAGCATTCCTAGATACATCTTGATGACTTCTATCACATTAAATATTAATTTAAATATTTGCAAATTTTTTTATTTTTAAAGATTATTTACATGCTTATTGAAAAACTTTATTCATATATGATTTAAGGATCAAGGTTCTCAATTTTATCTCATTAATATCGTACAAAGCAACTTTCTCATATAGTTTATGTAATTTTTTCAAATGTTTTCTATATAATTTTTTATGCTACTATGAAACCCTAATTTGTCTCTAATGTGATCTTTATATTTCATTGATATGGTTCGATTTTTTACTATCTCAAAATCTCCTCCGATATTATCTTTACATTTCCTTTATGTTTTCAGTATTATATTATTTAAATTTATCTAATTTTAGCTTTATTATAATATTTTTAATATTAAAATTTTTATTTATTAGAACTTATTTTTATTTTCCTTTGTAATTTTATGTCAATCAAATCAAGGTCCTATTTAGATGAGTTAATTGATGTTCGAATTGTATTCATCTTTCACTTTTAACAAAATATTCACTTTTGCATTTTTCATATATTTTATTTTGTATGGTTTTCGAATGCTTTACTAGACATTTTGATTCATAGCTAATTTGATGATCAAGACTATTACACCTGATATACTTAGTAACATGGAATATAACCTTCATGTAAAATTTATCTTATTTCATCAAATTTTTTATACACTTGACATACCTAGTAACAATATTGGTATAGCATTGACAAACTCTATTAAATTAAGTATTAATTTCTATATTTTTAAATATTTTTTCATGACTCTAGCTTACATTATAAGACATTCAATTTATACCTAATTTGATGGTTGCAAATGTTACACCCAATCTCTTTAGTAATCTGGAATGCATATTTCAAGTGCAATTTATCTCATTTTCTTAATGTTTATGGTTTCAATTTGTTAAATAGCTTTGTAATACTAAATTGTCTATGTGATCCTTAAATGGGCTTGATTTGGTTATATTTTATTACTTCAATTTATCTTGTTTCAACTTTAATATATATTTATATTTATTAAAATAATAATTTATTAATATTTGTGTTTACTAACTATAGTAATTCACTTTACTTCAAAATTAAGTCTAATTGATATAAAGAAAATATTATTAGAGTCATCCCAAAGAGCTTTATCTAATAATATATCATTTTATTTATTTTTTAATAATTTTTTTATTATTTTAGTTTGCAATACAATACTCTTTTCTTTTATTCATTCCTTTGAATTTTTGGTATTATATTACTTCCATTTATATTATGTTTCATTTAATACATAATTATTTAAAATTGAAACAATAATGTT
Organism: Vanilla planifolia; assembly: GCA_023846275.1. Classification (NCBI taxonomy): domain Eukaryota; kingdom Viridiplantae; phylum Streptophyta; class Magnoliopsida; order Asparagales; family Orchidaceae; genus Vanilla; species Vanilla planifolia. The sequence continues at coordinate 116,505 of JAIUJO010000047.1, forward strand.
TTTAAATTATGCTTAATTTTTTAACTCATAGTAATTTTAAAAATATTTTTAACTAGTTAAAAGAAACACCTTTTGACTTGCCTTTATGAGCTTTATCTTATTAGAATATACTTTTCTATAATTTTAAACATTTTATTTTCAAATATTTGTTACATTTTATGATTTATTTGAATTATGTAATATTTTACCATTAAGGATATGATCATCGATCTCCTTAGTATCTTGGAATAACACTTTACTATATAATTTATCTCACATTTCCAAATGTTTTTCTTTGATTTGTTTATATAATTGCAAAACTCTAATTCTTTCATCTTGTAACCTACGTATCTTTTTTATTTTACAAGATAACATTGCCTAAATTTATCTCATTTTAGGTTTAATATTTTTTTAGATTATATAAAAAGAGTAGTCTATTATTACTGATACATTTTTACTTGCATAATTCATAAAAATTAAAAGTCCAATTACGATGAAACAAAACATCATAGGTTAGTCCAAGATAGCCACATGCAATTAAATATTCAATGTTATATTTGTTTTGAAATATTTAATTTTTTATGATTTTATCATGGGATGTGAGACATTTTAATACGTAACTAAGCTGTCAATCTAGCATGTTACTCTCAAACAAGTTTATATCTTAGAAATGTAACATTGGTTTATAATTTATCTTATTTAATCTAATTTTAAACTTTCTTTGGTTATATTACTGCAATACTTTAATTCTCAACTCGTATATCACTACAGCACATTGATTTTGTTATGCTAAATTGCCTCCATTTAACACATCCCATGCTTGAAATATATTTACTTAATATTGAAAAATAGTTTCTTATCTTTTTTGGTTATTAATATTCACAATTTATAGTAATTTTAGATGATGTCCGATTGCGATAAAATAAATGGATTTTGAGTTGACTTATAAACCTATATAAAATTAAATATACACTTGAACTTTTTAAATATTTTATTTTCTTTAGTTTTAGGGTGCTTTTAATTTAAATTTTTATTTCTACCATATTTTATGTTTGAGAATGCTACACATGTCGTTTTTAATATCTTGCAATGGGATAATAAAATGTAATGTATCTCATTTTTTAAAAATTTCCTCTTTGATTGGCTGTTTTGCTATGTACCTTTTAATCTTTTATCATGTGAATTTATGTTATATTTTTCTATATTTTGTTTCTTAGTGTTATAATTTTTAGCTTTAAAAAGATATTTACTCAATATAAAAATAATTTTTCTCATTTTTTTGGCTTATTTACTTTTTTTTTGCACTTTATGGGATATTTTGTTAAATTCATGATTTTATAATTGAGTATGCTAAATTTATTTTCTTACTATGTTAGAGTGTTGCATTTTAGTATAATTAATCTCAATTTTGCAAAGGTTTTATTATGTTTTCTTATATTACTAAGAGACTCTATTTCTCATCTCATGTGACTATTATATCACTTTGGTTTGGTTTCATTCCATAGCTTCTATTTGCCTAATTTCAACTTTATTATCTATTTCCTTATTATTTATTCAATAATTCATTTCTACTTATGTTTATTTCTTTGGTAGTTCAAAATATTTCAAAACAAGGTATATTTGAGAAAAATAATCACTGTCGCTCACCTGGATGAGCTTTATCCAAATAAATATCTAGTTTTACATTTTGATTTATTTTATTTTTGAGTTTTTCAGGAATGAATATAAGTCATTTTAGTAAATAAATAAATTATTAATTAATAATTTTATAGTTTATCTGCTTTACATCTTGGAAGCAGAACTTTCCTTTATAAGTTTACTTATTTCTTTTTAATTTTTCCAACGAATTATAAATTATTGTTTTAATAATAAGCCTACAATTAATAGTGCTAAAATAAAAAATCTAAATTATTAATATATCCAAAAACACATATGTAATGTCCACATTAGAGGAGAGTTAGACCTTCAAAGTAAAATAATCAATTCGAAATACAACATTTTTAGTACAAATTTGACACATGATCGATCATTAAATGATGCACGATTCAAAATGACTCATAAGCATGTAAAAATCCTACATAACAAAATATTTAAAATATAAAAATTAAAATATAATTAGAGAAAGCTAGTTAAAAAGAAGTCTAGTGATGCCTATTTTGGTGATTGCTTGGGAATACTATTAGTTGAAAATAAATAACCATAAATATTGATAAATTATTATTTTAATTTTATTTGATTACATTACAAAGAAGTGATGACATAAGTTAAAGAAATATATTATAACCAAATCAAATTAATGTAATGGTCACATGACAAGACAATTATTGTATCATCATAATAAAACCAAATCAAAGTTATAAATTTAAAACAATGAGATAAATCATAAGGGAAACATGCTTTTGAAGATAATTTGGAGATTGAGTCTAACATCCATGATCATCAAATAACCTACAAATCTAAATGACTAGAAAGCTTACTAAAAAAATAATAAAAAATTTAAAAATTATTAGAATTACAAAATTTTTTAAGCTAAAATAATAGTAAATTATTATTTAAATAGTAATTATATATTATAATTGAAATTATATAAATTAAATTAATATAATATAACAAAAATACAAAGATGTGTAGTTCACATGAGTGGAGAATTAGTGCATCCATGTAAAATAAACAAAACATACAAAACATTGGTAAAAATGAGAAAAATTGTGTGGGAAAGGTTCATTCCTGAGTGCAAAATCATCGACTGCCAAGTCTAACACAAATAGAAATGACTATAAAAATGTTTCAATATCCTAGAAAATAAAAATATAATAAAATATTTTATTGGATTGAGATCGTCAAGATGAGTCACATAATATTTTTGTCTCTATTGGGCATCGTTTGGATCACTATCTATTAAAAGTAAACAAATTAATACATATGAATTTGAATGTTTAGCAAAGCATGCAAAAACGAAGTAAAAACAATTAGAAATATCGAAATGAATACAAAATTTGATAAATCTTATAGATAAGAGTCCAATGACATTTGTTTTAGGTTGAATAGAACTTATTTTGAATTATTATGTAATTCAAAAAAAAATTTAGCATAAATATAAATCAATTATTTTTTAATCTGAAGTGATATAACTTGAGGAAAAGTAATTTAACAAAATTATTGTAATATAAAAGATACCTATTACAAAAATAAGAATTGTGTAGTAATATAACAAAATTAAATCAAAACATTTTAGTAAACGTGATAAACCTTGTGTGAAATTTGAATTTCTCGTTACTAAGTAGATTAATTGTGGTGTCCTCAAAAGACAAATCTTTTATTAATGAAAATGCCTTGAAATATGTACTAAAATCTTAAAAACATTTATAAATATTAGAAAGAATTATTTAATTGGAAAGGGCATATCGAGATGGGTCAAACTACATTTATTATGTCTCGATCAAAGCTCATGTCAAATTACAATGATTCATAGAAATAACTAAGCATAAATAATAGTAAATTATTTTTTAATATTAATTAAATAGGTATTAAAATTAAAGATAAATTCATACAATGCAAGTGATGTAAATTTCAAATGAGATGACATTAGAGTTACCCTATAGTATAACCAAATTGAAGAGAAAATATTCTAAAAAGTGAAATAAATTATGATAAAATGTTGCATGACAAAATACTATGGAGATCGCATGCATCATCATTCATTGCAAAATAAGTTACAAATACAGATATCTCACAAAACTTGCCAAAAGCATAAAAATTAATAAAATAATTAAAGGAATATTTAATTAGATTGAACTTATTAAGATGTGTGTGATGACATTGATTTTATGTGAATTTGATTTTTTGGAATTACAACAAATTACAAAGTAATTAATAATAATAAAATAATTAATTATATTTTATATTGCATAAAAAATGGTAAAGCTTAATTGAGGTAAAGAAAAGCAACATTAAATAACCAAATTAAAGTGAAATATGCAATGAAATGAGATAAACTATATAGTAAAATTTCATTCAAAAATGATTAGGAGATCGTGTGTAGCAACTATAGTTATAAAATCAAGTACAAATAGAAATATCTTGCAAAGGAAATTAATATTAGATATCGGCCAACAAGTGTAACATTTTGAATGAAAATTGTTTGAAATTACCAAAAATGATAAGATAAAATAATAAAAAACAAACATTTTTTATTATAATGTTAAGTAAATATATATTAAACCTAAAACATGATTTGTTAAAGCAACATGATATGAGAAAAATAATAATCTTTAAAACATGGTAAAAATCATAATATATCATTAAACATGCCAAACTCTAGAAAATAAAACATTTCAATATACTTAAAATTTTTTAAATGAGTATTTACCATTAAGAGAATTCCAATGATGTTTATTTTATCTCAATTAAACATCATTTGAAAATACTATGAGTTACCAAAGTCAATAAGGGAAAATAGTAACAAATTATGATTATGATATTAAAAAAATAGATATCATAAATTCGATTTGTCGTAAGTTAAACATATTCTAGTCGAATTAGTGCAATGTAAATAAAACATGACATGAGATTTAGAAGTACGTACTATTTTAACCAATCAGGGAAAAATTAAAAAGAAATAAGTAAACTTATAAAGGAAAGTTGTGCTTTCAAGTTGCAAAGGAGATAAACAGTAAAATTCTTAATTAATAATTTTGTTATTTATTAAAATGACTTATATTCATTCCTAGAACACTAAAAAATAAAATAAATTAAAATGTAAAACTAAATATTTATTTGGATAGACCACATCCAGGTGAGCGACGGTGATTATTTTTGTCAAATATACCATGTTTTGAAATATTATGAACTACCAAAGAAATAAACATAAGTAGAAATAAATTATCAAATAAATAATAAGGAAATAGATAATAAAGTTGAAATTAGGTAAATAGAAGCAATGTAATGAAACCAAACCAAAGTGATATAATAGTCACATGAGATGAGAAAAAGAGTTTCTTACTAATATAAGAAAAACATAATAAAACCTTTCAAAAATTGATATTAATTATACTAAAAATGCGACCCTCTAACATAGTAAGAAAATAAACTATAACATGCTCAATTATAAAATCATGAATTTACCAAAATATCCCATAAAGTGCACAAAAAAGTAAATAAGCCAAAAAAATGATAAAAAATATTTTTATATTGAGTAAATATCTTTTTAAAGCTAAAAATTGATAACACTAAGAAACAAAATATAGAAAGAAATAACATAAAAGTCACATGATAAAACATTGAAGTACCACATAGGAAAATAGCCAATAAAAGAGGAAATTTTTAAAAAATGAGATACATTACATTTTATTATCCCATTGCAAGATATGAAAAACGACATGTGTAGCATTCTCAATCATAAAATTTGGTAGAAATAAAAATTTAAATTAAAAGCATCCTAAAACTAAAGAAAATAAGATATTTAAAAATTTTCAAGTGCATATTTAATTTTATATAGGTTTATAAGTCAACTCCAAATCTATTTATTTTATTTCAATCAGACCTCATCTAAAATTACTATAAATTATGGATATTAATAAGGAAAAAAGATAAGAAACTATTTTTCAATATTAAGTAAATATATTTCAAGCATGGGATGTGTTAAATGGAGGCAATTTAGTATAAAAAAATCAATGTGCTGTAGTGATAAATGAGTTGAGAATTAAAGTAATGCAGTAATATAACCAAAGAAAGTATAAAATTAGATTAAATAAGATAAATTACAAAGAAATGTTACATTTCTAAGATATAAACATCTTTGAATAACATGCTAGATTGACAGCTTAGTTGCGTATTAAAATGTCTCATATTTCGTGATAAAATCATAAAAAATAAAATATTTCAAAAAAATATAACATTGAATATTTAATTGCATGTGGCTGTCTTAGACTAACCTATGATGTTTGTTTCATCTTAATTTGACTTTTAATTTTTATCAATTATGCAAGTAAATATGTATAAGTAATTATGTATTAATTAAAAACATTATTGTTTCAATTTTAAATAATTATGTATTAAATGAAAAATAATATAAATGGAAGTAATGTAATACTAAAAAGTCAAAGGAATGAATAATGGAAAAGAGTGTTGTATTACCAACAAAATAATAAAAAATAAATTATTTGAAAAAATAAAATTATATATTATTAGATGAAGCTTTTGAGGATGACTCTAACAATATTTTCTTTATATCAATTAGACTTAATTTGGAAGTAAAGTGAATTACTATAGTTAGTAAACACAAATATTAATAAATTATTATTTTAATAAATATAAATATATATTAAAGTTGAAACAGGATAAATTGAAGTAATAAAATATAACCAAATCAAGCCCATTTAAGGATCACATAGACAATTTAGTATTACAAAGCTATTTAACAAATTGAAACCATAAACATTAAGAAAATGAGATAAATTGCACTTGAAATATGCATTCCAAATTACTAAAGAGATTGAGTGTAACATTTGCAACCATCAAATTAGGTATAAATTGAATGTCTTATAATGTAAGCTAGAGTCATGAAAAAAATATTTAAAAATATAGAAATTAATACTTAATTTAATATAGTTTGTCAATGCTATACCAATATTGTTACTAGGTATGTCAAGTGTATAAAAAATTTGATGAAATAAGATAAATTTTACATGAAGGTTATATTCCATGTTACTAAGTATATCAGGTGTAATAGTCTTGATCATCAAATTAGCTATGAATCAAAATGTCTAGTAAAGCATTCGAAAACCATACAAAATAAAATATATGAAAAATGCAAAAGTGAATATTTTGTTAAAAGTGAAAGATGAATACAATTCGAACATCAATTAACTCATCTAAATAGGACCTTGATTTGATTGACATAAAATTACAAAGGAAAATAAAAATAAGTTCTAATAAATAAAAATTTTAATATTAAAAAGATTATAATAAAGCTAAAATTAGATAAATTTAAATAATATAATACTGAAAACATAAAGGAAATGTAAAGATAATATCGGAGGAGATTTTGAGATAGTAAAAAATCGAACCATATCAATGAAATATAAAGATCACATTAGAGACAAATTAGGGTTTCATAGTAGCATAAAAAAATATATACAAAACATTTGGAAAAATTACATAAATTATATGAGAAAGTTGCTTTGTACGATATTAATGAGATCAAATTGAGAACCTTGATCCTTAAATTATATATGAATAATGTTTTTCAATAAGCATGTAAATAATCCTTAAAAATAAAAAAAAAATTTGCTAATATTTAAATTAATGTTTAATGTGATAGAAGTCATCAAGATCTATCTAGGAATGCTTTGTTTCATTTTGATGGAATATGCTTAATTTATACTAAACATATAGAAGCACTTATAGAAATAAGATAAACTACATATGAAAAATTATTTCAAGGACTTAAGGAGAAATTTTTGTGAAGAACAAGAATAGAACCTAAGTTTGATAGTCATATAACCAAACAAATGTGAGAAATTTCAACAAATGAGACTAGCTCCATGATAAATTTTCATTAAAAAATACAACAGAGATCGATTGTAACATCCTTGATCATCAAATTATGTACAAAATAAAATTTCTGTTAAGCACATCTGAACCCTAGAAAATAAAATATTTAAAATAAAATGAATATATTTAACGAGTAAAACTAATTTTGATTTGTTAAAAGATGTTTATTTACTCTTTATCAAACATTGCTATAACTTATTTTTAATTACTAAAGTTAGTTAAAAAGGAATAATAAATTATTTTTTAAATAAAGGAGAACTGTATTTTAAAATATAAATGGGTTAACTTCAAGTATTACATTATAACCTAATTAAAGAATAGTAAAGGTAACATGAGAAGTTAATTAGAATCTTCTATTAATATTAAAAATAAAAAGATTTGAAAAAAAGAGAAATTTTTCAAGAAATATTTGATCCAATATGTTAACAAGACTTATTATGAAATATTTGATCATCAAACCTAGTTTGATCATTTTGCTTCATCTTCATCAAACGTCATTTGGAATTACAATGAATTAGTATGGTAAAAAACCATAAAAAATATTGAATTAAATATTTTATATTATATAAATATGTATTGAAGGTAAAATGACATAAACTTAAGTAATATAACATAAAAAAATTGAAGCAATGTAAACGTCAGAAGAGTGCTAATTAGAGTTGCTTAGCAATTGACTTTATCAGGTAGGTTTGATGATAATGACGTTTTTTTCAATTGATCGAACGTCATTCGAAGTTATATGAATTAGAAAAGAAAACTCGTATGCATAATAATAACTTCGTATTTTACGGTTGAAGAAGTACATAATAAAGTTGATATAAAATAATTTATAGAATTAAAATATAACCAAATCATAGACATATAATAGTCACATGAGTGGAGGACTAGCATCACATAATGCTATATCTAAATTAAAGTAAACAAATTTCAAGAAATAAGAAAAATTTTATGTGAAAGTTGCTTTCAACAATACAAGGAGATGGAGTGTAAACCCTCACTCATCAAATCTTATACTTATATATTAAAAATTAAAAGATAAAAGATAAAGTAATAAAACAAAGCAACATAAAGGTTGCACAAGAGTAGAAAGAGAATTTTATAATAATATTAGAAAGTTAGAGTAAAAAATATTAAAAATTGAGATAAATTATATGAGAAAGTTACGTCCCAAGGGCCCTATGATTGTGTAACATCCATGATTATAAAATCATGCATGAATCACAACATCTGACAAAGCCTACAAAAACTATGGTTTAATTAAAATATTTAAAAATTTAAAAAATATATTTAATTACATAGACTATGTTGGGGAAAGTCTAATGATAATTGTTTCATCTTAGTGAAGACTATTTTGGAATTACTTCAAATTACATAAAAGAATTGACATAAATAATAAAAAAAAATTATTTAAATATTAATAAATAATTATTATAACTAAAAAATGAAAATTTGATGCAATATAATATTAGTAAATCAAATGTACTGGTCACATGAGAAAAGCTTCGTGTTTACGTAGTAGTTGAGGTAAATTGATGTCAAAAAATTTTAAAGTTTGGATCATTTTCATAAGAAAAAAGCACTATAAGTAATGTCAAAATTTAGTGCACATCCTCTATTGTCAATTAAGCAAAGAATTGGAACATCACTTAGAAAATGCCAAAATATTAAAACAAATAAAAAATTTAAAAATAAAAAATGAATATTAACTTTATATACCTCATCTAGATGAGTCCAATAACATTTTTTTCGTCTTTGTTAGAGCACATTTTGAATTATTATGAATTAATAATAAAATAAATAGAAAAATATTAAGTTAAATTATGCATTAAGTAAACATACATTAATGAAAAATTACATAAATTGAATAAATGAAGGAAAACTAAAAAATCAATCTAACGCTGGCAAGAGAGGAGATTTGGAGTCACATAGTAATATAATAAAATAAATAAAAGAAGTAAAAAAATAAGATAAATTACATGATAAAGTTGCATACCAAGATACTGAGAAAGTTTCGAATTACTACAAATTGCTAAATTAAAAAGGCATGAAAATATCAAATTATAGTCTTATAAAAAGTAAACATAGTGAAAGCCTTACTAAGATAAATTAAAAGAATGAAATATAACAAATTCATAATGATTTAAATATACTTTGGGAGGAGATTTAAAATTTATTCTTAATATAACCAAATAAAAGAAAAAGTTTAAAGTGATATAATTTGTATAAGAAAATCTCATTCCAAGTTAGTAAGGAGATTTAGTTTAACATCCTAATATATCAAATGAAGTATGAATCAAAAGTTTTAATAAATTGTGCCAATATTATTGTAAAATTAAAAATTAGAAATATAAAAAAATTATTACATGGAATCCATTGAGATAAGCCAAATGACATTCATTTCATCTCCATGGAACTTCATTTTGTTTACTATGTATTTCAAAAAAATAAGCATAAAGAATAATAAATTATTATTTAAATTTTAAGTTAATGTATATTAAAGTTGAAATGAGATAAATTCACGTAATGCAATATAATAAATTGAAGCAACATAAAGCTAATTTTAGAATTAACATAGTAATATGATCAAAGCATAGTAAAAACATTGAACAAATGAGAATAATTGTATGATTGAGTTGTATTCTAAGATATTAAAGAGATGTAGTATAACATGTTTTATAAAAAAAATTGAAAGGTTTAAATCTCTCATACAAAAGTTTTAACAATGAAAAATAAAACATTTTAAGAAAATGAAATGAATCTTTAATTACATACAGCTTGTGAAAATGAGCCAAATGATATTTCCTTCCACTCGAACATACCACAATTCAAATTACTACAAAATACAATTTTATTTTTATAAATAATAATAAATTGTTACTATAATTTTACTTTAGTATAAATTACAATTGGAATTTATTAAGTTGAATGAATATAATATTACCAAAACAAATTAATGTAAAGATCACATGAGCAGACATTTAGAGTTGTATAGTAAAATAAGCAAGTTGAATCAATAAATTGGAAAATAATTAAAATAGTCAAGCAATGTTCAATTCTAAAATAAAAAGGAATTTGAGTGCAACATTTGTGATCATTATATTAATAAAAAATTAAAAAAGTGATGAAGCACATCAAAACTTAAAAAATTATAGTATTTAAGAATATAAAAATAAAAATTTATTTGGATATAGCTCATTATGATGAGCCCATCAACATTTTTTTTCCTCTAAACAAGTGCTCAATTGGAATTTTTGTGATGTACCAAAAAATATAGGAATAAATAATAGTAAAGTATTATTTTGATATTATATACATATATATATATTAAATCTAAACATGGGATAAATTAAAGAAATATCATTTAATGAGATGAAATTGATTAAATAAGCACATGAGAAAAGATTTTTTTTGCATAACCTATAAACTGATAAATGTTAAAAAGTTTTAATGAGATAAATTGTACAACAATGTTACATTCTAAAGTAGAAGTAGTTTGACTGTAATGTTCTGGATTGTCGAATTAGTTTCAAAATGTAATGTCTTCATAAACATGCAAAAATATTAGAAAATACAATTTTTTAAAATATAACTATGCTTATTTAATTCAATATATTCGAAAAACATATCCAATGATGTTTAATTTGTCACGGTCAGACAACATTTGAAATTAGTGCACGTTATAACCAAAAATAAACATTAAATATAAATTGTTTTCTAATGTTAAATAAATACATAATAAAGTTCAAAAGAGATAAACAAAATTATTGTAATACAACTAAATCAAAGTGATGTAATGGAAAAATGAGGTCAAAATGGACTTTCTTAGTGGTATGACAAAATAAAAAATAAAACTTTAAAGTAATGAGGTTAATTATAATATAATGTTGCACCTCGAGATACTAAGGAAATCAACTATAATAGCATCAATCATAAAATCATGAACATGTCAAAATATATCGTTCAATGCAAAAAAATTTGATAGAGCATGTTAGATCTAGTCTAGTGATATTTGTTTCATCTCAAATTAACATTATATTAAAGAATTATTGTGTTATTTATTTTTCCATTTTTTTATTACTCATTTAAATTAATTTTACTTATTATATTTAATTAGATATATTGAAGAAACTTAATCTAACAAAATGAAAGCAACGCAAATGTCACACGAGAAGAAAACTTGTGGTAAATAGTAGTTTAACTTAACAAAGTGAAAAATTTAAAACAAATGAGATAAATTATATCAAAAAATTGTATTCTAAGATATTAAAAGTTCAAGTGTAACAACATCAAATGACAAATGAGATATGAATTAAACTTTCTCATAAAAATTATAAAAATAAATACTTATATACTTTGAGAAAATTAAGGTAAGTCTAATATTATTTGTTTTATCTCCATCAAAGAATTTAGTAATTTTTATGAATTACTATATCCAATAACCACAAATAATAATAAATTTTACTTAAATTTTAAATAAAATATATTAAAATTGGGATGAGAAAAATTGAAGCAATATATTTTGACTAAATTATGGAAATGTACAAGTGACATAGGTGGAGATCTAGATTAACGTAAAAATATAAAAATATTAAACAAATAAAGGTGATGCAATGAGATAAAGTGTGCAAAATTTTGTATTCCAAGATATTAAGGACATTAAGTGTAAGTGCAATATTACAAAATAAAAAGTTTAGAAACTTTTTTCTTCAAATGTGTCTAAAATATGCAAAAGAATAATTCAAAATAAAAAAATAAAAAATATAATTGGATAGGGCTAGAGGAGACAAGTATAACTACATTTAATTTCTCTAGATCAGACATCATTCGGACTTGTTATGATGTGCAGAACTAAATAGTTTAAAAATGTAATAAATTATTTTTAATTTTATAGAAATATATAATAAACCTAAAATATCATAAATGGAAGTTAAGTAGTTTAACTAAATCAAAGTGAACATTTTGAAAAAATAAGAAAAAGTTTGTAAGAAAGTTGGATTCAAAGATCTAAGGAGATCCACTATTAATGTCTTAATCACCAATCATGCATGGATAACATTATCTCATAAAATATGCCAATATTTTATAGTGCTCATTAGGACAAGTTTAATGACAATTGTTTCACCTTAAATGGACCATATTTGAAATTACTACAAATTACAAATGTAGATAAGCAAAATAATAAAAAAATTATTTTTTAAGTATTGTGCAAATATGTGTTTTAAGCTAAAAAGTGATAACTTGAAGTAATAAAATATAACCAAAACAATGTGAGATATTTGTCAAATGAGAAGAGATTTAGTGGTACATAGTAAAATAACCAAACAAAGAGAAAATTTGAAGAAATGACATAAATTATATTTGAACAACATATTTCAAGATATTAGAAATAACATGGGTAACATTCTTGATTGCAAAATGTTATACAAATCAAAATATATTGTAAAGCATTCCAAAACCCTTTAAAATGAAATATTTTAAATTATTGTTAATTAGATATAAGTTGTCAAGATAAGTGCAAAAACATCTATCTCATCTTGATTGGACTTAATTTCAAATTATTACAAAATGTGATTGTAAATAAGAAATAATAATAGCAAACTATTTTTTTAATACTCAATAAACATATGTTAAAGATGGGACATGTTAAATAAAGGCAATGAAATCTAAGAAAGTTTATGCGTTGTAGCAACACACTAGATGAGATTTAGAGTAATATTGTAATATAACGAAATAAAGTGAGAAATTTATTGAAATGAGAAAAACTACAAAGGAATGTTGCATTTCCATGATCTAAAGATGTTTGAGAGTAACATGCTCGATTGATGACTTAGTTATAGATTGAAATGTCTTGTATTCCATGCTACTATTATAGAAAAAAAAATTTCAAAAAATATATGAAAATGAATATTTCATTACTTAAAGCTCACCAAAATGAGCACAATAATATTTGTTTCTTGTGAACTGGACCTTGTTTAATTTTTAATGAATTACCAAACTAAATATGCATAAATAATAAAATTTTACAATTTTAATATTAAGTAAATGTATATTAAAGAATAAATGAGACAAATTGATGCAATATAATATAACCAAATGTGAATGATAAAAAGTTGCAAGGTTGAAGAATTAGAGTTTTTTTAATCATTTTGCCATATCAAAGAGAAACATTTGAACAAGTGAGACAAAACTTACGAGAAAGTTTTACTCCAAGGTGCTATGAGATCGAGTGTGACATCCTCCATCATCAAATTAAGTGCGATATCAAATGACTTGTAATGTGTAACAAAATATTTGAATATAAAATGCTTAAAAATATTTAAAAGTTTATTTTAACTTGATATAACTCATAGTGGTAATTCCAATGTTGTTTGTTTTTTCGAGTTTAAAGCATGTCATGAATTTTGTTGAATTAACATAAGTAAACAAGCATAAATAATAAAGAAATATTATTTTGATTTTAAAGAATTATATATTAAACCTCAAAATGAAATAAATAGAAGCAATACAATACAAACAAATCAAAACAATGTAAAGGTAAAAAAGATTAAATTAGAGTTATTTAGTAACATAACCAAATCAATAATAATAAATTTAAAAAAATTTTGATAAAGTTTATTAAAAATTTTGATAAAGTTTATTAAAAATTTAAAATGAAATATAGTAAAGAGAACAAGAGTAGCATCCTTGATCATCAAATCTATTATAAATCAAAATATCTATAAAAGCATTAGAAAATAATAGAATATATAATTTTTAAAAAATATAAAACCTTTAATTTAATTAGGAATAGTTTGATGAAAAGTCTAAAGATGCTTGTTTCATCTAGATTAGATATCAGTTCAAATTACCATGAATCGCCAAGGCAAACAAGAATAAATAATTATCAATTGCTATTTTTTATTAAGTATATATTTAAGTAAATTGAGATAAATTATCACAATGTAATATTAACAAATAAAAGAAATTCCAAGGCTTACGTAAGATACGATTTAGAGCTAAATAGTTACATAAGCAAATCAAAGTAAAAAATTTTGATGAAATGACATAAATTGTTTAGGGAATTTGCTATACATTGAAGTGATTGGATTTTTTGCAGGTCCATTAATTCTTAAATAAAAATTTCTTTAAAACATACCAAAACGTTAGATCATAAAATATTTAAAGCCATATAAATTAATATTTAATAAGATAGAACTTTTTAGGATTATTTTAATGATGACTATTTCATTAGATTAGACCTTTTTTAAATGCTAATTGCCATTATAAATAAAAATTAAAAAAAATAAATTATCTTTTTAGTATTAATACAATATAGGTTAAAATTGAAATAATATAAAATGACTTAATTTAATATGACCTAATCAAATCAAGGTCAAGGAAACATGAGAATAAAATTAGAGCTTTATAGTAATATAGCTAAAATTCAACAAATAAAACCAACCATATCATGAATTTTCATTTCAATGTACTAAGGAGATTGATTGTAGCATACATGATCATCAAATGATGTACAAAATGAAATTTCCCGAAAGTATGTTTGAACACTAGAAAATAAATATATTTAAATAAAATGAATATAATTAATTTGATAAAACTCATCAAGATGTGTCAAAAGATGTTTATTTCCTCTATATCAAACTTTGTTATGGGTTGTTTTGAACTACCAATGTTAATTAGCCAAAAGAATAATGAATTAATTTTTAAGTAAAGGAGAACTATACTTTAATATTGAAATGAAATAAGTTGAAGTAAAGCAATATAACCTAATAAAAACAAGATAAATGTCACATAGGAAGATAATTTTAGAAATTTTTGATAATATTAAAAAATAAAAAGATTTGGAAAAAGGAGAAATTTTAGAAGAAATTTGTAATGTAATCTTTTAACAAAACTTAATATGAAATCTTCGATCATCAAACCTGGTTCGACAAAGTTTGCTTCATCTTTATCGAACCTTGTCTGGAATTACAATGAATTAGTAAGGTAAAAAAGCCATAAAAAATATGGAATTAAAATTTTTATATTATAAAAATATATATTAAAGTAAAATGACATAAATTTAAGTAATATAACATAAAAAATAAAGTGATGTAAAGGTCATAACAGAGCAGATTTAGAGTTCTTATTTATTGAATTGAGCTCATAGATATTAGTCTAATGATGTGTTTTTCTACTGATCAAATGTCATTATGAGTTATTATGAATTACAATAGTAAATAAGTATGGATAACTAAAATTTGCTATTTCAATGTTAAGTTAGTATATAATAGAGTTGGTATAAGATAAATTAAAGAACTAAAATATAACTAAATCATAGAACATATAATAGTCATAATAATGGAGAACTAACATTACATAATATAGCTATATCAAATTAAATACAATTAAAGAAATAAGAAAATTTAATGTTAAAGTTGCTTTCAAGGATAATAAGGAGATAGAGTATAACATCTTCAAGCTTCAAATCTTATACTAATTAAACCTTTTAATAAATGAATGTACAATATCTAGAATATATATCATTTTAAAATATAAAAGATAACATATGATCAGATAAAACTCAATGAGAGGAGTATAATGACATTTCTTTCATCTTGGTTGTATCTTGTTAAGAGTTACCTCAAATTTTAATAGTATATAAGCATATAAAACAATAAATATTTATTTAAATTTTATGTAAATATGTATAAAAAATTAGAAGAAAAAGTTAAAAAATGAAATACAACAAAATCAAAGAAACATAATGCTCCCAAAAAAGCAAAACAAGAATTTTATAATAATATTAGAAAATTAGAGCAAACATTCTGAACAATCAAGATAAATTATTTGTGAAAGTCAAGTCCCAAGGGGCTTAGAAGAGTGTATGATCCACAATCATAAAATCAGGTGTGAATCCAAACATCTTGTCAAGTCTACAAAAACTATAGTTTAATTAAAATGTTTAAAAATTTAAAAAATAAATATTTAATTATATAGAGCATGTTGAGTTGAGCCTAATGACAATTGTTTCATCTCAATCAAGAGCCCTTTGGAATTACTTTATATTACCAACAATAATTGACATAAATATTAACAAAAATATTATTTAAATAATATATATATATATATATATATATATATATATATATATATATATATATATATATATATATATATATATATATATATATATTACTATAAAAAAAAGAAAAATTGAAGCAATGTAATATGAGTAAATGAAAATGTAATGGTGACATGAGAGAAGCTTTGTGTTTAACTAGTAGTTGAACTAAATTAAAATGAAAAAATATTTAAATATTGAGAAAAAATTTATAAGAGAATAGCATTACACAACAATAAGGAAATGAAGTACACATCCATGATTGTCAATTAAGGAAAGAATTGAAACATACCTAAAACATGCCCAAATCCTAAAAAAAATAAATATTAAAAAATAAAAATAAATATTTAATTTTATGTACCTCATCTAGATGAGTGCATTGACAATTTTTCATCTCTACTAGAGTACATTTTGGATTATTTTGAGTTGATAATAAAATAAGAATTAAAAATATTAAATTATTTTTAAAATTAATTAAATATATTTTAAAGAAAAATGAGATAAGTTGATTCATTGAAATAAAACAAAAGAAAATCAATTTAATGGTGGCACGAGAGAAGATTTAGAATGATATAGTAATATAATAAAACAAAAGCAAAAGCTTAAAAAGAATAAGATAAATTATATGGCAAAGGTGCAAATGATGATACTTAGAAGGTATAGTATGAAATCCCTGATCATTAAATCATGTATCAAAATTTGCAAAAACTATAGAAACTAAAACATTTGAAAAGATAAATAGTTTTATCAAGAAATAAATTATTGAGACAAGTCCAATGAATTGTTTTTCATCTAGATCTAACCACGTTTTTAATTATTACAAATTGCTAAGCAAAAATGCATAAAAAAAGAAAATTGTTATTTTAATAATAAGTAAATATATATTAAAGGCAAATGAAGATAAATTAAAAGAATGAAATGTAACAAAGTCATAGTTTTAAATATCATATGAGAGGAGATTTAAAATTACATCTTAATATAAAGAAATAAAGTCAAAAAAATTTAAAGTGAAATAAATTGTGCAAAAAAATTGTATTCCAATTACAATAGAGATTGGGTTTAACATTCTAGAACATCAAATGATGTATGATTCGAATGTTCTTATAAAGTGTTCCAATATTATAGTAAAATTGAAAATTTGAAAATATAAAAAAAAATATTACATAGAGTTCATGAGATGAGTCAAATGACATTTGTTTCATCTCCATGGAACTTCATTTGGAATACTTAGGTGTTACAAAGGAAAATAAGCATAATGAATAATTAAGTATATTTTAATTTTAAGTTGTTATGTATTGTAGCCAAAATGAGATAAATTGATGTAATGTAATATAATAAATAGAAGCAATGCAAGGGTTATTTGATAATTAAAATTGTAATGTGATCAAATTAAAGCAAAAACTTTGAAGAAATGAGAATAATTGTGATGCAGACTTATATTCCAAGATATTGAAGCTATATAGTGTAATATGCTTGATAAAAATTGAAGTAAAAGTCTCAATCTCATAGAAAAAAGTTATAACTATGGGAAATAAAACATTTAAAAAAATAAAACAAATCATTAATTACATAGAGCTCTTGAAAAAGAGCTAAATGATATTTGTTTCCTCTCGATCATACCATATTTTAAATTACTGCAAAATACAATTTCATAAGCATTAATAATAACAAATTATTATTATTATTTTAAGTTAATATGACTCACAATTGGAATTAGATAAATTGAAGAAATATGATATTACTAAATCAAATCCATGTAAAGGTCATAAGAGTAGACATTTGGAGTTGCATAGTAAAATATCCAAATCAAAGCCAAAAATTTGATAAAATTAAATAAATTTTTAAGAAATGTTCAATCAAGAAAAACAAAAGAAATTGAGTGTAACATTCTTGATCATTAAATTAAGTAAAAATTAAAATAGCTCATAAAGCACATCAAACCCATAAAACATTATAGTATTCAAGAATATAAAAATAAAAATTTCATTGGATATAGCTCGTTAAGATGAGCCCATCAAAGTTTTTCTCCTCTAAACTAAAACCTCAATTGGAATTCCTATGATGTACAAAAAAATAATAGGATGAAATGATAACAAATGATAATTTTAATTATATATATATGCTAAACATGAGATAAATTAAAGAAATATATTTTAATGAAATAAAGTTGATGAAAAAGCCACATGAGAAAAGATTTTCGTTTACATAAAACTATAACCAAATAAATGTTAAAAAAATTTTAGTGAGGTATACTGCTCTACAATGTTGCATTCTAAGATATTGGGATGTTTGATTATAATAATCATGATTGTTAAATCAGTTTTGAAATATAATGCTTTTAGAAACATGCAAAAATATTAGAAAATAACTTTTTTTTAAATATAAAAAAGAGTATTTAATTTGAAATAACTCATAAAAGATACCCAATGATGTTTATTTTTTTCTCGATCAGACAATGTTTCAAAATTAGAGGAAATCATAACAAAAAATAAATATATGTAAAAAAAATTATTATTTTAATGTCAAATAAATAGATAATAAAGTTGGAAAAAGATAAACAAAAGCAATGTAACTCGACCACATCAAAGAGATGTAAAGGTCAAACGAGGTTAGAATATAGTTTTGTTAGTAATATAAAAAGATCTGAGGAAAAACTTTAAAGTAACGAGATTAATTATAACATAATGTTGCACTTCGAGATACTAAGGAAATCAACTATAATACCCTCAATTATAAAATTATGAACTTATCAAAATATGTTATCATAGAGCACATTTGATCAAGTCTAGTGATATTTGATTCATCTCAAACTAACTTTATTTAAAATTACTAAAAGAAATTGAATATGAAAAAATAATGAAAAGGAATTACTTTAATACTATGTAAAAAAATTCTATATTGTGATAAATTGAAGGAACTTCATAGTAGTATAACTTAACAAAGTGAAAAATTTAATAATAAATGCGATAAATTAAACGAGAAAATTTTATCCCAAGATACCAATGAGATTAGGTGTTACAGCATCAAATGACGAATGGGATATGAATTAAAATTTCTAATAAAAATTTTGACAATAAATATTTATATATTTTGGGCAAATCGAGATTACTCTAATTTTATTTTTTCATCTCTGTCGAAGCATGTTGGGAATTTGTATGAAATACGACATTGAAGAAACACAAATAATAACAAATTTTCGTTTAAATTCTAAGTAAATATAAATTAAAGTTGGTATGGAAAAATTTGAAGCAATATATTCTGACTAAATCAATGGGAATGTAGAGGTTACATAGGTGGAGATGTATATTAACACAGAATTTTAACAAAATCAAGGTAAAACATTTGAAGAAATGAGATAAATTATGTCAAAAGTTTTAGTTCCAAGATATTAAGAACATCGGGTGTAACGTACAATATAGTTAAATAATAAATAAAAGAATAAGTTAAAATAAAAAACTAAAAATATAATTGGACAGAGCTCGAGGAACCAAGCACAACGACAATTAGTTTGTCTTAACCAAACATCATTTTTACCTACTGTGATGTTTAAAATTAAATAGCTTAAAAATATAGTAAATTATTTTTTTAATTTTAGGGAAATGTAAAATAAACCTATAAAATCATAACTAGAAGTTAAGTAGATTAACTAAATCAAAGTGAACAATATGAAAAAACAAGAAAAATTATGTAGGAAAGTTGGATTCGAAGATACTAAAGAGAACGACTGTTAATTGCTCAATCGTCGTATCTCGCATGAATCAAATTATCTCACAAAATATGCAAATATTTTATAGAGCCCATTGGGATATGGGGAATGACATTTCTTTCATTGTTAATGGACCATATTTGAAATTACTATAAATTACAAAAATAGATTAGCAAAATAGTAAAAAAGTATTTTTTATAATATTGTGTAAATATAGCTTTTAAGCTAAAAAGTGATAACTTTAAGTGATAAAATATTAAAAAAAAGTGACATAGATATCAAATCAGAAGAGATTTAGAGGCACATAGCAAATAACAAAATAAAGAGAAAATTTGAAAAAATGACATAAATTATAGTTGAACAAAAAATTGCAATATATTAAAATTAACATGTGTAATATTCTTGATTGTAAAATGTTATACAAATCAAAATATCTTGTAAGGCATTCCAAAACCCTTGAAAATAAAATATTATAAATGGTTCTAATGTATATTTAATTAAATATAGGTTGTTAGGCATGTGCAAAAATATATATCTCATCTTTGTTGGACTTAATTTGAGATTATTACAAATTGTGATTGCAAACAAAAGAAAATATAATAACAAACTTATTTTTTAATATTAAGTAAACATATGTTAAAGATGGGAACGTGTTAAACAAAGGCAATGTAATATAAGAAAAACAATGCGATGTAGTGGCACACTAGATGAGTTTTAGAGTAACATTGTAATGTAACTGATGAAAGTGAGAAATTTAATGAAATGAGATAAACTATAAACGAATGTTTCATCACCATGACATAAAGATCTTTGAGAGTAACATGCTCGATTGATGACTTCGTCACAAATTGAAATCTCTCATATTCCATGCTATTATTATAGAAAATAATATATTTCAAAAACCATATAAAAATGTCTATTTCATTACATAGAGCTCACACAAATGAGGCCAATGATATTTATTTCAAGTCAACAAGAGCCTATTTTTTTTATGAATACCATAGCAAATATGGATGTATAATAAAAATTTACTATTGTAATATAAAATAAATGTATATTACAACATAAATGACAGAAATTAAAGCAATGTAATATAGCCAAATATGAATGATAAAAATGATGCAAGGTTGAAGAATTAGAGTTATTTAATCGCATAGCCATATCAAAGAGAAACATTTGGAGAAGTAAGATAAATTTCATAAGAAATTTGTATTTGAAGATAGTATGCCAATCAAATGTGATAACCTCAATCATCAAATAAAGTGTAATTTAAAATTACTCGTAAAATTTAACAAAATATTACAATGCAAAATGTTAAAAATTTATAAAACTATATTTTAATTTGATAGAGCTTATAGAAGTAATTCAAAAGTTTGTTTTTCTATTTTAAAGAATGTCATGAATTATAATAAATTAACATAAGTAAATGGGCATAAATTATAATTTTTTTTAATTTAAAGAATATGGTGTTAAACCAAAAATGAGGTAAATGGAAGTAATATAATACAACTAAATGAAAGCAAAGTGAAGGTCAAAAAAGATTAAATTTGAGTTCCATTGTAATATTAACAAATAAATGGAAATGATTTTAAGAAATGTGAGAAATTGTATTTGAAATTGATACTCAAAGATATAGAGGAGATCAAGAGTAACATCATCATCGATCGCCAAAACTAGCAAGAAAGAAAACGTCTTTTATAACATGAATACCCATATAAGATAAGATATTTAAAAAAATGAAATCAATACATTGTGTGATAGGGTTTGTTAGCAGATCTCCAAAAATATTTTCTTTGCAATTTTCTGACCTAGTTCTGAAATACTTTGAATAACCATAGTTAATGAGCATAAAATATTTAGAAGTTACTAAGAATGTCATGTCTAACAATCATGATTATCAAATTAGGTATAAACTAAAATAACTAGATAAGCATTAAAAATACTTAGAAAGTAAAATGTTAAAATAATATAAAAATAAACATTTGGTTAAAAATGGCATGTCAAGAAAATTCAAACTTCAATTATCTCATCCCGATAAAAACTCATTTTGATTTAATAAAAATTACCAAAAACAACTGAATATATAGTAATAATTTATTATTTTAAAATTCAATATATATATTAAATCTAAAATAAGATAAATTGAAGCAATATAATGTTATAAAATCAATGAGATAAAGATCACATTAGAGGAGATTATAAGTTACTAATGAAACCAAATTGAAGAAATCTAAATATCACATGAGCGAAAAATTCGAGTTTCATATTTCTACAACCAAATCAAAACAAATCATTTGAAGAAATTACATAAGTTATATGAGAAATTCCATTACAACATACCAATGAGATTTTATTACAACCATGATCCTTAAAGCATATACAAATCTAAACTTCTCAATTAGCATATTAGAAATCCTTAAAAATAAAATATTTAAAATTTTTTAAATTAATATTTAATCTGATTGAGCTCATCAAGATGTGCCTAACAAACTTTCTTTCATTTTTATAGAATCCCATTTTACATTACAATGAATTACAAAAGTTAATAATCATTAACAAAATATTATTTACCTTTTACTAAAATATATATAAAAAAGACAATAAACTAAAAAAATGTTAATAAAAAAGAAAGAAATTTAAGGTTTACTTGACGAGTGATTGAGAGTTACATAGTGATATGGCACTATCATAAAAAACATTAAACAGAAATAAATAAACTGCACATGAAATATTCCTTCCATGGATTAAGGAGATTGGTTAGAATATCCTCAATCATCAAATGAATTTTGAATTAAAATATCTATAAAACCAAGCCAAAGCCACATAGTATATAATATTGAAAAATCTTAAAATAATTATATTTTTGGATGAAGTTTGACGATAGAGTCTAATGACGATTGTTTCATCTCGATCATACCACACTCCAAATTACTATGAATAACAAAGTTAAATTAGAACAAATAGTGATATATTATTATTTTAATATTAGGTTGCTATATATTAATATGAAAATGAGATAAATTAAAGAAATTTAGTACTACCAAATAAAAGATGTGTAAGGCCCAAATAAGAACATTTAATGCTACAAATTTATATAAGCAAATTAAACTAAAAAATTTGATGAAATGACATAAATTGTTTTGCAAAGGTGCCTTCCAAAAAGGTAAGGGGATTGAGTGCAACATCACCATTTTTGAATCATATACAAATGAAAATGTCTGCTAAAATACACTGAAACCTTAATTATAAAATATTTAAAGAAATTGAAATGGATATTTAATTTGATAGACCTCATTGAGATGATTCTAATGATGATTGTTTTGACTTTGTTTGGATCAAATTTTTATTCACTATCAATTAAAAAAGTAAATATATATAAAAAATTAAAAAATAAAATTTTTTAAATATTATGTTAATAAAAATTTATACTAAAATCATATATATTGAATAATTTAATATGACCTAGTCAGATCAAGGTTATGGATACATTAGAATAGAGTTAGAGTTTGATAGTCATATGTCCAAATCAAAGTGAAAAGTTAGATGATATTTGCCGTAAGTTAAATATGAAATTCAAACTATTGAAGAGATTCAACGTAAGATCATTAACCATCTAGTTTGGCACGAATTGAAATTTCTCTAAAGCAAATTAAAATAATAGGAAATAAGTCAATTAAAAACATAAAAAGTAACGTATTTTATTTAATAATGCTCATGGAGATGAGTCCAAAAATGCTTATTTCTTCTCTATCAAACCTTGTTTTGAGTTATTTTGAACTACAAAAGTTAAAGAAAAAAGAATAATTATTTATTTTTTAGTAAAATATAATTATATATTAGCACTAAAATATGGTAAATTGAAACAATAAAATAAAACCTAATTAAGGGCCACAAGATAAGAAAATTAGACTTTTCTAGTAAAACCAAAAAAATAAACAAAACAAAATTGAAAATAAAAGAGACAAATTTTACAAGAGTGTCATGATCCAACACATTAAGAGGATCAAGTGCGACATTCTCGATCATTAACCTTGGTTCAAAAGAGTTTGCTTCATCTTCATCGGACAAAGCTTGGAATTACACCGAATTAGTGAAGTAAAATAGCATAAAAAATATTAAATTAATTTTTTATTTTATGTAAATATATTAATGGTAAAATTATGTGAATTAAAGTATTGTAATATAATCAAATAAAAGTGATGTAAAGGTCATTAGTGGATAGATTTAGAATTGCATAGTTATGGAGATGAGTTGGTTCAAAAGAGTCTAATCATATTTGTCTTTTATTGATCAAACCACAATAAAAGTTATTATGAAGTACAAAAGTAACTAATATAGATAACATTATTTTTTTATTCTAATATCAAATAAATGCATATTAAAATTGGTATAAGATAAATTGAGGTATTGAAATTTAAAAAAAGAATAGATTTGTAAATGAAAGAAGAGCTAGAGCAATATATTATTAATGTTAAATCAATGTAAAACTTTTGAACAAATATGACAACGTTTATGGGAATGATGCTTATAAAGATGCTTGGGAGATGGAGTGTAACATCCTCAATCATCAAATCTTATATTAATCAAAATGTTTATTAAAGAATGTGAAATGTCTTGAATATATATCAAGTTAAAATATTAAAATGAATACATAATTTATTAAAGCACATTGAGATGAGTTCATAAAATTTGTTTTATCTTGGTTGGACCACATTTACAGTTACTATTAAGTTCAATAATAAATAGGAATAAAAAATAAAAAATTAATTTTTTAGTTTTAAGTAAATATATATTAAAGATGAGAAGTGAAAAGTTGAAGAAATGAAATATAACAAACATAAGTAAGATAATGGTGAAATAAAAGAGGAATTAGAATTTTGTAGTAATGTTTCATAATTAATGCAAAAACTTTCAACAATTGAGATGAATTATATAAAAAAAATTGCTTCCTAACAGGTTTAGGTGTGTGTGACATCGTTGATTATCAATAAACATGTGAATCAAAACAACTTGCAAACTCTATAAACCGCTAGATTAATGGAATATTTGAAAATATTAAAATATTTATTTAATGTTATGGGCTAATCAAGTAAAGTGTAATGACAATTGTTTAATGATGGCTAAGACTCTTTTCAATTCACTACTAATTACAAATGAAAAATGAATTAAATAATAAAAAATAATATTTAAATATTAAATAATTATATATTAAACCTAAAATAAGAAGCATTGAAGGAGTATAATTTCAGTAAATTAAAATGATGCCGTGGTCACATAAGAAAGGCTTTGTATTTATGTTGTATTTGAGCCAAATTATTTTTTAAATCAAGATAATTTTTTTTAGAAAATGACATAGCAATATAATAAGGAAATCGAGTGCACATCTTCAATTGTGCAATAAAGAAGGAATTAAGACATGCCAAAATACTAAAAATTCAAAATATTTAATTATATTAAAATGATTATTTAATTTCATATAACTAATTTATAGAAGCAGAATGATGCTTATTTCATCTCTATTAGGGAACATTTGGAATTGCTATTAAATAACATAAGATAAGTATAAAAAGTATTAAGTTATTTTTTAATATTAAGTAAAATTAAATTAAAAAAATGATATAAATTGAATCATTGTGCCAAAACTAAAGAGAATAGATCTATGTGTTGCATTAGAGAAGATTTAGTGTGACATGGTAAGATAACGAAATAAAATAAAAAAAATTCAAAAAATATGATAGATTATTTGAGAAAGTTGCACACCATTTTACTAAGAAGGTATAATATGAAATCCTTGATCATTAAATCAAGTAGGAATCAAAGTATGAGTTAAAAATGTTCCAAAACTATAGAAAATAAAAGATTTAAAGAAGGTAAAAAGAAATTTTTATAAAGAAACTACTTATTCAGATGTGTGTAATGATATTTTTTCATCTTGATCTAACATCATGTTTAATCAGTACAAATTACTAAATCAAAAAACATAGAAGTAACAAATTGTTATTTCATTAACAAGTAAATATATGTTAAAGCTTACCTTGATAAATTAAAGTAATTTAATCAATCTAATTCAAAGTGATATAAGAAATTATTAAATATAAATGAGATAAATTGAAGCATAAATAATTTTACCTAATTTAAGATGTGAGGTTTAGAGTTAAAATATATTATATCCAAACAAAATGTAGAAAACAAAGTATTTTAAAAAATAAAATCGAATAGTTGATCAGATAAAGCTTGTTCAGACGAGTCCAATGTCATATGTTGTGTCTCAATTAGACCTTTTTTAGAATTTCTCCTAATCATTAAATTAAATGAAAATTAATATTTAAAATATTTTTCTAATATTAGGAAACAATATTGTCTTAATTGTGAAATATTAAAGCAATATAAAATAAACAAAACAAACACATTTAAAGTTACATGAATGCAAATTTCTTGGTAGATAATGACATAATAACATCATAGTAGAACATCTCAGAAAACGATATAAACTGTATGGGATGGCTACATCCGAAGCTAACAAAGAGATCAAGTGTAATATCATCAATCATTAGATTAGTCAGAAATTAAAATATATATTAAACCCTATTAAAACAATATATAATAAAATATTTAAAGATGTAAAAATAAATATTTAATAAGATAGGGCTTAGCATTATTAGTAAAACAATTCTTATTTCATCTTTGTCTCCCTTTGTCTCCAACTACTGCAAACTATCAACGTAAATAGCATAAATAATAATAAAATTTTATTTTAATATCAAAAAAATATACATCAAATCTAAATTGAGATAAATTGAATGACCTAATGTAATCAATTAAAAGACATGCAATGCTCCCTCAAGAGGAGGTTTAAAGCTTCATAGTAATATTAGAAAATTAAAATAAAAAATTTAGTGAAATGACATAAATTGTATGAGAAAGCTACATTACCAGAAAAAACGATCGAGTGTAACATCCTAAATTTTTGGAAATGGCATGTATTTAAATGAATAATAAAGCAGGGAACACCATTGCAAAATAAAATATTTAAACATATAAGAATTTTTATTTAATACAACATGAGAGATTTAAAGGGACATAGTAATATATCCCAATTGTTGCAAAAAAATTTAGAAAATAAGTTAAATTGTATATGCATGTTGATTTCAAGGTTTTAGGAGATCAAGTTTAGCATCTTGAAATGATAAATTATACAAGAATAAGAAAACCATAAATAAATTCAAAAAGTACACCAAAAAAACCATAATAAAACCATTAAAAATAAATAAATGAATTTTTAGTTATATGGAGCTTGTAGAGGGAAGTCGAATGACATTTGCATGTTTACCATCAGTATTTATTTAGAATTGTTGAAAATTATCTTGAAAAAAGGATAAATTAAAAAAAAATTCTATTCTAAATCTATGTCTAAATATAATAAATCTAAAATATATTATATTGATGCAATGTAATAATGCAAAATCAAAGTATTATAATGGTAATATGAAAAGAGGTTTAGGGTTGCATAGTAAGATAAGAAAATAAAAAAAAAGCACTAAAAGCATCTTGATAAACTACAAGATAAGTTTTCATTTAAAGATATTAAAAACAATGTGTATACTATTTTCGAACATCAAATCAAGTATGAATCAACATACCTTATAAAGCTTGCCAAAACCCTTGATTAAAAAATATTTTAAAAGATAAAATAAATACTTAATTAGATGGAGCTCATTGTCATGAGTTAAAATCAAAGTGAATTAGATGTCAAATGGTAAGAGAATTAGAGTTTTATATTAATATCACCAAACTAAAACAAATGATTTGAAGAAATAATGTAAATTGTATAAGAATATTAAAGCCATAAAAAATGTTTAAAAACATGAAATAAATAATTTAATTGATAAAATTTTTTTGGGACAATTCTATTGATATTTATTTCATCTCCAACGAAACTCGTTCTATATTACAAGAAATAACCAACTATTATTCTCTTGTCATGAAAAGTTAAAATTGCTTTGATGTGATCATATTACATTATCATAATTTATCATACTTTTGGATTTTATGTAATAACTAAATGTTAAAATAATAATATTTTATTGTTTTGTCTTATTTATTTTTCTAGTTTATCATAATTCCAGATCACTCCAGATGAAGAAAATTCATATGTGATTAGACTAATCTCGATGACCTCTATGTGATTAAATATTATTTTTATATTTTTAAACACATTTTTATTTTTTTGGCATGTTTTACATGAAAATTTGATTAGTACAAGAATTGATGATTTGGAATATTACACTTGATCTCCTTAGTTTAATAGAATTCTACATTCTTGTACAATTTCCCTTATTTCGTCAAGTTTTCCATTTTATTTTACTACATTTTATGCTAAACCTCTTATCATTTGACCATTACCTGTTATTCATTTTGCTATATTAAATTATTTCAACTTATTTAATTTCAACTTCAACACAAATTCATTTACTATTAAAATAAATATTTAATTTTATTTATGCATATTTCATTTTGTAATTCATAGTAACTCAAAACTTGGACTGATTAGGACTAAATAAAGATCATTAGATTCACCTTCATGAGCTCTACGTAATTAAATATTCATTTATATATATATATATATATATATATATATATATATATATATATATATATATTAAAAGATTTTATTTTCTTAGTTTTAAGTAGGCCTTATGAGATAATTTTTTCATATAATATTGAATGATCAAGGATATTACACTCAATCTTGTTACTTTCATAAGGTGTAATTTTCCCAAGTAATTTAAACTATTAATTCAAATGTTCTCATTCATTTAGTTATATAACTATGAAACTTTTACTCTTCTCTTATATGACATAAGAATCACGTTTATTTGATTATATTATATTCTTTTAATTTATCTCATTTTGATTTAATATGTATTTTATAAATATTAAAAATAATTATTTATTATTATTCATTTATTTTTACTGTAGTAATTCAAAGTAATTATAACAGGGTTTTATTAAAATGACATAAATATCATTAGGCTCTTCTTGAGAAAATTTATCAAAATAAATTTTTTTAGTTTTTATATTTTTAAAATTTTTCTTCTTATAATCCTCATATGATTTATAGGTCATTTCACTTTTTGCATGCTTTGCTAAATGAGGATGTTATACTCTTTCTCCATAGTATGACAGTCATAAAATTTATCTCATTTTGCTAAATATTTACTTTTATTTGGTTAAGTTATCACAAAACCATGATTGTTGTTTTGAGTGAAATTTAGATTGCTTTAATTTTATTTTATTATATTTGTTAAATTTTTCACATTTTAGATTTAGTGCAAATTAACTTAAGATTACATTAAAATTTTTTATTTTTTATTCTTATTTGTTTTTTAATTTAAAGTTACTAAAAACCAAATATAATCAAGCATAATAAGCATTATTAGACTTGTCACAATAAGTTATGTGTAATTAAATGTTCACCTTTATATTCTTGGGTATTTTATGTTACTATTGGGCAAGCTTTCAAACATGTTTTGATTCATACCTTATGAGACGATTGATAATTTCACATATTATTTTATTATGTAAATTAAATCTCCTCTAGAGTGAACATTACATTGCTTGGATTTGGTTACATTTTGTTTTTTTAGTTTATCTCATTTAAAATTTAACATATATTTGCTTAATATTAAGTAATAATTTATTTTTTTATGTTTATATTTTTTAGTAATTCATAGAAATCCAAAATTCGTTAGAGAACGATGAAATACTTCTTGTGAGCACATCTTGATAAGCTATAACTAATTAAATATTCATTATTATATTTTTTAATTATTTATTTTCCAAAATTTTTGCATGCTTTAAATGGTATTTTGATTTGTTGTTGATTTAATGATACAAGATATGCTACTTAATCTTCTTAGTATCTTGTAGCAAAATTCCTCACAATTTATCAAATTTCTTAAAATTTGTCTCTTTGAGTTGGTTATATTACTACATAACTTTAACACTACTCTCTTGTAACCTTACATCTCTTTGATTTTGTCAAATTATTTTTCAAAATTTATCTCATTCATTTTTAATAATCGTTTACTAAATATTTTAGGAAAACTTTTGTATAATTTATGCTCATTTATTTTTGTAATTCAAAATAACTGCAAATGATGTCGGTTTGAGATGAAATAGACATCATTGGCTTTGTCTCACTAATCTCAATCAAATTGAATAATCATTTTTAGATTTTTATTTATTTAATGTTTTATGATTTCTATGCACTTTATAAGATTGCTCGATGTATTCTCGATTTGTCGATTGATGATATTACACTCAATCTCCTTGGTAACTTACAAAAAAATTATCTAGTAAAAGTTTACTAATTTTTAAAAATTTTTAACTTTAGTTTTGCTTTATTACAATGTGGCTTTAAGTCTCCAAGTATCTTGCTTTGTTACCTAATTTATTGTTTTAATTTTATAGTATTTCTAGTCATGGCCTTATCTAGAAAAAATAAGCATGATTGGATTCACTTTGACATACTCGAACCAATTGTATATTAATTTTCATATTTTTTAGAATTTTGGTGCTAGTTTTATGACTTTTTGATTTAAATATATTTGAGAATCAAGATTCCTATACTTAATCTCTATATTGCATTGGAAAGTAATATTCTTACACAATTTATCTCAATTCTTCAAATATTTTTGTTTATTTTTGTTAAATTACTGTCTACACTAATTCCATTCACTTGTCACCATTACATGTCTTTTATTTGATTGACTACGTTGTTTCAATTTAACTTAATTAAGACTTAAATATAGTTACTTAATACTAAAAAATAATGTATTATTTTTTATTATCAATTACTATAGTATTTCGTAATAATTACAAAGCGAGGTCTAATTGAGACCAAAGAATTAGACTCATATTAAAATGTTTTATTCAATTAATTGATCATTTTAATGTTTTTAATTGTTATATTATCTAAATCTTAACAATTTTTTCGAGTTATTTTAATTCATTTGAATTAATAATAGATGATGTAGATTTTTATTTTCATAGTATGTTCAAAAGAAATTTTATAGAAATAATTTATCTTATTTCTTATAATCTTTCACTTTGACTTCATCATATTATCAATTTAGCTCCTTTCATCTTTAATACATATCTAGTTATCACTATAATAATAATTTATTATTATTTATTTTTATTTACTTTTGAAATTTATAGTAGTAATAAATTTGATTTGATATAGGTGAAACCAATGTCATGAAACTTGTATTAACATCCCTTATCAAACAAGTAGTTCTTTTTAAATATTTTTAAATTATTACTTTTTTTGTTTTGGAACACTTTACGAAAAATCATATTACCTATTTTATTTGTCTACGAAGAATATTGCACTCGATCTTATTAGTAAATTTGGATGCTACTTTTTTGTCCAAATTACCTCATTTAAGTTTTATTATTTCATTTTGTTATGTTACTATGAAATTCTAAATCTCATTTTCTGTGGCTTTCATATTTTTTTGCTTTGTTTCTATTATAACACTTATATTTATCTTATTTTTATAAGTATTTAACAAATGTTGTTATTATTACTATTCATTCTTAATTGCTTTGGTAAAAATATTAATTCTAAACACGGTGTGATGGTGAAAAAAACACAACTTTGGACATGTCTCGATGATCTGTATCCCCATAAATATACAATTTTATATTATTTATTATTTGAATTTCTAGGTTTTTGTCACAATATGGAAAATATTTTTTAACATAATAGATCTAATGTTTGTGGAGGTTATACTCACTCTCTTTTATCTATTTGTATGAAAATTTTCCAGTGAATTTATCGCATTTCTTCAAATTCTTTTGTTTTATATTGTTATGTTACATTCTAATTCTAAACTTCCTTACACGTGCCTTTCATATTACTTTGATTTTGTTGAATTTTATGGCTTTAGTTTAGCTTATTTCAAATTTAATATATATTTGTTTTAATATTAAAATAAGTATATATTATTATTAGTTCTTATTTTCTTTGGTAACTCCTAAGAATTCTAAATGTGGTCTAACCAAGAAAAAACAAATGCCATTACACTTGTCTTGAAGAGCTTTGTACTATTAAGTATTAATTTTTATATTTTTTATGAACATTTAATTTTTGAAGGTTTCTTTTTTTATGAGATGTTTTGATTTGTACATGATATGATGATAAAAAAAAGTTATATAAGATCTCCATAATATCTTGGAATTCAACTTTCTCATGCTACTTCTCTAATTTCTTATTATTTTTTTATTTAGTTATATTACTTCAAAAGTCTAATTCACCTCTTGATTGACATTTACATCACTTTCATTTGGTTATATTACATTTCTTCACTTTATTTCAATTTTGTTTTAATATAAATTGTTTAATATTAAAGTAATAATTCATTATTATTAATCTTAAATTTTTTTGTAATTCAGAGTCTATTCAAATGAGGATCATTTAGATTAAATAAAATTGCTGGAGTTGTATTGATGAACATTGCTCAATTAATATTTATTTCTATATTTTAAAAATTTATTTCAACAATTTTTTAATATTTTTGTGGCAATTCTATTCATACACGATTTGATGTTTAAGGATGAAAGATTAGATCTAAACAATATCTTATAATGTACTCTAGCATATAATTTATTTAATTCCAACAAGTCTTTCAAATTGATTTTTTTAGATCACAAATTTCAAAATCTCCACTTGTGCAATCATTACATCACTTTCATTTAGTTAAATTCCATTTCTTAAATTTATCTTATTTCAAATTTAAGAAATGCCATTTATTAATTTTTAGTTTTTGTACATTGGTCATTTGTAGAATTTCTATGTGATATTT
This sequence comes from Vanilla planifolia, assembly GCA_023846275.1. NCBI lineage: Eukaryota > Viridiplantae > Streptophyta > Magnoliopsida > Asparagales > Orchidaceae > Vanilla > Vanilla planifolia. The sequence continues at coordinate 149,716 of JAIUJO010000047.1, forward strand.
GATGACTTATATCTATTTCTATTAGCCTATTATTTGTCAAAGCTCATTTTAAACCTGTAGGTTTTCTTATATAATGATCAATGACCCTAAATAGGTTTCACCTTAGCATAAATGGGTACACAATGACTTCATGAGAAGTTGTACGAAAAATGGCATGCTAAAATATAGCATAGTTTAAAAAAATTCGTAAATGAAAACATAGATATTTATTTCGTTGAAGTGGTGTACATCTCTAATAAAAATGATCGTTAAAAAATATCAATACTACAGCTTTAAGAGGAGATAAAATAAATATTAAATATTTAAACATATTAATCATATTATTAGTAATAACTTATTAGCAAAATAACCACTTATTTTAACAACAAACATTAAATGGAGAATTTAATAATTATGTTTCGAAATATTCTTTAGGATAAAAACCAATATTAAAGAAACAAAAGTAAATTTGTGACTTGTTGAGTATGTCCTACTAAAAATAAATGATAAGTGAAGAAAATAAAAATATTACAAAATATAATTGTCTAAAAAAATTGCTACTTTTACAATTAACCCAAAAATATATTCTAAACCAGGAAAATTTTTTTACATATAAACTTAGTGATAGATTTTCTAATCACTATGCTACTTTTCTAGGAGAAGTTTCGAATGGCAGTGATTATTTTTCTAATGTGCAAAAATATTATAGGATTTATCTTTAGCTATAAATGCTATATTTCTTTATTTTTTTTCTGGGAAAATATTGGAGTACCAATTAATAAATTGAAGATACCTAAGACATGTGCTAGATGAATCTTACCTTCTATTACTACCTCAATTCCAAGAATAACTCTAACATTTTCTAAGTCATGGATTGGGTGAATTACACTTCTTAGGGATAAAAGTATCAAGTTATGGTAGTATGACAATAAATACCCCACGTACTTCCATCATAATAGCTTCTGAAAGGCAAACACCACAAGTCAACCAAGAAAAACACAACCAACATCATTTGGACTAAAAACTAATTATTTGGCATTCTCGAGAAGAATAAGAATGAGAGTAAAAATGGATACCATAGGAGAGCTACCTAAATAAAATAACTTGAAAAGCATTTTTATTTTTAGTATGTATCAATCATAACAAATGGCCAAATTGACTAGACAAAGGTGAAGTAGATATCATAAATGTATTGAATAAATTTTTTAATAGAAAAAGCTAAATAACTCTTTCATAATTTGAAATTATCAAATCCACAAGATTTAAAAAAAAATGTTACAGGTCAGACATAATTGAAATATGTAATTAATAGAATTCATCAAATCATCATAGGCATAGACCATAATCAAAAACATAGATTTTTGTAGGTCGAAGTTATGCAAGATTTAGAATGATTAGAAAAAACTAGTTTCAATGTTATGGTACCTTTCAACAAAGATTACTCAATTCTAACAGCAAAAAAGATAGAAGCTTTATCGATGTAACATTAAGCAATAAATAGTTTGACAAATTACTGCAATAACTAGGAAACATAATTAGCAAAATACAAAATGAATCAGTATGCTACAATATATCACAAGGATCAATTCTATGATTTTGTTTATCCTTAATTATGCAAACTAGAAATGTGTGGGGCAAGAGGATAATAACTAAATGAAAAGCTTTTGTTTTTTACTAAGATTATGATACCATCATACTACAGTGCTAGATGAGATAATAAATAATGAAGAAGGAACAAATATTATAAAAAAGGTAAACCTAAGAGAAATAAGTTAAAAAGATTCAAAACTTAAAAATCACTAGCCAAAAAATATAAGACCTTTATTTGTAGAGAAATAAGACATTTTCTTAATCAATGTTGAAATAATAATATAGATAGATAAAGATTAAACATATAAAATTTGATAGTGATATTATAGCTGTTTGGATGAGGAAATTAAGTTAGAACATATAATCCAGGAGCTTTTAAAAATGATTATAGAAAACCCATGGAATTTTGATCAAGGCACCCAATATCTCCTTAAAAGTTATAAATTTATGAAAGTAGAAGTATGCAGTGATCATGAATTTGAAGGTTATAAAATAACCGTTAAATAATGTGTAATGAATGTAAAAAATATTTAGTCACGAATCACACAACAAATTATGAGAAGTTTAGCCAAACTTTTTGGAGGTTTTATGTAGTAAAATGTTGATAAAATATGACAAAAAATTTGATGAAGTTTGTCGTAGATTAGAAAACAATTTAAAATTTGAGATCAAGATAAATCTTGAAACTATCAAATAAATACATACTAGAATAAAATTACTAGAGTTAGAGCTATGACAATATAGGAGTAAAAGAAAAATGCCAATTAAAAATAATAGTACTTTAAAACGAGAAAAGTTTTTCAATTATATAGAATTTAAATTTTTCAATACACAATATATACATAATAATCATTTTCATACTTTTATTTTATGATAGACAATGTAACACACACTTTGGTATAATAGATATTGGAGCATCATCTAGTCATGCAAAAACAAGAAAGATTCTACTTAATAAACCACAACACCTACATACTAAGTTAAAATATTAGATATTTCAAGAAATGAAAGAATAGTAGAGAAAATTCTATCCAATTGCCATATAAAATTTATCCAACAAAAGTTTCTTAAGCAAAATAACATAAGTAAAAAAATTCAACAAATTGTAAGTTAAATTTGAATGAATTTTATAAAGAATTTACAAGGGGCTATAACTTTGCAAGATGATGGATGAATAATTTTAAAAGATTCAACTCCAAATTATCCAATCCTTTAGTGGAGTCTTAACACATATTAGAAGAGCCAAAAGATTTTAGCTTTGAAGATGACATTAAAAAAACTTTTGTTTTAAATATGTACTAAAACAACAATGAGTTAGCATAATATGTGTTTGAATAAGACCAAATGTGGTAGAAATTAAAAGAATTACTAATTATACAAAAAAACTCCTTTGAAACATTAAAGCAAAAACTAGACAATATGTAAATTTGAAATAATAAACCTCATTTTCGTCTTTGAATTGAAATAACTAGAGGCCAATGTTAAAGACTTGGAGAATAAGAAATTTTCATTAAAGAATTATAAAAATTAGGATTATTAAGGGAATGTAGCAGCCCTTAGCAAACTGCTACATTTGTAGTTAAAAAACATTCTAAAACAGTACAAAGTAAAACAACAATGCTATTTGATAATAAATGATTAAATCATAATACTATAGATGACAGCTATGTTATACCTAGCAAAGCAAATATACTACATAAAATTAATAATAATATTATAATAAATTTGACAAAAAATAAAGACTTTTGCAGGTAGAATTGCACAAAGAAAGTGTACAATGGATAGCATTTATATTTCCTAAAGGGCATTATAAGTTGTTACTTATGCCCTTCTGATTGAAATTTGTGCCAACTATATTTCAAATAAAATGGACAACTTTTTTAAAAACATAAGAAAATTCATAGGTAATTACATGGAATGTATCCCTATCGTTTGTTCAGCACTACTTACTCATTTTACCTATTCAAAACTTTTTTAAATTTGATGGTCTAACCTTATCAAAATAGAAGATTGAAACAAAGAAATGATATATTAACTTCTAAAGAAAAAATATTCGAAATAAAAACATAGAATTACTAGATCATATAAGTAATTATATTGTAAACGTGACAAATAATTTTGCAAATCCTAATGATAGCTAAAGTTTGTCTTGAAAAAGATAATTATGCTAGGTTTTTCATTTCTCGTTTAGCCAAAGTTGTAGGTCCTATACAGGCAAAAACTATGTTGAAATGTAGATGATTCTTCAACAATCAAGATATCGCACTAGTAAGAAGGATAAAATAAAAAAACCAAAAAATTAGTTGTTTTTTAGTTACCTCATCAAGAGACCTCTATAATAGTAGAACAAGATGGATGCCTAGAATATTGAGGAGGTATATTGAAATAGAAAAATTATAGGAAACCATCCAGGAAAGATGAAGTTTTATGTACATGTCTTAGCAAACTTTATAAAATTAATTACCATATATGTTAAACTTTACTATATTTTGTGCCTTACAAAGCTTTGAAATTTTTTTAAAAAATAGAAGAGAATTACTAATGGGATTGATTCAAAAGTAATCGTGGAATTTTTCAAAAAAAGTAATCATAAAAATTAGCCACAAATAGTTGGCTATTATTTATTTTTTTTATTGTTAATATTGTAAATATTCATTAAATGTATAATTGAAGAGAGAATACTTTAACATATCTCATCTAGTACATACTTAGGGAAAACCTATCATTAAATGGCCATTGAGGCAATAAAATAGATAATGAGCAAACAAATGGCCACAAAAGCCTTAAATTACCATTATGAATTGCCATTTTTAAACAAAATCACTTTTAGGCCTCTCAAACTGAACTGATTTCCTTAGAATTCAAATTTACAATACATATTTGAACATCTAGTTGATGAGGTCCATAAGTACTGATTGGATGATCAATCGAATTGTACAAAAAAAATAAAATTTATTTTTATATACAATGGATGTTTCCAGTGGTGACCTTTCTTACATAGTCTATTAATGAAACAACTTCCTTGCTAATAAGAAACCTTTCTGCCCCGCATAAAGGAGTACCAACATAGCAAAATTTTAAATTAGATAGGGAAAGATGCTATTGGATGAATTATTTAAAGAGAGCCATAATATAATATTGCTAATGGGAAAAAATAGGAAATAGGATGCAATATTTTCCCAACAAAAAGTAGCAAAGGTTATCAAATTTCTTTAATGTACAACCCTATGAAGTCTCTCTAGTGAAATAAATGATTTTCCAATATGTTCTTAAACACAACATCAAAAAAGCAAATATATTGTAAAGTTTTTTCTAAATAAATTTCCTTAGAAAATATTCTACTATAGAAGAAATACCTGTATGTGTCTTAACATTTCAAACACCATGAAATCTTGGAGATATTGTGAGTTGATGATGCCCCTATGAGTACATTCTCCTACCTTAAGATTTTCATCATGGAAAGAAAACATGGTTCTTACTAAAGAGCTTATTTTTATTAAAAGTTTAAGAATGAAATTCATTTGAAAGATCATTATCACAAAAACAATGCAAGTTAACAATTTTTTTGCAATACATTAACATCCCCTAGACCATCAATTTATAGAAAAGAAGTAAGAAATAAGAGCTTAATCACTACAATAAGCATAACGGTGGAAATATTCAATGTTGTAAATGACACGATTAAGTATCTAGAAGACAAAAATGAACAAATATTGTGAAAGAGAAGTTTTGCATTTTTAATTAAAGTTGATAAATCCTTTTTAATTGGAAATAAGCTTCTTTGTGAAGAAACAGGAGAAAAAAATTTTGGGAACAAACATCATTCGATAAAATGCATTTATGGGACTTTCTTAGAGAAAAAATAATAATCACAAAGTTTTAGATCCATTTTCTAACAATAATAATGATTGGGAAATAATAAAGGAGGGCAATTTTGATATAAACATTGGGGATTCAAAAATGATGATCCATATAATATACCTTATTTAAAAAATTTTATAGAGCTTGCAAATATAGGAATCTCCCCTAAATTTTATAATATTGAAAATAAAAATAGAGGGATCATAGCATTAGGTACTTGAGCTCATCCAAACAAGTGGTATTAGACCAACAAAAGGTCTTAATTGGAATAAAATTAAGTTTTATGAGCTATAAAGTTCACATGTGTAACATGTTAACCATTCGTTTAAAAGTTTTACATTCTTGTTTTGTTGTGCTCAATTTTAGGATGATGGTTTTCGTGAGAAGCTTGTTCTAAATAATCGTTCTCATTATAAGCAATCCACACTTGCTACTTAGTGCTCTACCTTTTTTATACACTTTTTGATCATTTTGGTATCAAAAGAGTTATTGGTCCCCATAAAGTTTTCCTTAAATTCCTTCATAAAAAAGCTTGTATCCTTTGGAGATTGAATTCATATTCCTTTAAGTCTATATTTTTGGGAATTTCTTGTTTCATTGTATGCTTCAAAAGAGAATGGCCATGATTCTATCATAATATCATTTTTTAATGGTCTACTTCTATATACATGAATAAATGCTCTCTATCTACATTATTATTTTTTTAATTATTTGGCAAAAAGACAATTTCCACCACAAATTAAGTAGATATTGTTTAGTCATTTTCGTTTTAATGGTAGATATGACCTACTAGAAATGCTTTGAGAATGATTTTGCAAAGCAAAGTCTCCAAGAAACTCTCCATATCATCTACGTAACTAGCTATGAATTTAATAAAAGATTTCTATTTTTTCGTATAGACCTTATTAGGATCGTAATTAAGGAATTTCATTGAATTGAGTAATGTACAAGAACAATAATAACCTTAATAGATATTACTAATACAAATATTAGATGAAGTTTAATAATAAGTTTTGCAATAAACATGAATGATTATGGTTTTTACATGTAATTTTGTTAGTATAATGATATGCAAAATTTTTATAGAATTTACCTCATTTCTTTAAGTTTGTTTCTATGATTTTATTATATTACCATGAAACTCTAATTCTGCTCTCATGTGACTTTTATATTACTTTGAATTTGTTATACTATGTTACTTTAATTTATCTCATTCTGGCAGTATATATTTACTAAATATTAAAACAGCACTCATTAATATTTAAGTTTCATTTTTTTGGTAGTTTATAGAAATTCCTATCAAGGTTCGATGGAGACAACAAATGTCGTTGTAGTTACCTTGATAAGTGATATACAAATAAATGTTTTATATTTTAAAGACTTTTAAGTTTTATATTTCTACAAGCCTTATAGAGTATGTTGATTCTCACCTAATTTGAAGAATGAGGATATTACACATAATTTCCTTAGCATCTTCCAGTGTAGCTTTACTATACAACATTTTTCAATGTTCAAATCTTTCACTTTGATTTTGTTATACCACTATGAAACACTAATGCCCTTCTTGTGTCATCTTCACAATGCCTTGATTATATTACATCATTTCAATTTAATAATATTTTTTATTTGGTATTTATCTAATTAATTTTAAAATAATATTTTTTTAAAATTTTTCTTGTTTACTTTCTTTGGTGCTTTGTAATATTTCTATACTTGTTTTGATGGAGAAAATAGACGTTAGGGTGCATTACAAGAAATTCTAAACTACTAAATAATTTAACAACCAATAAAGTTACCCTTTATCTGCTTGTTCTTTTTTAATGTAAATTTCTTCAGTAATTTATCTCATTCCTTCAACTTTTCCCTTCAATTTAATTAAATACTACAATTTAAATCGAAATCTTTTATCATCTAATTTTTACATCACATTCATATGATAACATTACTTTGTCTCAATTTATATTATTATAGAATTAATATTTATTTAGTTAATATTAAACAATAATTTATCATTTTTATAATTATTTATTTTGGTACTTCGTAGTATTCCCAACGAGGTGCAATCAAGATAAAACAAACATTGCTCAACACATCAACTAGCTTTTATTAATTAATTATTAACTTTTATATTTCTTAATACTTTAATTTCTTGGCTATTAACAAGCTTTACAAGACAGTTTTATTGGCATAAGTGGAATCACTTGAGGATGTATAAGTAGATATCCTTAATGTCTGTGAATGTAGCTTTTCTATTTAATTTATGTAAATTATTCAAAGTTCTTATTTTTGTTTTACTATATTACCTTGAAATGCTAATTACTCTCTAAGGTGACCCAAGAATTGATTTTTTATATTTTCTTGCATTACTTTAATTTACTTTAATTCTTCTATGACTTATTATAACAAAATATCCAAAAAATAATTTTTTATTATTTATTCTTATTTCCTCTGGTAACATAGAATAATTAAATACAAAGTCTAATTGACTTGAAACCATCGCCATTAGCCTCATCCCGACAAGTGCAATCAATGAAGTACCCATTTTTACAATTTTAGATTTTTTATTTTGTTGCCTTTTGTGTTGTCTTTTGTTTGATTTTCTTACTATCTTGGAATATAATTTTTAATAACAATTAATGTATTTCTTCAACTTCTTTGCTTTGATGTTGTTTTATAATTATGTGACTCAATTTCTCCTCTCTTAAAATGTTTGTAATTTAACCTTTTTTTACTTTAATTTCAATTTACTTAATATTAAAATAATATGCTTTTACTATTTTTGCTTATTTAAATTCATAATTTATAGTAACTAAAAATGAGGTTTGATTGTGGTAAGGAATATCATTAGGCCCACCTCAATGACATCTATTCAAATAGATATTTGGTTTTCATTTCCATAAATTTCATTTACTAAACTTTTAGAATAGATTGAATAATATTATCATATAAACCTAATATAACTATAGAGGATGCTACACCTGATAACCTTATTTCATGAACTATTTATCTCATTTCTTCAAATTTGGCTATATACATAGCTTTAGTCTACCAAATCTATAGTTTAATATAAATTTACTCCAAATTTTTAAATTTATACTTATGTATTTTATTAATTTTCTATAATTCAAAATGAGGTCTAATGGACATGACAAAACAAATGTTGATAGATCACGACAAAACAAATGTCAATAGACTTGCCTTGATGAGTTATGTTTAGCTTCATATTCATTTTAATGAGATATTTTGATTCTTATAGTATTTTAAAATGACGGTGCTACACTAGTACTCCACATTATCTTAGAATATAGCTTTACCATATAACTTATCTGATTTCTTAAATGTTTCTGCTTTCGTTCCCTTATATTTTTAGGGGACCATAATTCTCCTCTCATAAGAACTTTAAAACACTGTAATCATATTATATTTAAATACTTTAATTTATTCAATCAACTTTAACAAATTTTTAATTATTATTAAAATATTTATTTGTTTATTTTAATATTTAATTTTTGTGGTAATTCGTAGTAATTGAAAAAAAGATCTAAGACAAAACAAATAGTACTTGACTCATCTTGTTAAGCTCTTTGTAATTTTTATTCAATTGATGGTCTTGGATGTTACACTCAACATTCATACTATTTTGGACTGCAAATGTCTCATAACTTATCTTATTTCTTCAAATTATTACTTCAATTTTGATATATTGTTATATTATTGTAAATCTCCTCTCATATCACCTTTATTTCACAATGATTTAGTTATATTATATTACTTTAACTGATCAAATTTTAGATTTAATATATATTTTTTGAAAAATTATAATAATAATAAATTATTATTTATGCTTATTTACTTTTGTATTTACTGTAAGTCTAAACTAGGTCTTATTAAGACAAAACAGAAGTTGTTGGACTCATATTGACAACCTTTATCCAATTAACCATTTATTTTTTGATTTTAAATATTTTATTTTATAGATATTTGGCATTGTTTATGGGAATGTTTTATTCAAACACGATTTGGTCAATGGTGATATTATATATTATGAAACTATAAAGTTTTGCTAGTGTGACTTTTACATTGCTTTGATTTGGATTTATGACATTACTTTATTTTGTCCAATTTTGTATTTATTTTATATTTACTAAAAGTTAAAAAGAATATTTTACTATTATTTATGGTTACTCCATTTGTAATTTTAGGACTACAAACTTTGTTGGACTCATCCTTATGATCTTTGTCTCATTAATTTTCTTAATTTTGAATTTTTAGTGTTTTGACAATCTTTATCAGTCATTCAAATTTGAACTTAATTAGGATTGAGGAAGTTACACATGACCACTTTAATATATTGGAATGCATCATTCTAGTACCATTCATATTATTTTGTCAAATCTTTTTTCTTTAATTTAGTTATATTATTATAAAATACTAATACTCAAATATTTGACCAACTTATACTCAAATGTTGGACTAATCACAATGTGCTTTATCTATTTAAATATTTATTTTTATACTTTAACTTTTTTTAATTTTCTATGCTTTTTCATAATTCATGAGATAATTTGATTTTTTCCAAAATTGATGATAGTGGATGTTACACTTCATCTTTTTAGTATAATGGAATGCAACATTCATGCATACTTTTTGCCTTTTCTTTGAATTTGTTTGTTTTCTTTTATTTTATTACAATGAAATCCTAACTATTGTCTTATGTTACAATTACGTCATTTTATTGAACTAGATTGCCTTTATTTATCTCATTCCAACTTTATTACGCCCTTACTTAAAATTAAAATAATAATTTACAATTATTTATGATTGTCAATTTTTTAATTAATAATAACCAAACAAGATCTGATTAAGATGAAACAAACATCAATGAACTCATCTTAATGAGCACTTTTCAATTAGATATTAAAATTTTTTACTTTTAAATATTTTGTTTTGTAGTTTGTTTAGATATTTTATGAGACAATTTCATTCACATCTTATTTGATGATTGATATTGTTGTGCTCAGATTTCATACTATCTTCAAATGAAAATTTCCTTTATAATTTATATGATGTTTTCAAACTTTTTGTTATGAATTGGTTATATCATTATATATTTCTAATTTTCTAGTTATGTGTGCTTTATATGTTTTTCATTTTGATATATTGCATTATTTTAATTATAATTATTTAAATTTTAATTTGAAGTCTTTTAACATTAAAGTTACAATTCATTACTATTTATGCTAATTTACACCTACAATTCACAGTAGCTCCAAAGAAGGTCTAGTCCAAAAGAAAGAAATGTTGGACTTGACTCATTTTTATATTTTTAAATATTTCCAATTTGGTTATTCTAGCAAGCTTTATAAGGATGTTTTTTTTCACACCTGATTTAATGATTTTGGATATTTTATTCATTCCCCTTAGTATCTTAGAATGTAGCATTGTTGTATAATTTCTCCTTTTCTATTTTTCTTTGATTTGTTTCTATTACTATGTAGCTATAGTGCTTTTTTGGGTCACTTTACATCAATTTCATTTCGTTATGCATTGGTTGAAATTGTCTCATTAGAATATAAATATGCATGGAAATAATAATAAAATTAAACCATATTATTATTTATGGTTAATGATATTAGTAATTCATAGTAACTCCAAATGAGGTATGACGTGATGAAGCGAAAATAGTTAGTCTTACATCGACGAGTTCTATCAAACTAAATATATATTTTATATTTATAAGTGTTTTATTTTCTAAAGTTTTTGAAATTTTTATTATGGGACTTTTAGTTTGGTACCTGATTGGTGATCGAGGGCAAAACACTCTATCACTAAAATGTCATAGAAAATTTTTTTCAACAATTAATCTTAAGTCTTTAAATTTTTCACTTTGATAATTTTATATCATAATGTAATTCTAAAGCACATTTAATGTGACGTTTACATCGTTATTATTTTGTTATTTTTTTACTTATATATTTATCCCATTCCATGTTTAATATATATTTAAGTAATATTAAAAAAGCTACTAATTCATAGTAATTCTAAATGAATATTGATAAAGGGAAAGTAAATGTCATTGCATTCATCTCTATATCTATTTTTATATTAATAAGTTTTTTATTTTCTCAAGTTATGGCATACTTTATAGGACATTTTAAAATTGTACTTGATTTGAAGATCAATGATGGCACACTTTACCTATCTAGTATCTTAAAAGGCCTCTTTCCCTTAAAAATTACTTATTTGTTCTAATATATTGCATTGAGTTGGTTATATTGATACAAAACTCTAACTGTCCTCTCGTGTGTGCTTTACATCACATTGATTTGGCTATGTTATAGTGCTTAAATTTATCTTATTTTAGCAATAATAAAAATTTACATAGCATTGAAATAATAAGAAATGATTATTAATTTTTAAATCATTTTATAATTTATAATGATTCCAAATATTAGACTCTTCTTGACAACCTCTATCTAATTAAAAATTTATTTATATACTTTTAAAAAATTTACTTTCTAGGATTGACATGTTTTAAGAGTTACTTAAATGCACACCTGAGTTGGTGATTACGGATGTTACACTCAATCTCTTTATCACCTTTGAAAGAAACTTTTTTATATAATTTATCTCATTTCATCTAATTTTTTTTATTCCATATGGTTGTATCACTTGTGAATTCTGAATAACTACTCTTATAAATTTTACTTTACATTTATTTAGTTACTTATGTTCATTAATTTTAGTTATTCATAATAATAATAGACAAAGTTTGATTGAATTGAAGTAGAGGTGATTGGACTCATCTTTATTAGTTATATCAATTTTAGTATTCATTTTTTAAAAAATAATTCTATTAGTTTTAGCAACTCTTATGAAAAATTTTTAATCATACATAATTTTATAATTAAGGATTTTATAACTGATCTCTTTAGTATCTTGGATTATAACTTTCCTACATAGTTTATCTCATTTCTTCAAATTATTTTCTTTGATTTTGATATAATATTATGAAACTCTAATTGTCCATTTGCATGACCTTAACATTTTCATGATTCTCTTATATTACATTGTTTCAATTTCTTTATTTCTAGATTTATTATATATTTATTAAAAATAAATAATTTTTTTTTATTATTAATGTTTCATTTGTTTCATAATTTGTTATAATTCAAGCAAAGGATTGAAAAGTTGGAGCAAATGTAGTTACACCCAATTAAAATGGCTTTAACAAATTAAATATTTTTTTTAATATTTTTTGTGGATTGGTTTTTCAGAGTTTAGGTATGCTTTCTTGTAAATTCAGATGGAGTTTTCTCATACAAGTTTTCTCATTTATTTACATATATCTCTGTGATTTGGATATATAACTATGAAACTCTAAATCTGCTCTCATTACGGTTTTTACATTAGCTTCATTGGGTTATATGACATTATTTTAAATTGATTGCCTTTTAATTTTATCATATTTTTACCTATTAGTAAAATGTTAAATTTTTATCTTTTATTCTTTTTAACTTTGGGAATTTCTTATAATACTTTAGAAGGTAAAATATAGATAAAATAATCATCATTACACTTTTTATGGAATTGTATGAATTACCAAATTAAATAAGGATAAATATTAATAATGTATTATTTCAAAATTTTATAAATATATATCAACCAAGAAATATAAAATTTGAAGTAATATAATTTCAAGAAATAAAAGTGATGCAAATAATACATTAGGGTTCAATTTTAATTTAAAGCAATACAAAAAAATCAAAGCAAAACTTTTGAGGGAATGAGATAAATCATAAGAAAAGTAATATTAATGATACAAATAAGATTGATAATAGCAACAATGATCAACAAATCTGTTACTACTGAAAATAACTTCTTAGCAATGACATCACTTTCAAAAATAAAATATTAAAATATAGAGAATTTTTTTAAAATGTATAGAGTTCCTTAAGGTGTATCAATTAGTATTAATTTTGTCTCAACGAGACCTTGTTTGGAATTTTTCCAAATTACCAAATTTGTATTCTAAAATACTAAATAGATGGAGTGTAAAATCACCAATCATCAAATTTCACATGTATTTAAAATGTTCATAAAATATGCCAAATTCTTATGAAAATAATATTTAGAAATATAGAAATTAAAATTTTATTAGATATAGCTAATCGTAGAAGTGCAATGACATTTGCTTCTTCTAAATTTTACCTCATTTAGAACTACAACTTGTTACCAAAAATGAATAAGGAAGACAAATAATCCATTACTACTTTAAAAATTAGTAAACTAATAGTATTCATGAAATGAGAGAAGTTGAAGTGATGTAATTTGAACAAATGAAATCAATTTAAAGGTCACCCTAATGTACATTCACTATACACATTAATATAACAAAATCAAATATAAAAATTTGATCAAATGAGATAAATTGCAAAAGAAACTTATATTTAAATGTAATAAGAAGTGCGACATCCTTGATAATCAAATCATGTATGAATAAAAATATATCATAAACTATGGAAAAATAATAGAAGATGAAATATTAAAAAACTATTAAAATAAATATATAATTGGATAGAGCTTATCAAGATGAGTTTAGCAATAATGGTTTCCTATTAATTTAACCATATTTAAAATTATAACAAATTACTAAATTAAATAACCATAAAGAATAACATAGTCGATGCAATGTAATATAACCTAGTAAACCAATACTAATGATACATTTTATGAGATTAGTATTACATAGCAAAATAATCAAAGAAGTTTGAGAATTCGAAGAATTAAGAAAAATTGCATTGGAAAGTCAAATTAAAAAATGTTGAGGATATCTTGGTTAAATTTCTTGATTATTAAATTAGGCAAAAATGGAATCAATTTCTAAAAAATTTAAAAGAATTTAAAATAAAATATTCTAAAATAAATAAAAAATTTATATGGAGATGATTTAAGAGAGTGCACCAACAATTATCTTGTCAAGATCAGTCTTGTTTGAATTAGAAATTCAACTTATCTCATTATCATTTTATTTCATACCTAATTTAATGACTAATAATGTTACATTCAATCTTGTTAATATCTTAGAATGTAACTTTCTAAGTAATTTATCTAATTTTTTCAAATATTTCATTTGCTCTTATTATATTAATATGTAACCTTAAATCTCCTTTGGTGTTATATACTTTAATTTGCATAATTTATCCTTTTCACCTTTAATTTATATTCTCTTATGATTAAAATAATAAGTTTTGATTCTATATATTTATCTAACTTCTCAAATAAGCATTATTACAGTAGATTTTTTATTAATGAAATAAACAACATTGTTCTAATGTTAACAAACTCTATCCAATTAAATATGTTTTTCTAGCCTTTATTATTTGTTTCCTGTGATTTTGATGTTCTTTATGTGGCACTTCAAATAGTGTTTGATTAAATGACTAATTATGTCACATTGAACTCTTTAGTATTGTGAAAGCAAACTTTCCCATAATATTATTCTTATTTCAATTAATATTTTCCTTTAATTTAGTTGCATTAAATTTCTACTCTAAATCTCTTCTTGCATCAGCTCTTGTTAACTTTGATTTTGTTGGATTAATTTATAATTATCTAATTTTATTCACATTTATAATCCTTAGTAATTCTAAGTAAGATCTTATCAAGATGAGACAAATTTGTTGGCCTCTTGTTGACGAGTTCTACCTAATTTAGCAGTCATTCACTTATCTTTAAATATTGTGTTCTTTTATTTCTGGCACATATTACATGATATTTTTTGATTCATTCTTAATTTGACATTTGATAATGTTACACATGATCTCCATATAACTTGGAAGGAAACTTTCTTAAATGATATATCTCATTTTTACAAAATTTTCACTTTGATTTGGTAATATAAATATTAAACACTAATTCGCCTCCCATTTGTCCTTAACATAACTTTGATTTGATCAAATTTAATTGCTTCAATTTTTCTCCTTTCAACTTTATCATATGTTTACTTAATATTGAAATAATACTAGATAATTAATTTTTCTTAATTAAATTTCTAATTCATATTAATAATAAACAAGGTCCAATAGAGATGGAATACATATAATTGGACTCACCTCAATAAGATCAATGAATTAAATAGTCATTTTTATATTTTTAAAGGCATATTTTTTAAGGATTTAGACTGTTTTAGATATTTTTTTGATTCAAATATAATTTAAAGATCTAGCATTTTATGCTTCATCCCCTTTGTTTTTTTATTTAAAATTTTATGTACTATTTATCTCATTTCTTAAAGACTTTTTTATTTTTGGTTCCTAATTTTACTGTGAAACTCTAATATTCATAAGGTGTGATCCTTACAATATTTTAATTTGGTTATATGACATTGCTTATATTTGTCAAAGCTAAGAGAATGTTGCTGGGCAAAGCTCTATCCAATTAAATATTCATTTTTATATTTTTTTAAAATATTCTCTAAGGCTTTACCATGTTTTATATGTGATTTTAAATTATACAAAGTCTAATAATAGTGATTGTTACACTTGATCTTGTTAATATCTTGAAATCACCACACCTAAATACTTTACCTCATCTTTAAAAATGTTTCAAATTTCTCTAGTCATATCGTGTCTTTCACTCGAAATACCATCATGTGACCTTTGCATCCGTTTCATCTCGTAATATTATAATTCCTCTTTTTAAGTTTTTTTAGTGAACTCATAATAGATAAATATTTAAATAATATTTTATTTTTAGTTTTTTATTTATTATTAATATTTCTTAATTATTACAAATGAGGAATGATTGAGGTTAAACAAATGCTGTTGGACTCATCTTGATGAGCTCGATATAATTAAAGGTTTATTTTATTATTTCTAGAAAATTATTTTTTCTTAAATTTTTGATATTTTTAATTTCGTTTGTAATTAATTATTTAATATTAAAATAATAAATTATTATTTTTTGACTTATTAACGTAGTAATTGGTAGTAATTCTAATCTAAGATCAACTTACATGAAGCAAGCATCACTAAACTCATCTTAATGGACTTTATCTGATTTCAATCTTAATATATATATATATATATATATATATATATATATATATATATATATATATATATATATATATATTATAAATTATGATTAATTAAATCACTTATTCAAAGTAATTCTCAACTATGTCTTACGGTGACATAATAGACATTATTGGACTCATATCAATGGGTCTATTCAACTAAATATATATTTTTATGCTTCAAAATATTTTAATATTTATAGTTTTGATACGCATGGCATGTATTTGGATTCATACCTGATTTGGTTATACTTGATGTTGCACTCATTCTCGTGAGAATCTTGGAATGAAGCATGCTTTTACAATTTATCTCATTTTTTAAATCTTTCTATTTGATTTTTTTTATTTTATTATAAAACTCTAATTCCCACCTTTTCTGACCATTATGTTTCTTTTATTTTATTATATTATGTTTATTTAATTTACTTTAATTCCAATTATTATATATTTGTAGTTGATATTAAAATAATAAGTTTTAATTTTTTGGGTTTATTCACTTTGTTAATTTTTGGTATTTCCAAACAATATTTGATGGAGATGAAATAACATCTTTGGACTTTTCTGAACAAGCTGAATCTAGTTAAATAATTTTTTAATATTCTTAAATATCTTGTTTAGTCTTATTTCCTCTTGCCTCATGAGTTGTCATAGTTCATATTGGTTTTCACAATCATTGATGTTGCAATAGATATTTTAAATACAATGGAAAATAATTTACCTATATAATTTTTCCCTTTTGTTCATAATTATCATTTTGATTTAATTATATTATTATATAACTCTAATTTTTTTTATCATGTGAACTTCACAACATATTAATTTTGTTAAATTTTTTACCTTCAATTTAAATCACTTCAAATTTAATGTGTTTTCCTTAATATTATGATTTAATTTTATTATTTTTATGACTGTTTGCTTTTATAATTTGAAGTAATTCGAAGCTAGGCTTGACTGAGACAAAAAAACTTTGTTAAACTTGTATTAATGAGCTCTATTAAATAAAATATTAATTTTTATATTTTTTTAATGCTAAAGTTTTTATGGTATAAGAATTTTTTACCAAGCACCACAATTTCTAACTAATTTTATAATTCAAGATGTTATGCAATCTCCTTAGTTTCTTTGAATTTAGCTCTTTAAAGTAGTTTATCTCATTTCTTCAAATTGTTTACTTTGATTTGGTAATGTTATTGTTGAACTCTATTTTTTCTCTCTTGTGATCCCTACCTTGTGCTGACTTGGTTAAATTATATTAATTTAACTTATCTTATTTCAACTCTATTGTATAATAAGTTAATATTCAAATATTAACTTTTTATTATGTATGGTAATTTAATTTGGTAATTCAAAATATATCCAAAAAAGGTTTGATTAAAATAAAAGAAATGTTATTGGACTCTCATTGGTGACCTCTATCCAATTATTTATATATATACATCCTTTATATTTTAAATTTTTTAATTTTTAAAGAGCTTAACATATTTTATAAGAGATTTCCATTTGTGCCATAATTTATGGACAATGATGTTGCACTCAATGTCCATAATATCATGGAATACAATTTTCGCATTAATTTTATCTCACTTCTTGAAATGTTCTTCCTTGAAACAATGAATCAACCAGTGTTTCTTTAATGTCGTATTCATTTGATTGTATTAGATTTCTTGAATTTTTTTGTTTTAGCTAAAATATTATTTTTCTTAAAATAAAAAATATTGTTTACTATAATTTGTGCTTATTTACTTTTGAGATTTTTAGTAATTACAAATAACCAAATCAAGATGAGACAAACATCGCTAGACTTATTTCAACAAGCTCTTTCACAGAATTTATCACATTTGAATCAATTTTAATTTGAAATTTTAATTGATTATATTCATCTTATTTCAAAATTAATATATATATTTCTTGAATATCAAAATAATAATTTGTTACTATTTATGCTTATTTAGTTTTTTAGTTACAGAAATTCCAAATGAAGCCCAATAGAGATAAAACAAATACCATCAAACTCCTCTCAACAAGCTCTATCTAATTAACAATTCATTTTTTTATTTTTTTAAAATATTATATTTTTAAGGTATTTTTCATGTTTTTTTAAAAAATTACTCTTTCTATCTGATTTGATGATTAAAGTTGCTACCTTTGATCCTATTTAAACCTTGGAATGTTTCTTTTCAATAAAATTTGCCTCATTTCTTAAAAGTTTTAATTTTTTTTAATTACTATGAAATAATAAAACTCTCTCATAATTCTTTTACTTCATTTTGATAGACTTACAATACATTACTTAGGCTTATTTATTTTCAAATTTAGTTTATATTTACTTAATATTAAAATACTATTTTATTATTATTAATGCTTATTTTTTCATTAAATCACAGTAATTCAAAAAAAGGTTCAATATTGGAAAAACATAGCATATTTCACTTATAGAGGTGAGCTATATCTAATTAAATATTCAATTTTTTTAATTTTCTAATATTTTATTTTCTTGGGTTGTGACTTGTTCTAATTTTAAGTCCTTACTAAATTTTATGTTTGAGAATGTTAACTGTGACACTTTTATTATCTTGGAATGCATTTGGTTTATAAAATTTATGTTTTTTATTCAACTTTCTTGCTTTGATTAAATTATATTCCTATGTGTCCTGAAATGTTCCTCTATTTAATCTTTGCATTAATTTGATTTGGTAATATAACAACGAATTATCTTATCTCTTTTAAAATTTATCATATGTTTTTTATTTATGTTTATTTACTTGGGTAACAAATAGAAATTCAAAACTAGGAATGTTAATGACAAAAAATTATCATTTTACATATCTCAAAGTGCTCTTCCCAATTAAATATTTATTTTCATATTTTTGAGATTTTTTGATTTTATAGGTTTGCTATGTTTTATGAGAAATTTTTATTTGTACTTGATTTAATGATTGAGAATTTATGCTTTTTTATTAGTTTCATGGAATACAACTTTTTTTTATAATTTCTCATCTTATCAAATGTTTTTCTTTTATTTATTATACTAATATGAAACTCTAGGTCTCCTCTCACAGGACATATCTCGTGAACTTCTACCTACTTAAATATATTGTTTTAATATTTAAAAAGATTTTATTTTTTAGGGTTTTGTAAGAAATTTTAATTCATACTTTGTTTAATAATCAAGGACATTATACTCAATCTTCTAATTATTTTAGAATATAACTTTGTTTTAAACTTTATCTCATTTCTTTTAAATTTTTGCTTTGATTTAGCCATGTCACTTTGAAGCTCCTTCTTCACATTATGAACTTTACATATCCTTGATTTAGATATTCATTTTGATATGAAAGTCATTATACTCATCTTGATGAGCCCTATCTGTTAAATATTCATTTTTTTTAAAAAAATTATTTTCAATTAATTTGTCACTCTTTGCAAAATGATGATTAATAAAAGATTTAGAGATTAAGAAGATTATAATCAATCTTCTTTGTATCATGGAATGTAACATTCTCATTTAATTTATATTATTTCTTCAAATATTTTTCTTTGTATAAGTTATACAACAATGAAAATAAAAATCTTCTCTCATTTGATATTTATGTTTTTTTATTTAGTTATATAATTCATCACTTCAATTTATTTCAATTTAGCTTTAAAAGTTGTTTACTTAATGTGAAAAAAATAATTTTTAAATATTTAGGCTTTTTTAAATTTATTAATTTGTAGGAATTTGAAAAGTGGTAGTAGTATTGAAACAATTTTTCTTGGATGAATGAGCTCTATAAAAAAAGGCTTTCATTCGATATTTTTAAATATTTAGTTTTCTATTATTTTTTCCAACATAATAATTCTTTTCAATTCAATCCTGATTTGATTATTGAGCAAGAAACACTCAATCTACTTAATATCTTTGAATGCCACTTTCCAATACAATTTATCACAATTCTGAAAAGTTTTTGCTATATTTTTTTATATTACTATGTAACAAAAAGTCTCCTCTCGTGTGACTTTAACCTCAACTTTTTTCCACTTAAAGCTTTTTAGAAAAAATGTATTGTGCTTAATTTTAAAGTAAGAATTTATTATTATTTATGATTTTATAATTTTCATAATTTGTCATAATTCTATATGAGGTCGAATCATGATGCAACAAATACCATTGGACTCACCTTGACGAGCTTTTTCCAACTAAACAAATATTTTTTTTAATTTATAAAGTTTTATTTTCTATGATGTTGAGGCATTTTATAAAACATCACTATTTATACATGATTTGATGATCGATGACATTACAATTGATCTCCTTAATATATTGAAATACAGAGTTCTTATAAAGTTTAATTCATTTTTTTCAATGTTTTATTTTGATTTGATTGTGTTACTATGAAACTACAATTCTCCTCTTGATTGAAATTTGTATCACTTTTATCTCTTCAAATTATATCACCATAATTTAACAACTATTAGTTTTATTATTTATCTACAAAATAGAAAAATAATAATTTAATATTATTTACATATATTTACTTTTGTATTTCTTTGTAATTATAGATATGGTTTGATCATTATGAAAAACACTTCATTAGACAATACTTTAAGACCTCTACCCAACTCAATTTTCATTTTTAAATTTTTTTAATATTTTGTTTTCTGGGGTTTTTTTCTTCTTTATGAGAATTTTTAATTCAAAACAAACTTGATGAACTAGGATATTACACCTTTTCTCTTTAATATCTTGAATTAAAATTTCTCATACAACATATCTCTTTTCTTCTAATGCTTAGCTTTGATTTGGTTATATTACTAGTAAATTTAAATCTTTTATCGTATCACCTCCACATCACATATTTTTGGTTATGTTACTTTACTTCAATTTTACTCATTTTAAACATGATTAATATTTTCTTAAAATTAAAAAATAATAATTTATTATTATGTATTCTTTTTTTATTTTTTATAATTCATAGTAATTCCACACAAGGTTTGATGAAGATGAAAAAACATTATTGGGCTCATCATGATGAGCCTCCTTCGTATTAAATATTGATTTTTTAATTTTTAAATATTTTATTTTTGAAGGTTTTAAGATATTTTAGCAGGCATTATGATTCAAATTAAAATTGTTAGCCAAGGATGTTACATTTGATCTCCTTAGTATTTTAAATTGTAGCTTTTCAATACAATTTGTTTTATTTGTTAAAATTTTTTTTTTCATTTCTTCTATGTTACCATAAAATTTTAATTCTGCTTTCATCTATTTTTTACATCATGTTGATTTTGTTATATTACGTTGCTATAATTTATCTCATTTTTGTTTTATTGCATATTTACTAAATATAAAAAACATTATTTTATTATTAATTATCCTTATTTTCTTTGGTATTTCTTTCTTGGGCGAAACTAGACCAATCAAGATAAAATAAACATCATTGGAATAGTTTAGATGACCTCTATCCAATTGAATTTTTTGTTTTATATTTTGAAATATCATATTTTCTTGAGTTTTGTCACACTTTCAACAGTTTTTGATTCATGCCAATTTTCACATTAGAAGTTATTTTGCTTGATCCATTTAGTATCTTTCAATGGAGCTTTTCAACATAATTTAACCCATTTCATTAATTAGTTTTCTTTAATTTTCTAATACTACTATGTAAATCTAATTCTTCTCTTGTGTGACATTCACATTTCTTTTTTTATAGTTAGATTATATTTCTTTAATTTATATGAATTCCACTTTACTATATATATGATTTATTTCATAATAATAGTATTTTTTATTAGTACTCTCTTTTCTTGTGATTCATTGAAATTATAAATGAGATCCTATGAACATGAACAAAACATTGATTTGTTGTTAATCATGAGCTCAATCTGGGTAAATATTTTTTTATATGTTTTAAAATGTTTTATAAACTAATGTTTACCATGCTCTAAAAGATATTCTTATTTGTATATGATTTAAATATGAAGGATGTTACACTCAATCTACACAATATATTAAAATACAACTTTATAGTGCAAGTTATCTTATTTAATCAAAATTTTCTTTTTGATTTTGATATATTACATTGAATATGTAATTCCCTTCTTATGTGACCTTTACATTGATGTGATGTTTCTGTATTACATTACTTCAACTGATCTTATGTTAATTTTAGTATGTATTTACATGTTGTTATTATTATTATTACTTCTTATTTAGTTTGTTAATTCACATTAACTCCAAAAGTTGTCTAATCAAGAAGAAAGAAATGTCGTTAGACTAATTTCTACAAGCTCTATTTAACTTAGTATTTTCTTCTTACATTTCGAAATATTTATTTTTTATATTTTATCACTCATTATAGGCATTTTTGTTTCTACCAACTTAATGGTTGAAGTTATTATACACCATCTATTTAGTAACTTGGAATGTAGTTTTCCAAAAAATGTTATATCATTTCTTAAACTATTTTACTTTCTTTTTATTATATAGCTATGAAACTCTAATTCTCTTCCCTTATGACCTTTACATTGCTTTGATTTTGATATATATAATGCTTAAATTTAACACAATTCAACTTTAATATATATTTGGTTAATGTTTAAAAAAAATATATTATTTATGCAAATTTTCATTTTTAGTTCATAATAAATAAAAATAATCAAGAATGAAAATGAAATTAAACATTTTTGGACTCATTTAGAGGACTATATTCAAGTAAAAATTAACTTTTACATTTTCAATTATTTTTAGTTTATTTTTTTGATATTTTGCATACTCCACAAGATATTTTGATTCAAACCAGGTTTAATGATCAAGAATATGACATTAAATCTCTTTTGTATCTTATAATCTTTTTTTCATATAATTTACGACATTTCTTTAATTTTTTTTCTTTGATTTAGCCATATATTTATGAAACTCTAATTCTATACTTGTGTGACAGCATATTCATTGAATTATCTCGATGAGCTCTATCTAAGTTATATTTATATTTTTATCATACAATATTTTTTTAATTTTTGACCACTTTACGAGGTATGTTTTGTGTCTAACTTATTTATTGAGGACATTGCACTAAATTTTTTTAATATTTCCTTGAAACTCTAATTTCTTTCTTATGTGACCTTAATATCATTTTCATTTCATTACATTTCATTAGATAAATTTTTCCTACAAATGCCTTTTTAAATTTGTAATTTATAACAACTTCAAATATGGTCCAATTGACACAAAACAAACATCACTTCAATGGTACATGATTTAACAATCCACTATGCTATATTCGTTCCCTTTAGTATCACTCAATGTAACATTCTCATATAAGTTTTCTCATCCCATGTAGCCTTTACTTCAATTTAATTTTGTTATTTTATATTGCTTTAGTTTATGTTATTTAAGCATTAATACATCTTCACTTTAATATTAAAATCATTAATTATTATTATTTATGCTTGTTTTCTTTCATAATTCATGGTAACTCTAGACGTGTTCCAATCTTGATGAAACAAATGTTGTTGGACTAATTGCGATGGGCTCTATATAATAAAAACTCATTTTTATTTTTTAAATGTTTAATTTTAAGGTTTTGATATATCTTATGAGATATTTTATTTCATACTTGATTTCATGAGAGAAAATGTTACACTTGATCCCCTTAGTATCTTGGAATGCGACATTACAATACCTTTATCTTATTTTTTTCAATTTTTTATCTAATGTTTTATATAAATATGAAACTATAGTTATTCTCTAATGTGACCTTTATATCTCTTTTATTTGATTATATTACTCTTCTTCAACTTATCTTGAATAAGCATGATTCTACATTTTTTAAATATTAAAATAATTTATTATTATTTATTCTTATTTAATTATTTAATTTCATAGTATTTCTAGACTAGGTTCTATTTACCCATAACAAACATAATTTGACTTATCTTCACAAGCTTCAAAAAATTGTATTTTCTTTTTTACATTATTAAATCATCTTTTTTCTATGGTTTTTTCACACTTATGAGGGCTTTTAATTAATGTTACAATTAATAATCAAGATTCTCATAATCTCTTTAGTATCTTAAAATGCCATATTCTTATATACTTCATCTCAATTCTTCAAATTTGTTTCTTTGATTTGGTTAAATTACTATGTAATCCTAATTCCATTCATTAGGTAACATTACATGTCCTAATTTGGTTTAATTACTTTGTTTCAATTTAACTCAATTAATCCTTAAAATATAAGTTGTTAGACTCATGTCGACAAGCATTATCCAATTAAAAATTTTCCTTTATATTTCTAAGTATTTTATTAAATAAAGGATTTATAATCTTTACATGCCATTTTAATTTGCACTTTATTTGATAGTTGATGATGTAGCTTCTAATTTCTTAAGAATGTTCAAGAGAAATTTTACAAAAAGAATTTTTCTCACTATTTCTAATTTTTACTTTGATTTGGTAATATTATAAATTTACATTATTAAATCTTTTATATATATATATATATACACTTAATACTATAATAATAATTTATTATTATTTATACAAGTTTACTATAGAAATATATAATAATCCCAAACATGGTTTGATATAGGTGATACGAATGTCATTGAACATCTATCAACAATCTCTATATAATAAAATAGTTCTTTTTTATATTTTTAATTATTGTTATTTTTGTAGGTTTTTGGAACACTTTAGGAAACATTTTAATTATTAATTATTTGATGACCAAGAATGTAAAACACAATCTCCTTTGTAACATTGGATGCAAATTTTTTGTCCCAAATATTTCACTTCATTAAAGTTTTTTATTTTATTTGGTTACATTACTTTAAAATTCTAATTCTCTTAATGTGTGACATTTAGATACGTTTGGTTTATTGAAATTATAGTCCTTAAATCTATCTTATTTTTATAATATATATTTACCCAATATTATTAATATTATTATTTATTCTTAATTTTTTGGTAATCACTATAATTCCAAACTTGTTGTAAATATTTACAAGGATAATCCTGTTTGACACATCTCGACGATCATTATCCTTGTAAATATTTAATTTTATATTATCAATTATTCCATTTTTAATATTTTATCGCACTTTGCGGGATATTTTGATTCATAGTAGACCTTACAATTGATGGTGTTATAGTAGCTCTCCTTAGTGTCTTAGAATGAAAACCTTTCACTGAATTTACCAAATTATTCAAACTTTTGGCTTTGATTTGGTTATTTTTACTTTAATGTATATCTAGTTAATATTAAATTTGTAATTTTAATTGTTCTATCTTTTCTTGCTTTGTAATTTGTAGAATTTACCAATTACAGTACCCTCAACAAGCTCTATCAAATTAAATATTCATTTTTTTAATTTCTTTTATGGTTATGGCAAATTTTATTAGATATTTATATTTTTACCTAATTTGATGAGTGTGTTTGCTGCTGTTAACATGTTTTTGGTCTAAAGTCATTTCAAATCCATAGGCTCCACGTATACTATAATCAATTGCCCTACATAGGTTTCATCTTTACAAAAATGGGCACACACATCTATTTCATGAGAAGCTTTATGTAGAAATCCATGTTAAGATTAGGAAGTTTTCAAAACAGACATTCTTAATTGAAAACATAGATATTTATTTCTTGCAAGTGTACGCCTTTAACAAAAAAGACCTTTATAATAAAACATCAGCACTAAAGCATCGATAGAAGGTAGGAAAATTATTAGATAATTAAACATATTAATTATATTATTAAAAATATCGCATAAGAAATTAGAACAATTATTAAAACAACAAACATCAAATGAAGTTATGGAGAAATTAACGATTGACTTTAGAAAATTTCTATAGGATTGAAACAAATATTAAAGAAACTAATATTAAAGAGAAAAAAATTAAAAATACCAATGCAAATTTGTGACTTGGTGAGCATGTTTGACCCAAAGAAAATAATGAGTAAAGAAAAAATTATATTACAAAATATAACTATCTAAATAAATGGCTAAATGACCATAGGAAAAACAACAGAAGCAATAAAGTATTAGTAGATGCTAAATAATATAGAACTTCAGAAATAAAAATAGAATTGTAATTTTTAGATAAATAATATTTACAAAATTAAAAATGAATAGATATGAAATATTGTTGTAGCATTATGGTGAACTAGAAGTTGGCTACAAAACTAACAACGAAGGTCTTGAAATCTTTACTCTTAAGTTGCTAAAAAGTTCATTAAATAAGGATTTGTATTTTTTTTATAAATGCCTTATTATGATATTAGTTGCAGAAAACACAAAGAAAGTCTATGTACAAACAATCTTATATTATTACGAAATAGTAATCATAATAATCTTAGATACAGTTTATCATAAGTTTAGAAATAGACATGAATGATAAAGGAGAAATAAGTTATTTTAACATAATATTGTGTCATTCACTCTAGAAACTTTACAAAGATTTAAAAATATTGATAAAGACAAGAGGATATGACACAAATAAATGCAATCACCTAATTTATAAAAGCTCTATTGGTAAATTATCAAAACCATTAGACATCAAATATAACAAACATGAACATAATATCTTTAAATTATTATCATCATATATCATCAAAACTATCAAATCAAAAGTTGTATCTAGTGACCAACTTTATAGAATAGAGTGGAATATCTCCTTAGTACAACGAGCCTTAACATATATGCCAAACTAGGCAAGCTATTTTTAATAATACCAATGGGAGACTTAGTTGTGCATTGTCCAATCATTGAGCTACTCTAATGAGAGAAGCCTCAAATGATAATGACTAATGTCTTAGACTCTAATGATCAAACTCTTTACCCATTGAATAATTTAATATTAAAAATTATAGGAGTGAAATGTATCTATATATGATAAATTTCATAAAACGTACTCATTGATTTGCATCGTATTCTTCATCGTCTATTCCAAGAACAACTTCAACCTTTTCTAGGACACAAATTTTACCAATTAAACTTCTTTCAAATGAATATAGAAATTTATGGTAGAATGACAATAGATACTATTGGAACTTCTCTCACAACAGCTTCTAGTAGCAAAACATAAAGAAGTCTAAAAAGCATAACGCAACGAACATCATTGGGAGTTGAAACTAAGTTTTTTGTCATTCCAAAGATGAATAGGAATGTGAGAAAAATTTGATACCATAGGAGGCCAACCTAAATAAAAAAACTTAAGAAACATAGTTTTAATAGTAAGCACTCGTAAAAAATGTCAAAATTTACTAAACAAGGGTGAAGGAGAAGCAATGAATACATGAAACCAATTCTTTTTGAGAAAACCCGAATGATTATTTCTTAATTAGAAATGATCATATCCCCAAGAATTCCAGCAAATGTCACAAGTAGGAAATAATTCTTACTATGTAACTAGTAGAACTTAAAAAATTATCCTAGGCATGGGACTTAGTGAAGGACATGCATTTTTTAGGATGAAGCTATGAAAGATTTAAAATGATTAGTAACAATTAGTTTCAATGATATAGTACATTTTAGTCAAAATTGTTCAAAACTATCTGCAAAAAAGGTAGACATTTTATGGATGTCAAATTAAGCCATAAATATTTCAAGAAATCACCTTAACAATTATTAAAAATAATTTGCAAAGAAAAATAGAATGAATTAGTATAGTATAAAGTATCATAAGAATCTATTCTAGGATTTTGTTTATCTTTAATTATGTCAAAGTGAAGTGCATGGAATAAGAGGATGGCAAAAAAATTAGAAGCTTTGGTTATTGTAATAAGGTTATGATACCATCTTTGTATTGTGCTAGCACATGTAGAAAATAATGGAGCAAATGTTATAAAAAAATGTAAGCCTAGGAGAAATTATGTGGAATGGCTCAAAACTTACAAAAACTTTAGGCAAAAATATGCATGGTTTATTTTTAAAGAAATAAGTCATTTTGTTAATCAATGCTAAAATAAGAAAGTAGATTAAGAAGGATTAAACATGTGTATAGAACTAGATATTGAAAAATACTATGATATTTTAAGCTTAATCAAAATTTAATCAAAATGAGATAGTGATATTATAGTTGTTTATATGAGGAAGTTAAACTAGATGATATAGACATGGAGCATTTAAATACGAACATAAAAAACCCATGGAATTCAGACTATGAAACCCAATATCTCATAAAAAATTATAACATTAAAAAATTAGAAGTACAAATTGATCATGAATTTAAAGATTCTATAGAAACCACTAAACAAAAAATGTGACAAATGCAAAAAAATATTAGTCATAAGTCACATACAAATATGTAAGAAGATCAATTAGTAGTTATCAAGCTTTTATACTGTAATATGACACATGAATTTGAAGACCATTATAATAGCTTAAAAATAAATTTGATACTAAAGGTCAATGTACATCTTGAAACTATCAAACAATGACATATTAGAATAAAAATGTTACAGTGACGGCTGTTGCAATTTAGGCACAAAAATACAAATTAACAATAATAGTTCTTTAAAAATAGAAGAGTTATTGAATTACTTAGAATTTATATTCCTCATTACATAATATAGATGCAATAACTTACTTAACTTCATTTCACACTTTAATTTGATGATAATCACATCATCACAATGGTTTGTATAATAGATATTTGAGCATCAAATAGTCATGTAGAAATAAGAATGAGTTCTCCTCAATATACCACCATACCCACATACCAAATTCAAATATTAGTCACAATAGGACATAAAAGAATAGTTCAGAAATGTCTTATCTATTTTCCATATAAAAGTAAACCAAAAAAAATATTCTATGCTAATAACATAGGTAAATAAATAAAATTTCAACAAAGTAGGAATTATAAATAGAATGAATTTTATCAAAAAGATACAAGGAGATGTAACATTCCAAAATGATAGACAAATAATTTTTAAAAGATTCAACACAAAATTATGTAGTTATCTAGTAGCATTTGAACACATATTAGAACTAAAGAATTGTTGCTTCAAACAATACATAAAATATGCTTTATTTTTGAAATATGTACTTAAACTATAAAGAGTTAAGCTAATAAAAGCTAATATTAGACAAAATGTAAGATAGATTAGAATTTTTACAAATTATACGAAAATGTTTTCCAAATATTATAGCAAAAACTAGATAACAAGAAAATTTGAAATCTTAACCTCAATTTAATTTTTAAAATTAAACAACATTTCAACCCTAAAGACTTTGAGAACATGAAATGCATATTAAAGAATTATTAAAATTAGTGTTATTAAGGGAAGTAAAACTCCTCAATAGATGACTACATTTACAGTTAAAAAACATTCTAAAGAAGTATAAGGTAAAATAACAAAGCCATTTGATAATAAATAATTAAATCATAGTACTATAGATGATTGGTGTATTATACCTAGCAAAGAAAATCAACCTAATAAAATTGAAAAGGCATTATTAGTTGCTAAATATGCCCTTTTTATTAAAATATGCACCATCTATATTTCAACAAAAAAAGACGTCTTTGAAAAATATAAAAATAATTCACAACATCTTACACAGATCATATTCTTATCTTTTGTCTACACCGACTTACAAATTTTATCTATTTAGAACTTTTTTAAATATGGTTGTAAGAAGGTCTAGCTTTATGAAAAAAAGTTGGAAATAAAGAAATAATAAATTAACTTTTTAGGTATAAATATTTGAGTCAGAAAAGTAAAATTACAAGACCTTATTAGTATTACTGTTGTCAATAGGCCAAAGAATTCACTAACACCTAAAGATATCAACAATTTTACTGGAAAAAATAATTACAGAAGCTTTTTAATACCCAATTTAACTAAAGTTATATGACATATACAAGCACAAAACTAGGTTCAAAGGCAAACAATGTTTGAACGATCAAAATATCTTGTTGCTAAAAATGATAAAACAAAAATAAATGAATTTCCACTTCCAAATCTACATTCGATGCCTGGAATGTTAGTAAGGTACATCGAAATAGAAAGATAACAAAAAAGAAACCAAAAAGATGAACTTATGAGTACATATTGTGACAAAAATTTTGGACGTGAAGTAATTACCATATATACTGGACTTCACGATATGTATATAGCATATATAGCTTTGTAATATTACTAAAGAATATAAGCGAATTTACTATTAGGATTGAACTAATCACAATAAATTAGCCACAAATAGGTGTCTATTATTTTATTGATTTTCTTTTTAGTGGTGGATGTAATATAGTCATTAAATGTATAAATGAAGAGATAATAGTTTTACTAATAACCTCTCCCACATAGAGAATAATTTCTTTGAAAAATGATAATTAGTTGACAAATAGAGACAAAAAGCTTTCAATTAACATTATAAATGGCCATAGATAGCCTTAACCTAGTTGTATAAATTGACATAAAAAGGCCTTAAAATGTAAATATTATAAAGATATTTTATGGACTTCCAAAATGTAACTAACATATTTTATAAGAAATGACCTTTTTTAAACCAAATCAGTTTTTTCCTCCCACACTTAGTAGATTTCCATAGAACTAAAATTTACAATACATAACTCAACATTTAGTGAATAAGGTTAATGAGTACTTATTCAATCAACTATAGAGTAACAGAAAGAAAATGAATCTATTATTATATATCATAGGCATTCTTGTTGGTAACCTTTCTTTTGTTGAGTCTATCAATGAAACATCATCCTTAATAAGAAGAAAACTTCTATGCTCACATAAAGGATTAAGAAAACCATAATATTTTAAATTAGAAAGGGAAGGATCTTATTGGATGAACCCTATAAAGAGTGCTAGAATATAAGCTGGCTTATGGAAAAATGAAAAGTGAAAATAGGGATACAAGGTTTTGTAAATCAAGAACAACCCTATGTTGTCTCCTTAGTTAAATAGAAGATTTTACAACTTCTTCTCAAACACAACATGGAAAAGACAGCTAGTGTGCAAAGTATATATAATTGAATTCCCTTAGAAGAAAGTATTTCTACTATATAAGGAATACTTGTATGTGTCTTGACATACTAAACATAGAGACATATTTGAAATATTGGGAGTTTATCATGACCCTATGGGGAGATTCTACTAGCTTAGACTTATCATTATGGACAAATTAAATTCTTCTTACCAAATAACTTAATTTTCTTAAACGTTTGAGAATGTAATTCATTTCAAGGATTATTATCTCAAAAAAGTGCAAGTTAACAAATTTTGTTGCAATTCGTTAACACCGACATACAGTCTTGCCTCTGGACCATCAATCTATCTTGATGAAGTAAGAATCAAGAACTTAGTAACATCAAAAAGATTAAAATTGGGGGTATTCAATTTAGTAGATGACATGATTAAATTTTTAGAATAGCAAAAGAATGAATAAATGAAACAGAAGTAATGCATTTTCTGTTGAAGTTGATAATTCCTTTTTAAAAGGAGATAAGCATCTTTGTGAAGATACTTTAGTAAAAAATTATAGCAATGAATATATTTTTGGAAAATACATTTATGTGCCTTTCCTAGGGAATATGAATGACACTCATAAAGTTTTAAAGCTTTTTTTAGAATTATATCGATTATATCGAATTGGAAATTATTTGTGAGGGAGATTACTAAATAAACTTTAGAGGTACTAAAAATTATTATCACTAAAATATGCCTTATTCCAAAATAATTTTAGATCTTGAAGAAACTAGAGGGTACCCAAAATTTCATAATATGGAAAATGGAAAGGAGGGATCATAGGACCAACACTTGTGCTCACCCAAACAAGTGGCATTAAACAAACTAAAGTCTTAGTTGGAAAAAAATAAAGATACATGAGTTATAATGGTCACATGTGTAATGTGTAAGCCAATACATTTAGTAGTTTGAATTCCTTGTGTTAGTACCCTTAGTCTTAGGCTCAAGATTTTTTATAGAAGCTGGTTATAAATAACTATGCTCCTATGAACAAGCCCCACTTGCTACTAAGTGCTCTACTCTTATTTTCTATACTTGTTGGACATTTTGGTATCTAAAGAGATACATCACATAAATTTTGTCTTTATTTTCTTCAAAAAATAGCTTGTACCATTTAAAATGGAATTGATATTCCTGAAAGTCTATATTGTTCACAATTAGTTGTTTGATTTTTTGCAATGGTGGAGAATGGCCACGATTCTATCACATCATATAGTTCTTATGGTCTACTTCTATAAATTTGTTTAAATGCTCTCTATATACTTCACTATTTTTTCATTGTTTAGAAAAAAGACTAGTTTCGCCATAGAATCACAAATGAGTAGCTATTATTTTGTCATTTTCTTTTCAACAATAGATATGATGTAGCGGACTTGCCTTGAGAATGATTTTCCTAAAACTAGTTCTTTTAGCCTCACCATATCATCTATTTGGCTATGAATTTGTTAAAATTATTTCAATTTGCTCATGTAAGCATTATTATGATGGAGCTTATGGAATTACACTTAAAATGATATGGTGCAAAAAACAAATAATCCTAATGGTTAATAGTAATAATAATTTTAGATTAAGTTTAATAAGAAGCTTAGTACTAAATGAATGGTTAAGGGTGTTTCTCATGGTCTTGTTAGTGTCTTGGTATGAAACTTTTCTATAAATTGTATATCATTTCTTTAAATTTTTTGCTATGATTTGGTGTATTTATATGAAGCTCTAATTCTCCTGTCATGAGACTTTTATCTTTCCTTGATTTATTTATTTCAAATTTTTTAATTTATCTCATTCCAACATAAATATATATTTACATAATATTAAAATAAAGAATTATTATTATTTATTTTTCAATTCTTTTGTTGTTCAAAAAAATTCGAAACCTAGTTTGATGGAGACCAAATAAAAATCATTGGACTCATCTCTATGAGTGCTATACAATTAAAAAATTATTTTTATGTTAAAGTTTTTTATTTTCTAGTTTTTTGTATGCTTTATATAGTATCTTTGCTTTAACTTTATTTGAAGATGGTGAATATTACACTCAATCTTCTTTGTATCTTCGAGTTTAGCTTTATACTACATTTTTTTTTAATTGTTAAAGGTTCACAAACACTAACGCCAACCTAATGTGACCCATCACATTACTTTGAAATTCTAATTATCCTCTAATGTAACTCTAACTTTTCCTTGATTTACTTGTATTACATTACTTTGATTTTCCTCTTTTAAGCATTATTATATATTCTCTAAACATCGAAATTATAATTTAATATCATTTATGCCTATTTACTTTATTAACTCACAAATTAAAAATGAGGTCTAATTTACTTTATTTTTCATATAAATTATTTATTTTCTTAAAATGTTTTTTATTTGATTTGTCTGTATTACTATGAGACACTAGTTCTTCTCTCATCGAGCATGTGTAATTTAACTTATTTTGACTTCAGTATAATGTTTTATATTAATATGTTATTTTTTTATTTTTTATGCATATTTACATTTGTAGTTTATAGTAATTCCAAACGAGGTCTGATCTTGGCAAAGCAAAATGCCATTGGTCTTATCTTAGTGGCCATTATCCAAACTGATGGGTCAGAACTAAATACTAATTTTTCAACTTTTTTTACAACTTTATTTTCTATAGATTTTGCATGTATTAAGACATGTATTAATTCTTATATGATTTGATGGTCAGGGATGTCACCTTCAATGTTCGTAGTATCTTATAAGTCAATTTTTTATAAACTTTATCTCATTTTTTAAAATTTTTCACTTCTACTTTGTTATGTTGTCATAGAACTTTCAATTTTCTTCAAATATGACATTTACATCACTTTGATTTTTTTTTTACTATATTGCTTGAATTTATCTCATTACAAATTAAATATAAATTTTGTTGTTATTATAATAACCTTTTTTTCTTATTTAAGCTAATTTATTTTGGTAGTTTGTAATATTTCTAAATGTTGTCTAATAGACATGAAATAAGCATCGTTAGACTCATCTCGATTTGTTGTATGATTTTTGTACAAATTACTAAACTCTTTATTGTGTAATTGATTTGACGATCAAAGACATGAACCTCGACAGTCTTAGTACCATGGATTGGAAATTTTTCATATAATTTATTTCATATTTTTCGATTTTTTCTTTGATCTTATTGTATTACTATGCAACTTTAAATATCATAAAATTGACCTTTACATCAATTTGATTTGTTTATGTTACATTGCTTTAACTTATCTCATTTTATTTTTAAAATTATTTTACTTAATATTAATTTATTTATCATTTAAGCTTATTTACATTTGTAGTACATAGCATCAATTAATGTCAATTAAGTTTTAAAATATTTTTTCTTCCATCTAATATATTTTTTTATCATTTATTCTTATTTATATAAGTAATTAACTGAAAATTCCAAATGATGTTCAATTAAGAATGAGTAAACATCATCAGACTTAGCTCAACAACCTCTATCCAATTAAATATTTATCAATTTTATTTTTTAGGATTTTGTTATGCTTTATTAAAGATTTTGTATCATACGTTTTTTGATGAAGAAGAATAGCACACTCAATCTCTTTAGTACTTTATAATACAATTTTCTTATATAAGTTATCTTATTTTATGAAATGTTTTGCTTCAAATTTGTTACACTACTATGTATGTGCAACACTCTACCAATGTGTCTTTTATTTTTCTCTAAATCGGTTACATTATATTGTTTTAATCATATCGTTTTAGCTTTAATATTTATCTACTTTAGATTAAGAGAATGATTTACTATAATTTATCATTATTTAATTTTTTTATTTGAAGTATTCCAAATATTGTTTGATCAGTAAGTAAAATTAATGATATTTTTTTATATATTTTTAATATTTTTTCTATAGTTTTTGCATACTTTGTATGAGTTTTTAATTCCTACCTTATTTGGAAGGCAACACTTGATATCATTTGTTTCTTAGAATACAACTTCAACCTTATAACTTATCTCATGTCTTCATATCCTGTGCTTTGATTTCGTTATATCTATATTTATACCTAAGTATTTATGAGGCAACTTTTCATCACTTTAATTTTGCTATAATACACAAATATAATTAAAAATATTTCAATTCTATTATATACTTACTTAATATTAACCTAATGTTTTATTATTATTTATTCCTATTTACTATGTTAAAATTTTTTAAATCAAAACAAGTCATGATTGAGGGAAAAGAAATGATATTGGGCTTATCTTAATAAAATTTATCCAATTAAATATTCATTTTGTATTTTTTTAATATTTAATTTTCTATAGATTAGGAAAATTTTAAGACATTTTTTGCACCTAATTTAATGCAACACTATTATACAATTTGTCTCACATTCTTGTAGATTTTTCCTTTTGATTAGGTTGCATTATGATGCAAAAATCTTATACCATGTGACATCTTATAGTGTTTTAATTTGATCTTGTTACATTGTTTTAATTTATCTCATTTTTAGTTTACATTGCTAATTTTTAATATTTCCAATAAGGCTTTTCAAAGAAGAAACGAATATAATTTGACTCATTCTATTGTTTGGACATTTATTAGTAGGCATTTAAATTTTTGCTTGGGTTGACAATCGAGGATTTTTCACATTACCGCCTTAGTATCTTAATGAAATATTACCATATAATTGATCTCATTTTCTTCAAAGTTTTTGCTATAATTTTGTAATATTACTATATAACTCCAAATATCTAATCGTGTACCTTTACATCGCTTTAATTTGGTCTTATTCCCTTCAATTTATTTAATTTTAGCTTTAATATATGTCTACTTAATAATAAAAAAATTCACTAATATTTATGATTATGTAATTTGATAATTTTCAAAGATTTGAAGTAAGCTCTGATTTAGGCAAAATAAAATGTCATTTGACTTGTATTAATAAGCTCAATATGATTTAATTATAATTTTTTTTTTATTATTTTAATAATTTTACTATGTTTTATGAGACTTTTTTGTTCATATTGTATTTGACGATTGATGATGTTATCCTCGATCTCCTGAGTGCTATAGAATGCAATTTTCTAATATAATTTATCTTTTTTTTCTAATTTATCAATTTGATATTGTTATAATTCTATATAAAAATAAATTGTTTCTCGAATGTGACTAATACATCAATTTGATTTCATTAATAATATTATTTAAATTTATCTCATTTTAAATGTAATATATATATATAATTTATAATTAAAAAATTGTTTTTTTATTTATTGTGATAATTCACATAAGTCTAAAAGAAGGCTTGACATAGATAAAAATGATTATCGTTAGACTCTTATCATCGTGTTATATAAAATTAAATATTTACCTATTTATTTTTTTACTATTCTATATTTTTAATGTATTGGTAAATTTTATGACAATATTCCTCTTGGTGCTTTTAACATCCTAAAATGTAACTTTATCATACTTTATGTCATTTCTTTAAAGTTTTTCTTTGAATTGGTTATGTTTCTTTTTAACACTTAATCTCTTAACATGTGACTATTTAATCACTTTGATTTGAATAAATTATATTATTTAAGTTAATCTCACATCAATTTAATTATTAATTTACTTTTAATATTATTTAGGAATTTTTTACTTTAGTTATTTGCATTAATTATGAATAAGGCCCCTAGATACAAATTGAATATCATTATAATCATCTTATCATGCTGATTAAAATAAAATATTTATTTGTATATATTTAAATATTTTATTTTGTCTTGTTTTAGCATGTGAGTCATTTAAATTTATAACTAATTTGACATTCGATAATCTTTGCATTTTTCTTTTCTTATTACCTTGAAATTAAATTTTCCTATGCAATTTATGTTATTATTTCAAATTTCGTAGTAATTCTAAATGAAGTTTTGTCAAACTGTAGATATCCTCTCACTATAGATATCCTCTCATGTAATCTTCAGATCCCTTTGATTTACTTATTTTATAATTTTGAGATTTATCTTGTTACAAGTTTAATATATATTTATCTATTATTTAAATAATAATTTACAATTATTTATGAATATTCATAAGGGTAATTCATACTAATTCAAAATAAAGGCTCAAGAGGACAATGAAATTCATTTGACTTTCTTAGAGGAGTTCTACCCATTGAAATATTGTTTTTTTTTATTTTTAAAAATTTTATTTTTACGTGTTTTTGAATTCTTAAAGAGGCATTTTCATTTCTACCTAATTTAATAATAAAGAAAATTGCACTCAATCAATTTATTACATTGGAATTGTATTTTCCCATATTATTTATCTTATTTCTTCAAGGATTTCTACTTTTATTTTGTTATAATACTTTGTAACTCTAAATATCTTCATTTGTTAAATCACTTTTATTTTGTTAAATTATATTTCTTTAATTTATCCCACTTTAACTTTAATGAATATCAGCTAAATTATAAAATAATAATCTATTACTATTTATGCTTATTTAATTTTTTAATTTAAAGTAATTCCAAAATTAATTCAATGGAGAAGAGAGAAATGCCACTTGACTCATCTTTAACAGCACTAATAATTAAAAAATTATTTTCATAGTATTTTTAGTCTTTTATTTTTTTGGTTTTGGACTTTAAGAGAATTTTGATTTGTACCAAATTCGATTACCAAGTAGGCTATGTGAAATTTCTTAGTGTATTGTAAAGTAAGATTTTCTTTCAATTTATCTAATTTTTAAATATTTTTGTTTTGATTTAGCTATATTACTATGTGACATTGTTTCTCCTCTCATTTGACTTGTTAATATGTTTGCATTAACTGAGTGTTCCGATAATCATCTTGACATGGTCACTAAAATAAATACCTTTTTGTATTTTTAAATATTTAATTTTCTATTTTTTTTAACAAGCATTATCAGTCTTCTCAATTCATATGTTGTTTGATATTTGAAGATCTTATTTTTTATATCTTTATTTCCTTGGAATGCAAATTTCTTGTTCAATTCATCTTATTTTTTAAAATTTCATAGTAATTCCAATGAAGTTTCTTTAAACAAAAAATCTCCACTCCTTTGAATTAAGTTATCTATAATTCTAAAATTTCTCTCATTTCTCGTTTAATATCGATTTACTTTAAATTTTAAAAAAACTTTATTACTATTTATCAATATTTATAGTTATAACTCATTGTAATTCTTTATGCGATTATTTCATTTTTATCTGATTGGACAATTAGAAGGGTCACACTCGATCTATTTAATGCCTTGTAATTTAATTTTTCCCCATTTTGTTTTTCTATTTTCTTAAACTTTTTGCTTTGATTTTTTAATATAACTTTATAACTCTCAATCTTTTTTTATATGTTACATCACAAAGATTTTATTATATTATATTGCTTCACTTTATCTAATTTTTATGTTAATACATATCAAGATAATATTTAATTGTAATTTGAAATTAAATTTGGTAAAGAAGAAGGAAATGTTGTTGTGCTCAACATATGTGTACTAATAGTTAAATAATTATTTTTACAGTTATTATAATAATTTTTATTTTTATTATTCATATAGTTTTAGTTATTTTATATTTTTCTCATAATTTTATTATCAAAGAAGTTGCACCTAATCTTCTTTTATATTGGATAGAAATATTTTCATGTAATCTTTCCCATTTTGCAATATTTTTGCTTTGATTTATCTCTATTTTCGTAACATAAACTCTCTTCATGTGTGTTCTTTAAATCACATTAATTTGGTTATGTTACATTTCTCAATGTTTTATTTTTGCATAATATATTTTCACCTTATATTAAATAATAATTTATTATTAGTTACATTAACTTTTATTTGTAATTCATAATAATTCCATATCATGATAGATCATGATGAAACAAACATCATTAGACACATCATGAAGAGCCCTATCTAATTAAATATTCATTCCTTATTTTTTTTTAATTTATTAAAATATTTTATGAATTATTTTGATTCATACCTTGTTAAACTCTAGTGGTGCTATGCAACTATTCCTTATTATCTTGCAATGTAGTTGTTATATAATTTATCTTATTTATTAATCATTTTTATTTTTATTTAATTGCTTTTTTATGAGACAATAATTTCTCTAACATAAGACTTTTTATGATTTGATTAATCATTTTATATTGTAAATGTTTACTTTGATAATTCATAGTAATTCAAAATGATGTTTGATGGAGTCGAAAAAAATATTGTTGGACTAATCTCTATGCACTCTTTGCAAGTGAATATTTATTCTTATATTTCTAAATATTTTAGTTTTTAAAGTTTTGGTATACTTTAATAAAACTTTTTATTCAATTGATAATCTTAATATGTTTCACTCAATATCCCCAATATCTTAGTATGTAGCTTTCTTATATAATTTATCTTATTTCTTCAAATATTTTGCTTCTATTTAAATATATTAGTTTATTACTCCAAATCTACTTCAATGTGACCTTTATATCACATCAATTTGGTTATATTATATTTCTTCATTTTATCATATTTTAGCTTTAATATAAAATTAGTTAAAACAATAAAAATAATATAAATAAACTATAATTATTTACCTTACTTTAGTATTCAACGGTAAGTCTAAAATGAGTCCAATCGAGGTAAAACAAAAGTTTTTGGAGTCATCTCAACAAACTTTATCAAATTAAGTATTCATTTTAGTAATTTTTTAAATATTTTATCATATGCTTGATCTCATTTCTTAAAATGTTTTGTTATTAACTTAGTTATGTTATTGTGAAACTCTAAACCTTTTCTCATGTTACCTTTACATTGTTTTTTTAACTTGTTGCATTACTTTAGTTTATGTAATTTTCTCTTTTTTATATATTTAATAAATAAAAAATAATTTATTATTGTTTAGGATTACTTCCATTTGTAATTAACAACATAAAAATCTTTAATAGACTTATCTCGATGAGGTCTATCTAATTAAATTTTTTTTAAAAAAAAACTTAATTTTCTTATAAGTGATTTTATTTTTACTTGATCTTAACAACCAACAATCTTACATTTAACTTTCTTAATATCTTGGAATGCATCATTCTTGTACAATTTATATCATTTTTCCAAAAAAATTCTTTCATTTAGTTATATTTTTATGAAACTCTAATTCTCAAATCATAAGACCCATGTGTCACTTTGATTTTGTAATATTATGTTTCTTCAATTTATCTTATCTCAAATTAATATATATTTCTCTCACTTCTATATAGTCATTTTTTATTTTTTATTTTTAATTTTCTTTTGTAATTCAAAATAATTTTGAGTGAGCTTTAATGCAAATGAAGCAGTTATCCTTAGACTTGTACAAACATTGTCAATCTGATCAAATATTAATTCTTATATTTTCAAATATTATTTTTTCTAATCCTTATTCACACTTGATCCCAATAGTATCTTGTGAATCAACTTGAATAAATAATTTGTCTCAATCCTTTTAATATTTTTTTCTTTTCTTTAATTATATTATTATGAAAATCAAAATTTCCCTTATGTGATGTTTATGTCATTTTGATTTTATGATATTGCTTTGCTTCATTTTATCTTATTCACACATTATTATGCATTTTGTTTGTACTAAAATAATAATTTATAATTATCTAAGCTTTTCATATTTTTTAATTTATGTCAATGAGCTCTTTCCATTTCAAATATTTTTTACTTTAAAAATTTTTCATTTTATTATTTTTTTTACATATTTTACATATATTTTAATTTGTACTATATTTGAAGATTGAGGATATCGTGCTGAATTTTCTTACTGTCTTAGAGTGTAACTTTTCCCTGCAATTTATCTAACTTTTTCAACTTTTTTATGTGGTTATATCATTAAATAATTCTAATTTTCTTCTCATGTGTCCTTTGAATGTTTTCACTTTTGTTTATTGAATTATTTTAACCAAAGTTATTTAAATTTTTATTTAAAATTATTTAATGTTAAAATAAAAATTCGTTATTATTTATAGTTATAAACTTTTTAAATTTGCTATAACTCAAAAAAAGATTTCATCAAGAAGAAAAAGATATTGTTGAACTTGCTATGATACTCCTATTGTGTTTCACCTTTACAACACTTTTATTTGTTTATAATACAAAATTAATTCATTTAAACTTAATTATTAATTAAAAAAAATGTATTATTATTTTTGGTTAATCATATTGGAATTTTAAAATAATTCAAAATATGGTATGATGCGATGAATAAAACATCATTAGTCTTACCTGGATGAGTTTTATATAGTTAAATAATTATTTTAATATTTATTGGTTTTTTATTTTACAAGCTCATAGTGTGTTTACAAACTATTTCAATTTGTATCTTATTTTATGATGGTGGATGTTACACTTGATCTCCTTAATATCATACAAAAAAACATTCCTATACAATTTATCTCATTCATTCAAATAGTTAACTCTAATGTGTTATATTACTATGTAACCTAAATCTTTTAGCATGTGACGTTTACATCACACAAATTTAGCTATAATAATTTGCTTCAATTTATATTATTTTAGCTAAAATATATATTTTCTTATTATTAATGAAATAATTTGCTATTATATATGCTTACTTATTTTGTTTATTTGAAGTAATTTCAACTGAGGTTTCATCAAGAGCAAATGACCATCATTAAACTCTTCCTCATGAAGTCTATCAAATTTAATTTTCCTTTTTTAATAATTTAAATTAATTTTTTGCTTTGTCAAACTTTAGCATACTTTGTTTGTTAATTGAATTCATATTTGATTTGATGATCGATATTGTAATACTCAATTCGTTATTTATCTTCTTATTCAAATTTCACTTTTTATTTTTCCCATTTCCTCATATTTTTTTCTTTGATGTGGTTATATTACCTGAAAACTATAACTCTCTCTAATGTGACCATTACATGGCTTTGATTTGCTTATATTACATTATATCAATTTAGCTTATTTCCACTTTAATATATATTTAATAAATATTAAAATAATTGATTAATAATATGTACATTGAATTATTTTTGATACTTGTAGTAATTTCAAATGAGGCTTAATGAAAAAAAGAAACAATATTATACTTATCTAGATGACAGCTATTGAATTAAATATTCCTTTTTTATATTTCTAAATATTTTATTTTCTAGAGTTTTGGGATGTTGTGCAACGAAGTTCAATTTGTATATTATTTAACAATCGAGGTTATTATGCAAGATCTCTTAACTATTATGTGTGCAACTAAATCATATAATTTATCACATTCTTTAAAACATTTCTCTTTAATTTAGTTATATTGTGAACAAACTATTGTTCTTGTCATATGAGAGCTTCACTTCACTTTTATTTTGTTATATTCTCTTCAATGTATTCTATTTTAGTGCTAATATATATCCACATAAGCTTAAAATAACAGGTTAATGTTATTTTTGTTCACTTATTTCGACAATTAGTAGTTTAACAAAAAGAGGACAAATCGAGATGAAGGAAACATCATTGGATTGGAATTGATGAACATTAGCCAATTGAAATTTCATTTTTATATTTTAGTAACTTCCTTTTTCTAGCATTTGGGCTTACTTTACAAGAACATCAATTCGTACCACATTTGACATTGGATGCTGTTACACTAAATTCTTTTAATATCTTTGAGTTCAACTTTCCTAAAAAAATTATTTCATTTCTTCAAACTTTTCTCATTGATTTGATTGTTATTTTGTCACTCTAAATCTTCATATCACATAACTTTTACATCACATTGATTTGGATATATTACTTTGCTTCAATTTGTATGATTTTAAACTTATTATATTTTTGCTTAACATTAATATAATAAATTGACATTATTTAGGATTTTTTTTATAATTTATTGTTATTCTAAACGCAATCTTATTGAAATGAATCGATGTTGTTTTAAGCATCTTGATGGGCTCTTCTAAATTAAGTATTCCTTTTTAGTTTTTTTAAATATTTTTTTAAGGTTTGACTCGGTTTACAAGGTATTTTGAAACATCAAAGCATTGATGGTCGAGAATGTTACCCTTGATCTCCTTAACATCTTTGAATGAAGCTTTCACATATAACATAGTTCATTTCTTCAAATATTTTTATATTTATTTTGTTTATGTTACAATTAAACTTAATTCTCCTCTTGTATGACCCTTGTATTGATCCAAATTTTTTTGTATTACATTTCTTCAAATTATCTCATTTGAGCTTTATTATAACATAAAAATATTTAAAAAATAAAAATTTAATATTATATGAATTTATTTAATTTGGAATACCATAGTATTTCAAAACTTTGTTTCATAAGGATTAAACAAACAACATTTGACTCGTCTAGACCAGCTCTATCAAATGAAGTCCTAATTTTTTTTTCAAAATTAATTTTTTTTCTAGGTTTTTCGCATGCTTATTGAGTCATTTTGATTCATATGTAATTGGATGATTAACAATATTATGCTAAGTCTCTTAAGTCTATTGTAAAGTAACACTATCATACAATATATCTCATTTATTAATATTTCTTTTATTTGGTTATATTATTTTGTAACTCTAAGCTTTATTGCATGTGGCCCTTACAAGTCTTTGATTTGGATTTATTGCATTGTTCCAATCTAACGTCTTTCAGCTTCAATATAATTTTTTTGTTGTTAAAACTATTATAAATTTTATTATTTATGCTTAGTAACATGTAGTAATTTGAAAGTTATTTCCAATCGAGACCAAATCTTATCATCACACACTTTTTGATGAACACTATTTAAAATATTTTTCATTTTTATGTTTCTAAATATTTTATTCTCTATGATTTTGGAATGCCTAAAGAGGCATTTTGATTCATACAGGATTTGATGAATGAGGATATTAAACTTGACATCTTTCCTACTTTAAAATTAACTTTCTTGTACAGTTTACCTTACTTATTCAATTTTTATTTTTTTTG
Organism: Vanilla planifolia; assembly: GCA_023846275.1. Classification (NCBI taxonomy): domain Eukaryota; kingdom Viridiplantae; phylum Streptophyta; class Magnoliopsida; order Asparagales; family Orchidaceae; genus Vanilla; species Vanilla planifolia. Next base: position 194,141 of record JAIUJO010000047.1, read on the forward strand.
TAATAATATTATGTGAAAAAATGTCACCTCATCTAATCTATAGATTGATAAATTTTTATTACATTTCATTTCATTGATTTATATAATTTTATTTTTAATGCATTTCTACACCATATCATTATTAATTTTATACTTATTTAATTTGGTAATTTGCAGTAATTCCAAGTGGGGTGCAACAGAGAAGAAAAGAGACATTTCTAAACTCATCACAAAAAGCTTTATTTGATTAAATATTCATTTACGTATATATATATATTTATTTATTAAAAGGTCTAAGATTTTTGCTCACCATACAAGCCACTTCGATTCATACTTGATTGGTGAATGGGGATGTTATCATCAATTTTTTTTGTATCTTTGAAATGATCCTTGTCGTATAATTTAAACAATTTCTTCAAATGTTTTTCTTCGATTTTGTTATGTTGTTATGTAATTTAAAGTCTCATTTCGTTCTCCTTTTAGATCACATAGATTTTTTAACTATATTACTTCAGTTTATCTCATTAAAGTTTTAAAAAAATTTACATAATATTAATATATTACTTATTATCTATGATTCTTTTCTTTGGAAATTAGTACTAACCCAAACAAAGTCCATTCAAGCTTATACAAATCTCATTGGATACGTTTCAGTATGCTTTGCTATATTAAACAATAATTTCTAATTTTTTCTAATTATTTTTTATGGTTGGCACATTTTAAATGATATTTCAAAATTTATAGGATTTAAATTTAAGCATGTTACCCTTGATCTCCTTATTATCTTTTAATGGAAAATTTTCATACACCTTATCTCATTTTCATGAAATTTTCTTCTTTCAATTTATTATATTACTTGTAACTTTTAATCTCATCTCATATGATGTTTGCATTACTTTGAATAGGTTATATTACATTACCCCAATTTATTTAACTTTAGTTTTGTTATATATTTACAAAATACTAAAATAATATTTTTTTTATCATACATGACATAAAAATAAATAATTCATAGTAATTTCATGAAAAGTAAAAAAAAACAAATATCGTTAGACTTATCTCAATGGGATTTATATAATTAAATAATCATTTATACAATTTTAAATATTTTATCTTCCTAGGTTTTTGTATCATTATACTTATCTTAATGGTTTTGGTATCGTTTGTGACAATCTAGAATGTTACAACCAATCAATCTAATATATTTGAATACAATTTTCTTTGTAGAATTTATCTCATTTGAGCAAATATTTCCCTTTTGTTTTGTTGTACAATTTATATCTCCTGTGGTCGTTATATTCCTTTTATTTGAATATATCAGAATACTTTAATTTATCTCATTTCTTTCTTATTATATATCTGCTTAATATTAAAATAAGATTGTATTATTATTTATGCTTATTTATTTTGGTAATTTGCAAAATTTCTAACTAAGGACTTATAAGGACTAAACAACAATCATTAAAGTTGTACCTACATCTAACAATATATTTATTTTTATGTTATGTAATATTGTATTTAATTTTTAGGATTTTAGCATAGTTTAAAAGTCATTTCAATTCATACCTGAATTAATGACCAACTATCTTACACTTGATCTCCTTTGTGTTAAAGAATTAAACATTCTTGTATAATTTATTTTTTTGTTCTTTTTTTTTCCTTTTAATATGGTAATAATATTGTTAACTCTGAATCTTTTATCAAGACTTTTACATTGATATTATTTAGTTATACTACGTTTGTTCAATTTATCTTATTTAAGTTTTAGTATAATTTTTTATTAAAATTAAAATTATAATTTATTCTTATTTTTTCTTATTTAGGTTGTTGATTTGTAACAAATCCAAACAAGATCTAACGATGGGAGCTAGTGACGGGAGCCAATGACAGGAGCCAGCTACCGAGAGCCCATGACAGGAGCCAGTGACGGGAGCCAGTCATGGGGGCCAGTGACCAGTGCCAGTGGCGTGGGCCGCGATCGGAAGGCAGTGACAGGAAGGAGTTCGTAACACGGACTTGGCAGCAGGGGGTGGTGACAAAATGTTGGAGACGGATTGTTGCTAACGAAGAGCACGGGAAAGAATTCGAGCGGCGGTCTGGAGGGTGGAGCAGTGGACATCTACAACTGGTGGTGAGGCGCAATCGGAGGGTGAGCGACCGGGCCATCATCGGAGACTGAATCAGGTAACTCATTGTGTGTCAAAGGTGCTGGTGGGCAAATGACGGGCAGCAGATAACGGCTAACGGCTGCACGTGTAAATGGGCACGTGGGGTAACTCGACCGTAGCAGAAATTTACCAGGTCACGTGGGTCTGGGAACTTTAAATTTGAAAGTCTAAGAGCCTGCTAAAGCGGGGGCATGGGGACAGATTTAAAGAGCAAGCTATTCTGCAGTGCACAACACCAGATCGTCTCCTCGCATGGTTCTGGGCGACCTGCAGCTTTAGCGGGATGAAAGATGGCCGGAAGTGAGACAAGGAGGAGCAATAGGAAGGTGAGGACATTTTGTAGCAACTCGCCAGTGGGAGAATGTCCCTCTTCCATGTCTTCGGGTGAAACAATGATCACTGATGGAAATCCGCCTCTCTCCCAAAACTCTGATGTAGAGGCAACATATTAAACGGAAAGAATGGCGCAAAGAACTTCAGGGACCCCCCAGTGATCCAGGTGGAGCACGTGGACACTCCAGCTATGCTTCCTAACTGTCACAATCAGGGGGACGGTGGTGGGGAAGCTAAGGAAGGTCACACAGTGAGTGCTGGCATGCTGGAGCTAGAGGACACGATGCATAAGGCTGTGGAGCCTATCATGAGCAAGTTCATGGGAGAAGCGACCAACCCTGAGCATGGGACTGCTAGAGGCATATTGAATTTCATAAATTCGATTTGATTGGGCGAATTTATGGGAACACACTCCCTTCCCTGTCATTGCATAAGTATTGCTTAAGAGATGGGGTCACTACAATAATTTTAAGGTTTTCGACTTGTCTTCTAGCTGTTTTTTCTTGCACTTCGATTCCATAAATGATAGGAACAAAGTTTGGCTGGGCGGCCCATGGCAAGTCGCAGGCCATGCCATGGGGCTTGATATCTTGACGCATGAATTAAGACCAAACAATACAACAGTGATGTGGGCACCTGTGTGGGTGCGCCTTCTGTGCCTCCCACTCATATATTGCGATGTAGAGAACATCTTACAAATTGCCAAGGCTCTCGGGGAGCCTTTTCTCCTTGACAGTTGGACTGCTGAGATGGAATATTCCTCTGACACTCGGGTGTGTGTGCTGACGAACCTCTCGAAGCCCTTGAAATAGAGTATATGGCTTAATGGAGAATTTGGGAGAACTTACGAGGCATTTGAGTATGAGGGGTTGCCACAGATCTGCTTCACATGTGGGCATGTTGATCATCAGGAGAGCCAGTGTAACACGCACAAGGAGGCAGTGCATGCTTGTTCTACTCCCTCTACGACTCAAGAAGACAACACGATTTGAGGAGGACTGATGGGGGCAGAGGACACACACTATAGTGATGAGAGGTCCACTTGGGCGGAAGGCGCCTGATGCCCTCTGAAGCAGGAGGAGAACATGTTCGCCCCAGAGGAAAAGGCACAAGGGATGGGCCCATGGATGCTTGTCCAACCCCAACGTAGGAGAAAGAGCGCAATTGACCATAGAAGTGCTGTAGGTAAGGAGAGCCAGACTCCTCAAAAAGCCGTCAGCTGCATAATTGAAGGTCTGGGGGCTGTTAGCATGTCCCACGGCATCAGGAGCCCATCCACAGACCATGGCAGAGGCATGGCAAGGTAGGCTTTGCAACCTTCAGCCTCCAAGGATTGGATGCGGACAAATTAGGTTGATCCTCCCATGAAGGATGTAGGAATGAGTCACGCGGTGTAGGTAGGAGGGAACGAGGGGAAATTGCCTTTGTTCCAGCAGTAACGGGCGGTGGACATAACTACAAGTCCAGATGGACACTCCACTAAAACAAAATAGGAGAATTCTCCTGGGCTGCACTTCGTGGGGCGCAGTAGCCATCAAGGAGGAAGATGGCAGAGGCTTTATTTTGGAGAATTATGCAGATGCATGTGAGCATCAACAATAAGCTCTACGCGAAGATGCGGTTCGTGGGTTGGAACATCACAGGCATTGGAAACAAGAAGTCGAGAAGATATTTGCAAAGATTAGTTCGCGAAGGGAATGCGAACTGGCTCCTCAGGAAGGACTGGGAATTCGTGGCTCACCCTTCTAAATGCATGTCGACAGGCATCATTCTATTATGGAAAAATTTGGTTGATATTACTATCATGGCTGCCTCAAGGCATGTTGTGGCATGCGGTGTGAGGCTTCATGCAGATTGTTTGCTCAATTGCTTCATTTTTATGGTCCTAAAGACCACCATATGTGCCGGGAGGTCTGGGACGCCATCACCTCAACCTTGTAATGGCATAGGAGGAGAAATGGGGCAGGCAGAGATCGATCTACAACACAAGAACTTGTTGACTTTATGTAGGAGCGCAAGCTTGTAAACTTGGGCTTCATCGATAATAGTTTTACCTGGTGTAATGGGAAGCAAGGTGGCTCGCGCATCCTCGAGCGATTAGACCATGTCCTCATGAACTATGAGGGGCTGTCGGTCATCCTTGAATGCTCTGTGCACCACCTTTGCCAGCTCAGGTCGGACCATTGCCCTTTTGCATGTTGACCTGGGAGGCAAGAATCCTTTGTCGAACATTAGCAGGGCATAATTTGAAGGAGTGTTGTTAGAATTTTCATAATCGTTGCTGGTGGTGAAATGTGCATGGCCAAGACAGGTGGGGAGACAAATGGTGGCGGGAGGACTAACAGAGGAGGATCATATGCGGCTTGGACAAATGGTCGCGGCCTTCCACCGCTGCAGCGCGCATGACGAACAATGGTGGTGGTAGTGTTCTAAAGTGTACTGGGTGCAACATGGAGATAGCAACACGAAGTTCTTCCATACTACAGCCACGGCTCGTGCTCGGACAAATCGGATAACTCAGCTAAGTGATGAAGATGACAAGGTGGCGGACTCTCCTGACAGCATTATGTGAGTTCTCTTTGCTTACTTTGAAGGGAAATAGCGGTGTGGGGACTAGAGGGCCTTGCCACCAATATCTTCGCTATCTGGCATCATCGGCGGTGATGTCGCATCCAACATTTGCTGTTGGGTCACTGAAAGTGAAATTATCGCGGCCGTGAGGGGAATCAGAAGGAACAGAGCCTCGGGCATCAACGAGATCACGGTGGAGTTCTTGCACGGCTATTGGGCCATCACGCACAGCGACGTCATTAGCGTGGTGTAGGCATTATTTGAGGAACGAAGGCTGTCTGAGGACTTGAAGGACACGCTCCTTATCATTATCCCAAGGAAATAAGGGGCATGTAGGCTTGAACACTTCCAGCCAATCAGCCTCTGCAACACCATCTACAAAGTGGTGGCGCGCATTCTGGTTAGGGGGATGAAACCACTGATGCCAAGCCACATCTCGTGCGTGCCAGCTGTATTCATCCCTTAGTAGAGCATATCTGATAACATCTATATCACATAGGAGATGGCCTCAAAGATGCACACCTGCACCGCTGCTTCAGGCCTCATGGCTGTGAAGATCGATATGGAGCAGGCCTATGACAGCGTGCGCTAGGACTTCTTACTCGAGATAATGAAGCTCATGGATTCCCCATCATCTGGTGTGAATGGATCGCTGCATGCATTACCTGTTCGAGATTTGGTGTCCTTCTCAATGGCTCTCGCCTCCCATTGGTGGTGGCGCAGTGGGGAGTCCGACAGGGATGTCCGCTTTTGCCCTACCTTTATGTTATGGCCACTAAATAACTTTCAAGATTGGTGTGGTACTATGAGACGATGGAGCTGCTTGGCTACAGGCCTGACCAACACGTGCCGCGGATTCCGCACCTTCTATTTGCAGACGATGTGTTGCTGTTTGCTTCGGCCATGCACGAGGCTGTGCGCACTGTACGTAGTATCATGCAGGCTTTTGGGGAGGATGCTGGGTTGCGTGTCAACCATATGAAATGCAAGGTTTATTTCAACACGAAGCTCAGCAAGAAGAAATCCAAGCTGGTCTTGAGGAAATTACGCAAGGAACAAGGCCAGAAGCTTACGTACCATGGTGTCCCCATTGCTACAAGGTGCCTAAACAAGGCTGATCTTTACTTTCTTGTCCAAAGGATTGATGCAGTGGTGGTCAACTGGCATATCCATCCGCTGTCGCTTGCGGGCAGACATGTCTTGGCCTCCTCTGTTCTCACTACCATTCCCAACCCTGTCTTGTGGCATTGTGCAGTGCCTGCTTGTGTCCTTGATGACATGGAGAGGAGTGTTAGAAGGTTCCTTTAGAGAGGGAAGAGCTGAACGAACACGATGCATTACATGCCATGGGACAGTATCACCTTGCCGAAGGCCCTTGGTGGGCTTGCACTCCGGGACATCCGCGTCTGGCAACGTGTGCTAAAATGACCAACTGCAAGCGCATTCTCAGTCGCGAGGTGAGCCTCTGGGTTGATATTATGAGGCAGAAATACATGTTGAGTAACCCACTGATGAAAGCTCCCCGGAACGCCTCATCTGTGTGTAGAATGGTTCTGGCGGCAATGCCTGTGGCAATGTCGATCTTCATCTGGCACATCGGTAATGGCCGAACGGTGCATTTTGCAGAGGGCATTTGGCATGGCATCCTTCCACTCTAGTGCTAGCCGACCTACATGAACATGCGCATCTATTGGCCGGCGAGTGTCGCTGATTGTATCACAGCTGTTGGGGACTGGGACGTGGATTTTATCCGTACTTGGGCAGGCGAGGTGCACACAGACAGAATTCTACACCTTCCGAGTGCTCGGACTTCTGCCCAAGATGTGCTTTTCTAGCTGCATACCGAGACGACGAGGGTCGATAGTGGTCAAATATACACGCATATGGTTTGCAGTGCTGAGGCGACCGTCAGGCGGGGTGGCCAGCATCACGCTGACAAGATGAGGATCATTTGGAAGGTTAAAGCAATGTTGCGGGTGCGCATGTTTTTGTGGCGGGTCGTCAGCAATTTCTTCCCAATGGTGGAATGGCTTCCCGCAGGGGTTTACTCCGGAGTAGCAATTGCCAGCTGGTCTGCGTGGTGGACGGATCCTTGCAACCCGTGTTCTGGGATTGCCCACCTGCACAGGATCTATGGGTTGATTGCCAGGTTTGTGAGGCTTTGACTATGCTGGGTCGGTCCATGGGTGCGGGTGCGGGGCTGCTATTCACTGACCGGCTCTTTCGGTTTGGGGGCTCTCCGGCAGCATGCCGTGGTGATGGTGCGAGGCATGCTGCCACGTTAGCCATCACCATGTATTACATTTAGACAAGGGGGAACACGTTTAAGCACAATAACCCAATGCCCTTGCCGTGCTCATTGCTAAGGACGATCAAGTTCGAGGTGAATACCGCATTCTGTCGGTATTTCTTCTACTCATCCCTATTTAGTAGGAAACCTTGCAATTCTTCAGACTTCCTTGTATCGCATGGTTGGCTTCCCCCCAACAGGATGAACAAAAGTAAATTGTGATGCTGCAGTTGGTGAGTCCATTGTCGGTCTTGGCATAGTTGTTAGAGATTGCATGGGAAGGTCTCTCTTGGTGACTGGCAAGAGGGTTTTCTCCCTGGCTACAGATATGATGGAGGTCCAGGCTATGCTCGTGGCCCTTAACTTGCTAAGGGGTTCCCTTCCCCTTCACTGGGCTGTGGAAATTCATACTGACTCGATGGCAGTGCTCCAGGTAGATCGTGAGTTGATATCCCATCCCCCTGGGGATGGCTTTTTTGCAAAGATCCTTAAGTATGCATGGGGTCTGGAGGTAGTCCAATTTTCCCATATTCATAGAGATGGGAACATGCCTTCTGCCTAGGTGGCTCGTGCTACATGCTTTAGTGAGTTCATATGGGATCCTGAGAATTCCATCCCCAAGCCCCTACTCAAACTCATGCTGTCTGATTTCATGTTTGATCCCCCTTGAGGATCCTACTTGTGGTTTCTTGTATGGCTAATGCCTATTTTGATTTAAGTTTATATCATAGTTTCAAAAAAAAAACAAGATCTAATGAAGCCAAAACTGATGTCATTGGATTTGCCTTTACAAACTCTATATATTAAATATTCATTTTTTACATTTCCAAATATTAATATTTTATTGATTTTGCACGTTTAATCATTCATTTTCATTTGTCTTTCGTGATTGTCATCGATCTTGTACTTGATCCATTATTATATAGGAATACAACTTTAAAATAACATTTATCTAATTATTTTCAAACTATTCATTTTGATTGTGTTATATTACTATGTTATTATAAATCTCCTATTGTGTGATGTTTACATTGTTTTAATTTAACGATGATACATTTTTTCAATTTAAGTCATTTTAGCTTTAATATATATACCTAATATTAGAATAACTATTTATTTTTTATTTATATTTATTTACATATGTAGCAAGTAATAATTCCAAATGAGGTTAGATAGAGATGAAACATACATCTATAAAGTAATCTCAATGAGCTTTATCTATACAAATATTCATTTGCATAATTTTTAATATTATTTGCATGGTTGTTATAGTTTATGAGATATTTAAGTTTTGACCCAATTGTTTATATAAACATTGTGATCATTCTCTTTTGTATTTTGGAAAATAATTTGTGATACAATTTGTCTCAATTCTTCTAAAGTTTTTCTTTTATTTTTTAATAATATAATGTAACTCTAAATCTCATTAACTTTAACCTTTACATTGAATTTAGTTGGTCAGTTACATTGGTTCAGTTTATCTAAATATATCCTTATTATATAACTATAATTATTTAATTTGTCATTTATTAGTAATTCCATGTAGGGTCTGATAAAGATGAAATAAATATTATTAGACTCATCTCAATCAAATAAAATGTTTATCTTTTTATTTTCGAATATTTTAATTTCGAAGATTTAGACAAGTATTACAAAAAATGTTAATTTGTTCTTGAATTGGAAGTTGAAGATTTTAATCTCAATCTATTTTGTATGTTAGAATGCAATTTTACCAATACTATTTTTCATTCCTTTAAATGTTTTACTTTCATTTGGTTTTGTTACAATGTATCACTAAATCGTATGTTTCCATTGCATCACTTACATTTACTTTGACAACATTGCTTCAATTTGTCTAATTTAAATTTTATCTTAAATTTATTAAATATTAGATTTAGAATTTATTATTCTTTATGCTTATTCACTTTGATTAGCTAGGTATTTAAAAGTGAGGTCTGATCAAAACACAAGAAAAGACTAGACTTATCTCGACAAGCTTAATCCAATTAAATATAAATTTAATATTTTAAAATATTTTATATTATATTTTTTGGATGCCTCATGAGAAATTTTGATTCAATCTTAATTTCTAATAATTTTGTAACCCTCATTCTCCTTTATATCTTAGAACATATCATTATCGTAAAATTTATCTCACTTTTGGCCCTACTTTTTTCGTAATGTTCCTATATAGCTCAAAATCTTCTTCTGTGTGACTTTAACATTACCTTAATTTCTTTAAATTACATTTCTTTAAATAATCTCATTTCAATATCATTATATGTTTACTTAATGCATAATGAATATTTTTTAAATTGTGTTTTTTAATTTAGTAATTTCTTTTAATACTAGACGAGATCCAATTGATAAGAAACAAATATCATTAGACTCATATAAATTAGCTTTATCTAATTAAATATTTATTTTATGTTTTTAAACTTTTTTACTATTGTAGGAAGCCTTATGAGACATTGTGATCGCTTCCTAGTTAGGTGATTGAGGATGTAACACTCGATTGTTTTAGTAATTCATAGTAATTTTAAACAAATAGTGATGGAGACATGATAAATGTCTTTGAACTCAACTCGATATTCTTCATATATTTAAATATTAAATTTAATTTTAATAATTTTTCTATTTTCTCAAGTATTTGCATTCTTTAGAGGACATTTTTATGTTTTCCTTGATTTCAAGATCAAAGATGCTACACCCATTCTATCTAGTATCTTAGAAAGCGTCTTTACCATAATTATTTCTCATTTATTCCAGAGTTTCACATAGATTTTGTTATATCAATATATAATTAAAATTCTCCTCTCATGTATGCTTTACATCACTATGATTTGACCATATTTGGTGCTTAAGTTTACCTTAATTTTGGAATTACTAAAAATTTATATAATTGTGAAATAATACCTTATGATTATTTACGTAAATTCATTTCACTGTTTACAATAATTCCAAATGTTGGAATCTTGTTGACATGTTTTACCTAATTAAATATTTACTTTTAAATTATTAAAATTTTACTTTTTGGGCTAGCCATGTTGTAAAATGTATTTTTATTCACACTTGACTTGATGATTAAGGACGTTACACTCTATCTCATCAATACCTTTGGAAGCAATTTTTCACTATAATTTATCTTATTTCTTCCAATTTTTTAATTTCATTTGGCTGACTTATTTTAGTATTCTAATTGTACTCCCCTATGGCATTTTCTATTCTTTTTTTATTTGTTTATGTTTTTTTAATTTTAGTTAGAAAAAAATTTAAAGATTTTTTACAATGATTAAACAAAAGTTGTTGAAATTATCTAGATAGGTTTTCTCCAAATTTGTATTCATTTTCTTCAATTTTTTTGTTCTACTAGTTTTGGTACACTTTGTAAGACTTTTTGGCTCATACATAATTTTTGGATTAAAGATTTCACTATCACTCTTGTTGGTATCTTGCAATACAACATTGGTACACAATTTATCTGATTTCTTCAAATTATTTTTGTTAATTTTGACTTATTACTATGAAATTCTAATTATCCATTTATGTAACCTTAACAACACTTTGATTTGGTTATTTTACATTGCTTCAATTTCTTCATTATTTTAATATTTATATATTTATTAAATAAATTTACAATTATTTTTATTTATTTTTTATTTTCTTTTAGTATTTGTTGCAATTTCGAGAGAGGTTTGATCAAGTTAAAACAAATATAATTAGACACACAAAAAAAGCATTAACAAATTAAATATTTTTTAATATTTTTTTGAATTTTTTTTTAGTTTAGGCAACCTTTCTTGTATCTTGGAATCCAACTTTCTCTTACAAAATTTCTCATTTCTTCTAATCGTTTTTTCAATTTGGATATATTAGTATGAAGTAAGAGAACAACCCCTATGTGCCATTTATAATGCCTTGATTAGGTTATATGACATTACTTTAATATTATTTTTTAAATTTTAATATATATTTACTTATTTCTAAAATGTTTTTTTTATTTTTCATACTTGTTGACTTTATGAATTTGCAATAACACCTAACATGGTCCAATAGAGACAAAACAATCATAATTCTACTCATTAATGAATTGATATGAATTATCAATTTGAATAAGCATTAATTTTAAGGAATTTTTATTTTAACATTTTGAATAAATATATTAAAGTATAAATATGAAAATTTTATCAATATAATATAAAAGATTCAAAGTGATATAAATGCCACATTAGTGGAGAATTATAGTTTCGTTGCAACACAACCAAATCAAAGAAAAAAATTTTCAAGAAGTGAGACTAACTATATGAATAAGCATTATTACTTGGTAATAAGGAGATCGGTAGTATCATCATTCATCATCAAGTTTTGCACTAATAAAAATACCTTGAAAGGCTTGCCAATAAGCTACAAAATAAAATATTTAAAAATAAAGAAAATATTTTTTAATTGGATAGAGGGCTTTAGGATGTGTATATAATTTTAATTTTTCCTTAATGAGTCCATGTTTTTAATTTTTGCAAATTACAAAAGTTTTACTCCAATTTTCTAAATAGGCTAAGTGTAAAATCATATATCATCAAATTAGATATGTATTGAAAATCCTCATAAAGTACCCCATATCCACCAAACATGACAATATTTTAAAATTTTGAAATAAATATTTAATGTTATATAGCTCATTAACAAAGGTCTGCTAACATTTTCTTCATCTTTATCTAACCTCATTCAGAACTACTACATATTACTAAAACAAATAAGAAAAAATAATAATCAATTACTAATTTAAGGAGTAAATACACAATATTACTAAAATGATAGATATTATAGTGATTTAATGTAACCAATACAAATACATTAAAGGTTGTCCTACAGAACATTTGGTGTTACATGTTGATATAACCGAATCCAATGTAAAAATTTAATAATATGAGATAAATTATAAGAGAATCTTATATTCCAACATATTAAGGATTGTGACATCCTTAATAATAAAATAAGGTGTGATTAAAAATATATCATGAAGTGTGCAAAAATAATACAAAAAATATTTAAAATGTAGAATGAATATATAATTCTACAAAGCTTGTTAAAATGAGTCTGATGATAATAATTTTGACTACAAGCTTTTAGAATTATAGCACAATAGCAATTTATTTAAGTGCAAATATTAGCTAATATGATGCAACGTAACATAACTAAATAACACCAAGACTAAAGCTACAATACAAATGATTATGGTTACATACCAGTGTAATTAAAAAAGTGCAAGAAATTTGAAAAATTGATAAAACTTATATAAGAAACTCACCTTCAGAGATAATAAGGAAGATCTTGCTTAAGACATTTGATCATCAAGCAAGCTACAAATCAAAAATGCTTTCTAAAAAATACAAAAGCATTGAAAATAAACTATTTTAAAATACATAATTAATTGGATTGAGATAGTTGAGGAGAGTGCATAAGCATTGTGTTGCTCTTGATCGGACAACTTTTGAATTGCTACGAATTAATAAAGTAAATAAAAATAAATAATAATAATGTATTATTTTAAACTTAAGTGAACAATTAATAATTAAAAAATTAGATGAATTTAAGTAATATAATTTAACATAATCAAAACAATGTAAATGTCACAAGAGAAGAAAAACAAAGCTTAATAATAATATAACAAATTAGAAATGAAAACTTCGAATGAATGAGAAAAATTTTACATAATAGTTTCATACCATATGCTAAGGAGATTGAATGTAATATTGTTGATCATCACACCTATTGTGAATTAAATTGACCAATAAAGCTTTCCAAAGCCATTATATTTTTTAAACTAAGAAAACAATATTTAGTTAGATTGTGTTTGCTTAGATGAGTAAAAAGATAGTTGCTTCATCTTGATCAGACCTAGTTAGCAATTTCAATAAATTACCACATTAAAAAGGCAATAAAAATGGTAAATTATTATATTGATATTAGGTAAATATATATTAAAATTAAGTTGAGAAAATTTGAACAAATATATTATGACCAAATTCAAATGACTCAAAGGTCACAAGATGAGAATTAAAGTTTCATAGTAATATAACAAAATCAAAAAATTTTAAAGAATTGTGACAAACTAGGTAAGAAAGTAGCATTAAAAGATAATAAGATATTAGGTATAACATCTTATATAATGAGATCAGGTACAAATTAAATTGACTCAGAGTAAAAAATCTAAGGAATTAATTTATTTTAAAAACTAAAAATAAATATTTAATTAAGTAGAGCTTATTGAGTTAACTCAAAGGACATTTGTTTTGTCTTGATTACCCCTCATTTGGAATTTTAAAAAATTAATCCAGTAAATCATTAAAATTAACAAAAAATTATTACTTAAATTTTAAGTGAATATATGTTAAAGCGACATTTAGATATAATTATATAAATTTTAAGTAAATATATGTTAAAGCTACATTTAGATACATTGAAGTAATCTTATTTCCCTTAAAGAAGGTGATTATGAATGTCACGCTTAAGAAGAATTAGAGCTTCATCGTAATATAACCAAATCAAATAAAAACATTTGAAAAAATGAGTTAAATTGTACATGAAAGTTGCATTCCAAGATACTATAGAAATCAATTGTAACATTCCTAATCTTGAAATTAGGTACTAATCAAAATGACTTGTAAATAGCTCCAAAATAATACTAAATAAAATATTCTTGAATATATAAAAAAAACATTGTAATTCGTGTAGCTCATGGAGATGGGTCCAATAAATTTTGTTTCATCTTGACAAAACTTTACTTGAAATTATTCATGTAAATTTAAAACAATAAATTATTATGATTTATGTTTAATTAATTTGATAATTAGTGAGTTCTAAACAAGATTTGATGTGTATCAAACAAATGTTGTTGTACTCATATAAATGAGCTCCATATATTTAAATATTATTTTTCAATATTTTATATCTTATTTGTGAGCAATTGGTAAGATTTATAAGGAAATTCAATTCAAATAGAATATAATGTAACTTTGGCTTGTCTCAAGGATCTATATCCAATTAAATTTTTATTTTCATATTTTTTAATATTTTATATTACATTATTATGGGATATTTTATAAGATAATTTTATTCTCCCTTGATTTGATGATCAAGGGAGCTTTCCTTAAGGATCCTAGCATCTTAGAATGTAACTATCCCATGGAATTTATCTTAGTTTTTCAAAAGTTTTTTTTATTTGGTTATATTACTATATACATGTAATTCCCCTCTCATGTAACCTTTTTATCCCTTGTATTTTGTTATTTTATGTTGGTTTTTTATAGCATACTTATGCTTATCTATATATTTATTTATAATAAAATATTAATTAAATATTATTTATGCTTGTTAACTTTTGTAATTTATAGTATTTCTAAAAAAATCTGTTTAAGACAAAACAAAAAACATTGGACTTATCTTCATAAGCTTCAACCAATAAGGTATTTATTTTTATATTTTGACATATTTTAATTTTGAGAATTTTTGTGATTTATAAGATATTTAAATTTGTGTCTAATTTGAAAATCAAGAGCATTATAGTTGACTTCATTAGTATCATTGGATGCAACTTTCTTGCATAATTTATGTAATTTCTTCAAATGCTTTTTTAATTTAAATATATTACTAGGAAACTCTACTTTTCCTCTCATGTCATCAATATATCAAACTAATTTAATTATATTATAGTGCTTGAATTTATGTTTTTTTGTTTAATATATAATGTTTTAAAAAAATTAATATCTATCATTGCTAATGCTTATTCAACTTTTTAATTCACATTTATCGCAAATGATGGCATAAGCAAATGTAGTTGGATTATTGAATGCAAAATATTCTCACAATTTATCACATTTTTTAAAAGTTTATGCTTTTATTATTTTTTATATATTGCTTCATTTTATGTGATTCAATTTTTAATATATATTTTGTTATTATAAAAAAATAATTTGTTATTATTTTTGCTTACTAATATTAGTAATTCATACCAATTCCAATTATGTCTAATAGCCATGAAGTAAATGTTCTTGGACTCCTCTTAATTATCTCTATCTAATTGTATATTCATTTTTAAATTTTTAAATATTTTATTTTCTAATAATTTTGGATGTTTTAATAGACATCTTCAATTGTATGATATTTGTTAATAAGAAATGTTACACTCAATCATGTAAGTGTCTTGTAATGCAACTTTCCTCATAGATTATCTATTTTCTTCCAATGTTTCGCGTTGATGTGGATATTTTATTGTGAGACTATGATTCTCCTTTCATATTACCTTTAGATTGCTTTGATTTTTTTGAATTATAATGCATTAATTCACGTAACTCCAATTTTTATATTTATTCACATAACAAAAAAACAAATTTATTATTATTATTTATGTTTAATAGATTTGGTAGTTCATAGTAATTCGAAATGAGATCTAATGTAGAAGAAACATGTATTATTGAACACATCTGAATGTGCTTTATCTATCTAACTATTCATACTTATTTTTTAAATATTTTATTTTTTTATTGTTTTTGCTAAATTTATGAAAAATTTTGTAATATTATTACATAACTCTAAATATTCACCTAAGTGAACATTGTTTATCTTTGATTTTGTTATATTATAATGCTTTAAATTATCTTATTTTTTTACTTTAATATTTTTTTCTCAATATTAAAATAGTAATATATCTTCATTTATGCATGTTTATATTAAAATGAATAACAGTTCTGAAAGAGGTCCCATTGGGGCAGAAAAAATGTTGTTGAAATAACTTGATCAGATCTATAAAATTAAACATTTTTTTGATAGTTTAAAATTTTTTTGGGCTTAATGTTTTTTAATTACAATGAAACCCTAAATCTTTATATTTGTGACCATTGTATTGCCCTAGATTGGTTATATTATAGTGGTTAAATTTTTCTAGTTTTAGCTTTAATATATATTTACCTAATATTAAAATAATAAGTAATTATTATTAACCATTTTAAAATAGTAATTTTTACTTATTCAAAACAAGGTTTATTTGTACCACATTTGATAATTGAGAATATTCTATTAGAACTTCTTATTTGTTGGAATATAAATTTTTTGTACAGTCAATCTTATTTTGTTGTTTTGTGAGTTTTACATTACTTTTTTTGTTGTATAACATAGCTTTATGTTGTCATGGTTAAGCTTTATTTCTTATGTGTTTAACATAAATATAGTAATTTAATATTATTTATGCTTATTTTTGTACTCAATTATTAGTCATTTTATATAAGGTTTGAGGGAGATGAAACGAACAATGTTCGCCTCACCTTGAAGAGTTTTATTCAATTAAAAACTCATTATTATATTTTGTTTGCGTTATAGTTTCTATGATTTTTGCATGATTTATGAGACATTTTGATTTATAGTTCATTTCTTGATTAGGTATGTCATATTTGGTCTTTTTATTATCTTGTAATGCAATTTCCCTAAACAATTTATCAAATTATTATAGTTTTTTTGCTTATAATACATTGGTTCAATTTGTGTCAATGTTTTCTATATTATATATTAAGATTATAACAAAAATTTTATTATTAATTCTTATTTTATTTCGTGATTTCAAGTAATTGTAGATGTGGTTGAATACAGGCAAAGCATTTGTCATTCGACCCATATCGATGAGTTCTCCCCAATTGTATATTCATTTCTATTTTTTTTAATTATTTTATTTGTATATGTTCTCTACCCAATCATCTTAGTGTTTTTGAAAGAATTTTTTCTTAGATTTGTTTTTATTATATTCAAATTACAATTCTCTTCTAATGTGATCCTTACCACAATTTTATTTGGTTATGGTATATTGCTTCAACTCCTCTAGTTTTAGCATTAATTTTTATTTATTTAATATTATAAATAATTTGTTATTATTTATTGATATTTTCAGTATTAAATGAAAATAATTTAAAATTAATTTTAAAAGAGTGGAAAGAAATGTCTTTCGACCAAACTAATGAGCTTTATCAATTATTTTTTTCATCTTTAAAAATTTTATTTTCTAGAGTATTGCCTTTTTTATGAGATTTTCTCTCCATAAATAATTTGTGAGCAAGAATGTGACTCTCTATTTATTTTGAATCTTGTTATGCAACTTCTATTATAATTAATCTTATTTCATTAAGGCATTTGATTTTATTTCGATATGTTGTAATGAAATTATAGTTCTTCTATGATGTGACCATTATATCAGTTTTGTTTGGTTTTATTACATTATTTTTTAATTTTTATTATTTCATCATTGATATATATTTCATTAACATTAAATTAAAAAATATTATTTTTTATAATTATTTGTTTTTATAAATTATAGTCATTCCAAATAAAGTCTTATGATAAAAAAATCGACTGCCATTGGACTAGTTTTGACAAGCACTATCAATTTAATAATTATTTTTATATTTTTTAATTTTTTAGCTTTTTGGCATGCTTTGTGAAATATATTGATTTGTACCTTAGTTGACAAAGAAAAATGTTACACTCAATCTTTTCAATACCATTGATAAAAATTTCCATAATATTTATCTCATTAATTAAAAGTTTTATGTTTGATTTGGTCATTTTAATATGCAATTTCAAACCTCCTCTTTTGTCACCTTTATATTTACTTAATATTGCAATATTACATTACTTCAACTATCTTTTTTTATTTTTAATATATATTTACTGAATATTATAATAATAATTAATTATTATTTACTATTTTTTACTTTAGTAACTCTAGTAATTTTAATCAAAGTTTGATTGGATGAAAGAAGGTCATCGGACAATGTTTAATGATCTCCATTCAATGCTTTATGAGATAGTTAGATTTCTAACCGATTTAGGATTAATGAGGTTGCACTTTATCTTTTTCATACCTTGGATTTCTACTACCATATAAATTTTCTCACATTATTGCAAATGTTTTGCTTTGATTAAATATATTACTATCAAAATCTAATTCTCTACTCGTGTGATTTTCACATTACTTTGGTTTTGTTACGTTATATTTCTTAAATTTAACTTTTTTTCAACTTTATTATAAATTTATTAAATATGACAATAATAATTTTTTGTTATTTTTTTAAATTATTTTGTTAGTTCGAGTAATTTTAAATATGGTCTGATGGAGAGAAAACATATGCCTTTGGCATTGACTTAAAAAGATTTATTCAATTAAATGTTTAGCACTTGATTTGTTGGTCAAAGATATTATTGTCAATCACCATAGCATTACAAAAAACAACTTTCACATGTAGTGTAACTAATTTTTTCAAATGTCTTATTTTTTTGGTTATATTATTTTAAAACTCTAATTAGTCTCACGTATAACACTTATAGGGTTTTGATTTTGTTATACATATTGCTTTCATTTAACTTATTTATCTTTTAATAATATATTTACTTTGTATTAAATTAATATATCTCTATTCAAAATTTCTAATTTCATCAAAAGTTTTGCTTTTATTTTCTTTACTTTAATTAAACTCTAAATCATCTCCAGTGCAACTGTGACCTCTCTTAGTTTCCCTTATTTTAAATCACTCCAAGTCACTTTTTTTAGCTTTAATGTATACTTAAGTTTAAAATAATTATTTACTTTTATTTGTGCTATTTAAATAGGTAATTTATAGTAATTAATTCCTAATAAGGTCCAACCTAGAAGAAACAAACATTATTTGACTAAACTTAATCATCTTTAAATGATTAAATATTCATTTTGATATTTTTATGTTTTATTTTTCGTTATGCATGCTTTAAAAGGTATTTATTTCCATATTAGACTTGAAGATCTCAGATTATAGTGTGGATCTCTTTTGTAATTTCGAATGCAATATTACTATAGAATTGATGTTATCTTTTTAAAGTTTTTGCTTAGATTTTCTTATATTATGATGAGGCTACAATCCTTCCCTCATATGAACTTTATATCACTTTTATTTGGTTATAGTTTATTGCTTTATGTTATGTTATTAGAGCTTTAGTATATTTAATTATTATTAAAATAAGAATTTATTATTATTTATTGATTTTTTACATTGTAGATATGCAATAATTCAATTTAAGGTCACATCAAGATGAAACAAATATTATTAAAATCATTCCTTTTGTCTTTACTTGCAAAATATTTATTTTCTTATAACTTTTATTATTTTATTTTATTGGAGATTGGCATCATTTTTCACATTTTTTCATTTGTACCTATTTTGACAATTGAGGTGATTACGCTTCACCTTTTTAGAATCTTTGCATGTTTTATTCAAAAACAATTTATGACATTTCTTCAAATGTTTTGCATTCCTTTTGATTGGTTACTGTGAAACACTAATCTTCCTTTCATGTGACATTTACAACACCTTCATTTGGTTACTTTACAATACCTCAATTTATCTACTTTCTACCTTAATATATTTTACTTAATATTGAAATAATTATTTATTATTTTTACGTTTAATTACTTCTATAATTTTTAGTAATTTGAAACAAGAAATAGTGGAGGAGAGGAGTCTCACTTGACTTGTATTAGTGAGCTCCATCTAATTGAACATTCATTTCAAGATTGTTTTAACTATTTTATGTTCTTGTATTTTAGTTTCAAGATAGTTCCATTCACACCAAATTCAATAATTAAGAACTTTACACTCAACCTCAAAACTACCTTAGAAAGTATGTTTCCATTATAATTTATCTCATTCTTTTAAATTTTTTTCTTTTTTGGGAATATTTATTTGTATCTCCAAATCTTTTATCATGTACTTTATACATCATTTTGATTTGGTTCTAATACATTGCCTCAATTAACCTCATTTAAAGTTTATTATATGGTTATGTAGTATTAAATGAGTAATTCACTATTTTTTTTCTTATTTAATTTTGTAATTCAAAAAATTTCCAAACGAGGTCCAATCGAGACAAAAAATATAATTGGACTAGCATTGGTGAACTTTATATAATTAAATATTAATTGTAATATTTGTTAATAGTGTTTTTAAAAATTTGGGAATGATTTAAAAGTTATTATGATTCATATTTATTTTTATGATGAGGGATATTACACTTGGCAACGTTTGTTTCTTGGAATGCATCCTCCTTAAACAATTTATCTCATTTCTCCTAAGTTTTGACTTCATTTGGATGTATTATTATAAAGAAATAACTTTTCTCTACTTTGACCCATACATTATTTTAATTTGATTATGTTATATTGCATC
This sequence comes from Vanilla planifolia, assembly GCA_023846275.1. Classification (NCBI taxonomy): domain Eukaryota; kingdom Viridiplantae; phylum Streptophyta; class Magnoliopsida; order Asparagales; family Orchidaceae; genus Vanilla; species Vanilla planifolia. The sequence goes on from JAIUJO010000047.1 coordinate 214,723, forward strand.
AATTTATCAAATTTTAATTTTAGTATAGACATATATACTTAATGTTGAGATAATAATTTATTATTATTTTTTCTTATTTAAAATAAAATTTAGCTAGATAGACCTCATTGTGGAGTGAATAATGATTACTATTCTCTCTCATGCAAACCTTGTTTGAAGTTACTGTGAATTAGAAAAGTAAATTGGCCTAAATAATAATTATGAATAATGCAAGCAAAAACACTATAAAATAAAATGTAAAAAATTATTAAAAATAATATTTAGTTAGAGAGCGCTATTCGAGATGAGTGTAACAAATTTTATTTCTTCTTAATTAAACCACCATTAGAATTAGCATGAAATAAAAAATAAATAAGAAAAAAATAATAAATTATTTTCGTAGCATGAAGCAAATATATGTTAAAGTTGAAATAAGATGAGATTTAGAGTTACATAGTAATCCATTCAAATCAAAGCCAAAATTTCAAGAAATAAAATAATGTTTAGTGTTAAGTTCCATTTTAAGAAATGAAAGAGAGAGTAAAATATCCTCAATATTCAAATCAAGCATGAAATCGAATGCCTTATAATGTATGCCAAACTTTATCAAAATAGTATTTAAAAATACAAAATAAAACATTTTATTCTATTTTTTAGACCAACTTGGTGATGTTACATGCATCTTGTTTTGAAACTAAATAAAATTATTGAGTTACTTAAGAAAATAGGGAAAAAATAAAAACTTATTGCTAAATTATGCAAATATAAATTATAGTAAGAGGTAAAATTGAAGTAATATTATATGACATCATAAAAGTGATGTTAATCATGTGGGTTAAGATTTAAAATTACATTATAATATAATCAAAACAAAGGAAAATATTTGAAAAATTAGCATAAAGTTTATAGAAATGATAAACCTATAGACACCAAAGCAATATAGTATAACATCATCGATTATTGCATCTATAATTAATCAAAATATATAATAAAGGATTTGAAATTCTAATAATTTTTATAAAAAATTAAGGATAAATATTAACTTGAAAGAGTTCTTTGAGATGACTCTAATCACATTTATTTTATCATAATTCCACTTGGCTTTGAATCATTAGGATTACAAAAAGCATACTAAAAATAATAATTATAAGTTATTATTTTAATAATAAGTGAAAATATGATAAAACTAAAATGTGATAAATTTAAGCAAGGTAATATAACAAAATCTTGTTAGAAAAGTTGTACAAATGAGATAAAGTGTAACATCATCATTTATCAAATCAGTTATGAATTGGAAAGCAATGTAAAATATGCCAAATCCTTAAAAAAATAAAAAATACATAAAAATGTTCATTTCTTTGGTTTATGCACTTCAAGATGAGTTTGATAAAGTTTTTTAAATTTCAATGTATTTTTGTATGGAATTATTTTGTATTCGAAAATAAAATTTTATTTAATAATAAAACTAAATTATTATTATAAAATTAAATAAATTAATATTAAAGACAAAATTATGTTAATTAAGGTAATGTAATACTAGAAAACTAAAGTGTGGTAAGAAACCTATGTGAGGAAAATTATTACTACATAATAATATAATCAAATTAAAGATATTTTTTTGAAAAGAGAGATAAACTATATTAGAAAGTTACAATCCAAGATACAAAGGAGATCAGGTGTGATGTCCTCTACCATAAGACAATCAAACTACATCATATGACATTTAAAAAAAAAGGGAACAGTACTTTAAAATGTAAAAATATATATTTAATTTGGTAGAGCAATTTGAGGCATATTTGACAATAAGTGTTTCATCTAGATCACACCTTATGGAAATTAATATGAATTATTATAGAAACTTAGCATAAATAAAAACAAATTATTATTTTTAATATTTAACAAATATATATTAAGTTAGAAATGAGATAAATTTAAGCAAAATAATATAACTAAATCAAAGCATTGTAATGGTCACATGAGAAGTGATTTAGTATCACATATCTTTATAACAAAACAAAAATGAAACCTTCGAAAAATGTTATAAATTGTTTAAGAAAGTGTCATTTCAATATATTGAGCAGAACTAGAGCAACATCATTGATCATTAGAAATGTTACGAACCATAATTCCTCGTCAAGACTACAATAGTTTAAAAAATTTCAATTTATAAAAATATGCATTTAATTGATAGAGCTCATGAAGATGGGACAAATGACTTTTATTTCATCTCAATCATACAACCTTTGTAATTATGTTAATTAGAAAAAACGAAAAATTTTAGTGATAAATATTTTAGCTTTACATAAACGTATATTAAAGCTAAAATAAGATAAATTGAGGTAATGTAATATAACAAAATAAAAATGATTGAAATGTCACACAAGAGAAAAATTGTAATTTCAAAATAATAAAACCAAATTAGGGAACTAATAATTTTTTAAAAACACTAAATTTTAGATAACAACGAGATGGTGTGTAATGTTCTCAAGCATCAAATCTTCAATAATCAAATTATCTATAAAAGCATGCAAAAATAATAAAAAATAAAATATTCCAAAATATAAAAATGAACTTCTAATTAAGTAAAGGTCATGGAGATGAGTGTCATGACATTTGTTTCATCTCTATTTGAACTTGTTTGGAATTCTTGCCACTTCAAAAATAAATATAAATTTTCATTTAATATAATATTATCAACTGATGTAAAACTCGAACAAGACGTATTTTTGTTACAAACTAATATAATGTGTAAATTTTTAAAATGTGATAAATTGTACAAGATTGTTTAATTCTATGATATTAAGCATATCAAGTTTAACATTCTTGACTATCAAATAAAATACAAATTTGAATGTCGTATAGATCATGACAAAACCTTAAAATAAAAAATATTTAAAATTATTGAAATGAATATTTAATTGCGTTAAGCTCATCATGATGCATCTCATGACATCATTTGATCTCGATTGGACCTTGTTTGGAATTAGCATTAATTACAAAATTAAATACACATAAAAAAAATAAAATAATATCTTAATATTATTTAAATAAATATTTACGTTTGAAAGAGAAAAATTAAAGCAATGAAATAAAACAACATTAAAATGATTAAAATGTCAAACGAGACAAGAATGAGGGTTTCGTCATAACGTAACCAGATCTTTGCTTTTGAGAAATTCAAATTTCTCTTCGGAGATAAGAAGAACAATTTTTAAAAGTCTCATTACCAACTTTTAAGGGAGAAACTATTTAATAGAAATGCACAAATTAATTCTCCAAAAAACATTAAAATCTTTTTGGAATTAACTTTTGATAACTAGAAAAAGTTTTGTGTTAGAGATTTATTTAGAGCTTTGAGACCTTGGCAAAATGGAAATCCTGTCATCTAAAATATAATTTGCAATTATATTATGATAATGTGAGAAAACAAGACATCGATATAGTCAAAAGGTGCTTCGGTATCACATTTGAAATAGATACGTTTAATTTCCTCTTTTGAGAGTTTCTTCACAAATGGCACATTATCTTAAAGTTATACTAACGAAAGGATTAAGCTATGCATGGTATCATTATCATAAAGTTTACAAAGTTCCATAATTTATTAAAATGCAAAATTATTGCTTCATTAATTTTATCTACTTGTTGTACACAAATACCATTAGATTCCCTTATGTTTGTAAATATCTGTTTAGATCTCTTTTCTTTCACTAGGGAAAGAAAGAATTTTCTTATTCCTTTTGCCTTCTTTTTGTCATTCAATACTAGCCTTTTGATGTTAATAATTTTCTTTTTTAGGTGAATCTCGTGAGTCTTTGTTAGCTCCATCCTTCCATAATCAAACAAGATTCAAATTGAATTTCAATAAGTTTAATTTGTTCATTAGGTAGCTTAATTTTATCAAAACTATTTTGAAATGTTGTTTTTTTCCATTCCATCACACAATATTTTAGCCATTTGAACTTACAAGTAGACCATTCATTCCATAGAAATTGGAAATGTCCAATTACTTTTGAAAATATGTAGAATGGATGACACTCACACCACATGCTCTAAAATTCAATTATTTATGGAGTGAATGAATAGCCATAGCAAGTTAATCTACTAATATTTATCACCAACACATTGTTAGTACTTTCATAGAAAAATTAATGAATAGCCATAGCAAGTTAATCTACTAATCTTTACTGGTCAAGGAAAAATTATTTAAAGATAAAAGAAGTTAAATAGGGCCACACTTATCAATGAACTCCAAACATTCTTGAATTTCTTTCAAAATATGAGTGAGATGGCCCTCATACTAATTAGTGCTTCCACAACATTAATATCTCTTCCAATTATTCATGAAATGTTTGAGCTCTCAAAACTTTTGCGAGCTCTCAAAACTTTTGATGACACTCTGTCAGAGAGATCTTTTATTAGTGTTTGAGCTCTTGTCATAAATGAACAAGTAATGAGAAAAAATTGTTTGATCTTGATATTTTAGCAAAAGTTGAGTTAACTTCATTCATCTAGTATGACCAAAAAATCAATCTTTGAAGGGATCCATTTGTTTGCTTTTTCTTATTTCCCTTATTATTGTTTGTTTTTTCTTTAACAATTCTCGATTTTTTTATATGCATACCTAATAAAGACAAGGGTGAAGTCTTCATCATTATTTTTGAAATAGCGAAAAAAAATGGCTATTTCTTAAAGTTCCTCACTAACATTACTTAATGTTTGAAGATCATGAAAATGATGAGCTTTGTGCTATGATGTTTTGGAATCTAGAACTATAACCTTTTGTCTCCTTAATTAGCTAATTTTCCATAATATGCTGAAATCATCATTCATTGAATTAATAATCATATTTTTTTTATTTTTTTATTGAGCTCTACATGATGTACTTTGTACATCGCTGACTTCTACCATGCTTAATAAACTTTGTTTATAATTTTTGGAAGGAGATAGATAATGGATTCGATAATTGATTGCAATATTTTTGTACACAACTTTTGGTGTTGATTCATTTGAATATTACTATCCTTTGGCCTGCAATTACAATTTATCATCCAACATATCATTGGTAGGACTTAGTTTATCAAGCTAATGGGAATCTCTTGCTTATCTATCATTGTTGGTGGATTTTTTTTATGGTTTTATTGTATTAGCAATAATATATGTAATGACGCTACTTGTAATAACATTAGCAATATTTAGGTAGACCATTGTATGATTATTTTTACTGAAATCTGTTATTGTTGTAACATTTTTTTTATTATTTTTATTTATTTAAGTTAATCCTTTTCCAATTCAACATCCATGTAGACCATTGCATTGTATTCCCAAGTTAGGTTGATCATTACTACATCCTCTTTGAGAGGGTTTTCAAAGTATTAGTCTAGAATTAAAGAGTTGCTTTGTTAATGAAATGGATTGAAAGAAGTTCAATTAAAATTTAAATCAGTGCAAGAGAAAGTTTTACATTTAGATGAAAGTCAAGATGTCATTTGAACTACATTATGTTTTAAGATCCATGAAACCAATAACATATGTAGTCTCACCCATTTTAGTTGCACAAATCTCTTTGGTATTGAAACACATTGATTGATCACACGCGACACGCACATGTCAAAAAAGATTAGTGGTAGCATTTCATCACTTCATTAAAAATTAAATTTTTGCACAAAATGTAGAGCATCCTCATTTATAAAAGATGTCAAGGGTTTGGGAATAGAAAGCTACACTTTTTGAAATTCTAAATGAAATTTTAAAATACCCAAAGTCAATCTAAATAATAAAAAAAGTACTTTTAATTTTGTTAAGAAGCTTTACACTTAAAAGCAGCAAAAATAATTGATATAAAAGTTTGAAAATTGCCCAATGCAATTGGGGTGACGGTCTAGCTTGTAGAGAGGTAGTTGTGATGTAATAGATATTGTCTTGATGGAAAGGTGTGTATGACTTGGGTCTTGTTTTTTTGCTTTACATAAGACAAAGTGATTCAATGGAGGTGGATAAGTCGACAAGTGATATTGGGTTTCGCACATTCATGGATCGTCTAGCATGTCTTGATGGGTCAACATGTCATTATGAATCAACATGGGTTGAGAAGGTAAACATGTTCAAAGGATTGGGGCAAGTTGAGCTTGCCATGTGGGCTGGTGCAAGTGGCATCAAAAGCTGTTGACACTAGCAAATGGTAGTAAAAACAGTTTGAAACTAATTTTTAGGCATTTTTTAAGTCTTTCTTACCAAAACTTTTCACCAATAGAATTATGAGGTTGGCAAAGGGATGCCTTGGACTAGTTTTAATGCTAACAATTCTAAAAATCTATCAACTAATCTTAAAAATACTTAAACTATAGTGTAAATGCACAAAATTTAATCAACTGATGAAAAGAAAAATAGAAATATGCAATAAACAAATATCAACTATAATTGACTCTTATTATTTTAATGCCATCATAGAATAATGAGAAGTCGAGGAGTCATGTTTGGCATGCCTGTGAGTTTGAATAAGACTAGTATGATGCAAAGTGTGGCGTTTACATTATGTGAGGGATGACGATGTATTAGGTTTGTTTTTGTGGAAATATAGTTAGAAGGCTTGTGAGATCTTTCTTTAATGTTGTTTCTCAGGGCTTGTAATTCACGTAAATGATTTTCAAAATTTATCTTTTTTTTGCTGAAAGTAATATTTGAATTTGTGCATAAATGTTGAGATAAAGTTGTTGCTATTTAATTTTTGTTGCATCAAGGTTTTTAAAAGATCACAGTTCACTCTCCTTGTTGTAGGCATCACCCGACACCATCTTTGACATTGTTAATTGAAGAATTTATCATTTTGAAAATATGCACACACTTTTAATGAAGATAATTCATAATCATGGGTAAGGACATTTATTTGAGAACACAAACTTCATAGTTCCTTAAATGTAATAATCAATTTCTCCTATATCTCCTTACTAGTATTTACTATGTGTATGGTAGATAATCAACGTTTGCTAAGGTATAACTATGTGTTAAAAATATATTTTAGTTCTATTAATGAGATGAATAGTTGGATCACCTTATGGAATGTATTTTATAATATAAGCATAATGGTAAAAATCTCAATATGGAATGAATTTTATAATTTAAAGTGTTGTATTTCATAATTATATAACCAAAATGGTACAAATCTTAAGAAACAAGATAAATTGTGTGGCAAACATTGCATACGAGGAAGGGAAGATTGAGGGAAAATCTCTTGATTGTCATCTAACATAAAAATTAATATATACCATAAAGCATATAAATACATTATAAAAAATATTGAAAATTATTAAAAAATAATATTTAGTTAAATAGATATCATCTTTTGAAGTCCAACAATGGTTGTTTTATACAAATTTTTTCTTGTTTGGAATAATAGTGAAATACCCAGTTAAGTAAGTTTAAATAAAAACTAAATTCTTATTTTAATTTTCAATAATATACAGTAAAGTAGAAATGAGAAAAACTGAAGAAATTTAGTAAAATAAAATAAAAGTGATGTAAAGGTTATAAGAAAGAAGAACTAGAGGATGATATTAAAATCTCACAATTAAAAAGAAAAGTTGGAGTAAATAAAATAAGTTATAAGAGAAAGTTGCAATCAAGATGCTCAAGAGGTCTTTGGTAACATCATGGATCATAAAAAACTACCAATAAAAATATATTATAAAGTATAAAAAATATTATGAATTGAAATATTTAGTAATATAAAACATATTTAATTTGATCTTTCTTGTCAAGATGAGTTCAACAACATTTGTTACATCTTGAACAAACATCATGTGAAATTTTTGGGAATTAAGAAACTAAATATGCATATATATTAGCAAATTATTACTTAATTTTTAGTAAATATTCATTAAAACTGAAATAAGATAAATTGAAGTAATATAATCTAAATAAATCAATGCAAGGAAAATTTTAAATGAATGGAGATTTATGTTACATGCTAAAATAATAAATTTAAAATAAATAATTAAAGAAATGGGAAAATAGTATGAGAAAATTATATTCAAACAGGTGAAGGAGTGAAGCGTATCACTCTTGATTGTCAAAAAGGCATGAATTTAAATGTTTCACAAAGTGCCAAAACACTTTAAGAAATTTTAAAGATCTTAAATGAATATTTAATTGGATAAAGCTTATGGATATGTGTCTTGGATGTTTGCTTTGACTATATTGGACAAATCAAATAATTTAGGAAAACCTACATTCATAGATACAAAGTAGGTCAAGTATAATATCCTTGATTATCATCTCATACAAATAATTATTTTTCATAAAGAATTTTAAAACTGAAAAAAGAAAATATTTTAAAATATGAAAACACAAAAAAATTCGATAAACTTGGGTATGACGTTTTCAATAATATTTGTTTTCCCTCGACAAAACCTCATTCGAAGTTATTTTGGGCTCACAAATAAATAAGCATAAAAAATAGATTTTAATTTTAGTATATTTTAAAGCTACAAAGAGTTAAATTAAGAAATGTATCATAACAAAAACACGGTGATGCAAATCTCACATGAGGGGCAATTTAGAGTTACATATTGTAATTTCAAAATCAAAGCAAAGAATGTTGAGAAAGGAATATATGTATTTAAGAAAGTTAAATTCCAAGATACGAAAGAGATCTAATGTACTAACATTGTTCATCAAATTTGGTGCAAATTAAAATATTTTCTAAATTATGAAAAACAATGGAAAATTGAAAATTTTAAAAAATACAAAAAATGATTTTTTTTAATTTAATAGAATTCATTAAGACAATTCTAGTGACATTTGTTTTGGCCATATAAAACCTTACTTGGAATTATTAAAAATTGCAAAATTAAATAAAAATTAATTAAAAAAATTATTATTTGAATATTATGTAGATATTTAGTATAATTTAGAATAGAAAAATAAAGATAATGTAATCTAACAAAATAAAAGTGATGTTAAAAATACATGTGAGAAGAATATGTGCTCCATAGTTATATAATTAAAATTGTTAAAAATATGATGAAATAAGATAAATTGGGTGGCAAACATTGCATTCTAAAACACAGAGGGAAATTTAGCGAAAAGTTCTTGCTTGTCGTCCGACAGAAAAATCAATGTATACCATAAACTGTACAAAAACCTTAGAAAATAAAATATTGAAAATGATAAAAAAATATTTAGTTAAATAGATATCATCTTTGGAGGTCCAACAGTGGTTATTTTGTGCAAATTAGATCTCATTTGGAATTACAATGAAATTTCAAGTTAAATAAGGTTAAATAAAAATAAATTCTAAATTTTTACTTTTAATAATATGTAATATAGCAAAAATGAGAGAAATTGAAGAAATTTAATAAAATCAAATGAAAGTGATGTAAAAGTTATAGGAAACAAGAGCAAGATGTTCAAATTAAAATCTCACAATAAAAAAGAAAAATTGGAGTAAATAAGATAAGTTATAAGGGAAAATTACAATCATAAATGCTCAAGAAGTCTTTTGTAAAATCATGGATCATAAAAAAACTACAAATTAAAATATCTTACAACGTATAAAAATAATTATATAACGAAATATTTAGTAAGGTAAAAAAATATTTAACTTGAAATACCTTATCAAGATGAGTACAACAATATTTGTTACACCTTGATTTGACATCATTTGGTATTAATGCATATATATACAGATTATTATATGAATTTTAGCTAAATTTTTATTAAATCTAAAATATGATAAATTGAAGTAATGTAATCTAATTGAATTAAAGCAAGGAAGATGTTAAATAAATGGAGATTTATAGTTACATACTAATATAACAAAATTGAAGTAAAAAATTTGAAGAAAAAATAATTAAATTTATAGGAAGCTTGCACTCAGTGAACCTAAATGGATAGTACATCATTGATCATAAAATAAGACATCCATTAAAATGTTTCTTAGGATATGTTCAAACTAATAAAATTAAATTATTTAAAAAAATAAATAAATATTTAATTAGATCAAGCTCATTGAGATGAATCCAATGCCTTCTACATTATTTTAATCAAAACCTCTATAGACACACTACAAATAATAAAAGAAAAAGTATAAACAATAATAAAAAACAACTCTATATTAAGTTAACATTTATTGAAGCTAAAATGATATAAATTGACTCAACGATTTCTAAACAAATCAAAGTGATGTATTATTCACTGGAGATGAGATTTATGGTTATAATGTAATATTATCAAATCAAAGCAAAAATTTGGAAGAAATAAGGTAATTGTATGGGAAATTTTCATTTCAAGATACCAAGAAGGTAAAGTTTAATTTCCCCTATGATCAAATTTTGGAATGAATTAAAATACTCACAAGGTATGACAAAAAACAAGAAAATAAAAATTTAAATATAATAAACTAATTATTTTATTGGAGAGAGTTGATCAAGCAGAGTCTAACAAAGTTTGTTTCATCTTAATTGGGCTTTATTTGGTGTAATACGAATTACAAGGTAAATAGTAATAAATAACAACCTATTTTTATTTTAATATTAAATAAATATATATTAATGCTAGAATCAGATAGAGGTGATGTGCCAAAACCAAATGAAATAGATATTAATGTCGTACTATAGGGGATTTCACATCACATAATAATATAACCAAATAAATGCAAAACATTAGTAGAAATTAGATAAAGTTTATAAAAAAGTTGCTTTCCATGACATTAAGAAGATCAAGTGAAATATCCTTTATCATCAAATGAGGTATGAAAAAAATAACTTATAAAACATGCATAAAACTATAGAATGTAAAGGTATTTAGAAAAAGAAATAAATATCTTATTCGATAAAGGTCAATAGGACATGTCTAATGAAATTTTTTCTTCTCAATGAGTCATTATTTTGAATTAATGCGAAGAACTAATGAAAATAAGAATAAATAGTAATAAATGTTTATTTCATTATTAAGTAGGAAATATTAAAGCGAAAAAGGCATAAATGAAAGTAATATGACCAAATCAAATAAAAAAATAATTATTATTTTAATATAACCAAATCCAACTGATGTAAATGTCATAAAAGTACAAATCAAAAGAAAATTATTTGAAAAAATGTGGTATATTGTAGTAAAACTTGGGTACAAAGATATATAAGAGATTGCGTGTAACGTCCTTGATCACTTATTAAAGTACAAATTGAAATAACTTATATAACATACCAAAATCCTGGAATAAAATATTTAAAAAATAAATAAAAAAATATTTAATTGAATAGATCCCATTTAGATGAGTTAAACGATGTTCATTTCAACTCAATTAGACATAAGTTAGAATTACTATGAATTACAAAAGTAAATAACAACAAATTATTCTTTTAAAATTAAGTTAATCTATATTAAAAGTTAAATGTGATGATTTAAAAAAATATAATAAAACCAAATTAAAGTAATGTTAAGTTTACATGAATAGGGAGTTTCAGGTTCATAGTAATATAGCCAAATAAAAGCATGGAATTTTAATAAATAAGACAAATTATTCGAGACTGGTTGCATTTCGAATTACTAAAGAGATTGTGTGAAACATCCTTGATTGAGAAATCTAGTAAGAATTAAAATATCTTATATGAGTGCCAAAACCATGCATAAAAATATTTACCTTTTTTAAATAAATTAAATTGGATAAGCAATGTTTGTTTTTTCTCAATTAAAAAAAAAGGAATAATAAATTATCATTTTAATACTTTGTAATCATATAATAAAAAAAATGAGATAAATTGATGCCATTTAATATATTTAAATAAAAATTATGTAAAACACATAAAAGAGAAGAGTTAGAATTTTATAGCAAAATAACCAAACAAAAAAAAACAATTTCAGTAAATGCCAACTTTTTTTAGGAAAGTTGTATTGTAAGATTCTAATGAGATAAAGTATAATATAACAAATCATCAAATTAGGTACAAGTAAAAAGGTCTCAAAACTCCAACAAAAATAATAAAAAAAATTGAAAAATGAATATTAATCAAAATAAGACATGTTGAGACGAGTCCAACAACATTTGCTTTGACTTATTTTGACCTTGATTGCAATTTCTCAAACTAAAAGCAAAAATTTTAATAAATAAATTTTAATAATAAAAAAAATATATCAAAGCTAAAATGAATTTAATGTAATTCATGTAATCTATGAAAATCCAAGAGATTAATTGTTGCACAAAAAGAGAATGTGAAATACATTGTAATATAACAAAATCAAAGCAAAGAAATTATACAAATCTGAAAATTGATTAGAAATGTTACATTCTAAGATACTAAAGAGGGAGTATAAGTTCATCCTCAATCAAATCTTGCATGAATCAAAATGTCTCATGAAATTGCCAAATAATGTGACATACATTGTAATATAACAAAATAAAAGAAAATAATTAAATAAATGTGAAAATTGATTGGGAATGTTAGATTCTAAGATACTAAAGAGATAGAGTGTAACATCTTCTTCAATCAAATCTTCAATGAATAAAAATGTCTCATGAAATTGCCATATAATATAACAATTAAACATATAGAAATAAATATTTAATTTGATAAAGCACATTGAAATCAGTCCATTAAGTTTGTTTTGTCTTGATATGATAGTAACTAAAATTACTATTTGTTTTGAACAAAATTTCGATAAATGATAATAAGAATTTTAATATTCAGTATATATGTATTAAATTTCGAACGGGAAAAATTAAAGTGGTGAATTATAAGAAAAATAAAGTGATGTCAAGGTGACTATAATTGATTATTTAGAGTTTCCTTGTAATGCAACGAAAACAAAGTGAAACGTTTGAAAAAACAAGATAAATTGCATAGAAAAGTTTCATTCCAAGATATTGAGGAGATCAAGTGTAACATCATGGATTGTCAAACTATTTAAAAATTTAAATATTCCTAAAGCTTTTAAAAAACTAGAAAAAGTAATATTTCAAACTATGAAAATTGAGATTTAATTAGATACACGTTTGTGAAAGGAGTAGAACGATATTTTTTTATCTCGATATATCCTCTTTTGTAATTTCTATAAATTTCCAAATTAAATAAGAATAAATTAAAATAAAATATTATTTCAATATATTTTAAGGCTAAATTAAAAGAAATTGAGGCAATGCATTATAATCAAATCAAAGCAATGTAAATGTCAATTAAGGGGAAATCTAGAGTCACATAAAAATATATCAAAATTAAGGCGAAAAAACTTGAAGAGAAGAGATGAATTATTTGGAAAAGTTTCATTCTAAGATACAAAGGAGATCTAATATAGTAACCTAGATTATCAAAAATGTATGAATTGAAATGTCTTGCAAATTGAACAAAATATTACAAACTTTAATATTTATAAAACTAAAAATGATTATTTAATTGAATCAAACAATTCAAGATGAGTCCAACATCATTTGTTTCATCTGGGTGATATTCCGTTTAGAATTACTTTTCATTACAAATTAATTAACCATAAAAAATAATAAATTATTAGTTAAGATTAAATAAATATGTGTTAAAGTTCACAAGAGAAAAATTAAAATAGTGTAATCTATGAAACAAAAGCAATGTAAGGTCTGCATTCGAGGAGAATTTGAGTGTTATAGAGTTATAATTAAACTTAAGCAAAACATTAGAAGAAATATAATATATTATATGGGAAAACATTTATTCCAAAATGCAATCTAGCTATAGTGCAGTATTCTCAATCATTATCTCACAAAAAAAATCTAAATATCACATAAATTCTATAAAAACTTTAAAAATAAAATATTTGTAATTGTAAAAATTTTTAGTGAGAGAGAGCTCACCATGAGAAGTCCAACAAACCTTTCTTTCTTCCACTCAGATCACAATTGGAATTATTAAAAATAACTAACATAAAAAATGTATAAATAATAATAAATTCTTATTTTAATACAAAATAATATATAATAAAGGTTAAATGAGATCAATCAAAGAAATTTAAAAAATCCAAAAAAATCTGTATGTGAAAGCCATATGAAGGAGATTTAGAGTTCCATATTAAAATATCTAATTCAAAAAACACATTTAAAATATCCACCCTCGTGACCTTTATATTCCTTTTATTTTGTTATATTACATTACTTAAATTTGTCATATTTTTGCATAAATATTATCTAATTATTACTAAAATAAAATTTTATTACTATTTATGGTTATTTATATTAAAAAAAATTACCACAATTCCTGACATGGTTTGATTAAAAGGAAGAAATTGTTGTTGGACTAATTTGATGGTGCTAATTGTAAATAAAATGGTCATTTTATGTTTTTGAATGTTTTTTCTCCAGGACCTTTTTCTAAAAACTAATTTAAAGATTAAGATGTTCCACTCAATTGCCTTGGTACCATAGAATGTAAATTTTCTAAAAACATTTTCCCATTTTATTGAAATTTTATATATTGATTTCGTTGCATTACTATGTAACTCTACATCTTCTCTTTTGTGACCATTATGTAATTTTGAAATTGTAATGTTACTTTTCTTCAACTTATCTAACATAAGCTTTTAACATATTTTTAATCAATATTAAAAGAATAATCTGCTATTATTAAGGGTTATTTACTTCGAAATTTCATATCAAGTCAAAATGATGCCTCATGGAGAATAAATGATCAACATTGGTATGATCAATGCTTATTCTATGCAAATACAATTTATTTATCCAATTTTAATATTTTTTCTTTTATTTTGGTAAGCTTTATAAGATATGTTAATTTGTATTTTAGTTGGTGATTAAGTGTGCTATAGTAATTTTGCTTATTATCCTAGAAAGAAATTCCTACATTGTTGATCTAATTTCTACAAATAATAATTTGTAAAAATTTTAAATTATTTGGGAATCAAGAATGTTACACTCAATAATCTTATTATCTTGGATTTGAACTCTCAATTTTAAAAAGTGATTACTTTTTTTTGGTTATAATGCTTTGTAACTCTAAATCACTTCACGTGTGAGTTCTACATTACATTGATTAGGTTATATTATATTGATACAATTTATCTTAATTTCTCAAAATTTTTAAATTGATCGAATTATATTATTATATGACTATACAATTCTTCAGTTTATCTTAATTCAACTTTAATATTTATTGACATAATTTAAAAAAAATTATTTAACATTATTTACTTTATTTTAGTTTGTTAATTTATTATAATTCAAAAGAAGCTTAAACTAAGATAAGGAAAATACCATTGCACTCGTCATAACATGTCTTATCAAATTAAATATTCATTTATATATTTGTAAATAATTTGTTATCTAAAGTTTGATACATTTTGAGTCAATTTTATTTATCCATTGTTTGAAAATCGATGATGTTGCATTCTTTCTTCTTAGTATCTTGAAAAGCAACTTTCTTATATAAATATCTCATTTTTTCAAAGTTATTCTTTTATTTGGTTACATTGTTATGTAACTATAAATATTCTCTCGTATCACAATATATATATATATATATATTAAAGTATTAATTTATTAATATTTATGCCATTTATTCTTTGGTCGTTTGTAGTAATTCCAAATGAGGTCCAATCATGTCAAAAAAATTGTTTTTAGACACATCTTGCCAAGTGCTATGAAATTAAACATTTTTTCTCTTTTTAATTATTTTTTTATAAATTTTAACATGCTTTATGAAGCATTTTAATTTGTAGCATTTTTTAGGATTGTTTGCATTACACTCAATTTGCATTGGTTCTTTGAATTGAACTTTCTATTATAATTTGTCTCTCTCCTTGATCTTTTTCTCTTTGATATTGTTATGTCAGTATGTAACTCTAACTCTCTTTGCATGTGAACTCTACCTTACTTAGCACAGGATAGATTGTGTTGCTTCAATTTATTTTATTTTAATTTTAACATATATTAACTTAAAAAGGAAGAAATAAATTGTTAATATTTTCACATATATTTTTTGTACATCTGAATAATTTTTTTTAAAAAAATAATTTACTATTATTTATCAATAAATATTTTTGTGATTTGTCATATTTCTAGAAAAAATACAGATGGAGATGAAACAATGGTTATTTGATGCTTCTCAATGAGCTCTATCCATCTTATATTAATTTTTATATTTCAAATATTTTATACATTAAGCTTTGGCATCCTTTACAAATTGTTATTGTTATGTTACTATGTAATTTTAAATTTACTTTTGTGTAAACCACCACATTGCTTGGAATTGGTTAGATTATATTTCTTTAATTTACCTCATTAAATCATGAATATAATTTTAAACATTATTTTTATTATTATTTAGGCATATTTACTCTGGTAATTCTCTATAATTCCAAGCATGGTTTAATTGTGCCGCTCATTTTGTTTGAATTAGTTTATTACATTCCTATAATTTATCAATTTTTTTCTTCAATATATATATTTTCCATTAAAAAAAATATTTACTCATTATTCTTTAGGATTATTGACCTTGGTATTTTATGTTAATTCAAAACATGGTTTGATCAAAATGAAAAAAAGTCATAGGACTTATCTAGAATTGCTCTATCCAATTGAATATTTATTTCTATATACATATATATACATATATATACTTATTCTATTATATATATATATATTATTTTCTAGGGAATCATAGATTATTTAATGATCGAAATATTACACTATATCTCTTTATTATCTAGAAATGTAGCTTCCAACAAAGTTTGTCTCATTTCTTCAATTTTATTTAATTGATTTTATTTTGTCATATGTAATTCTAAATCATCACTTGTGTGATATCTACATTTGTTTGATTTAGCAGTAGTACAATTCTTGAATTTTTTACATTTTAACTATAATATTTTTTTAATTAACATTAAAATAATAATTTATTATCATATATGCTTATTTACTTTACAAATTTAATCTAATTCCAAACATGGTCCATCAAGATGGAACAAACATTATTGGACTTGTCTAAATAGGCCCTATCCATTTAAGTATATATTTTTAAATGTTTTATTCTCTAGGTTATGGACATTCTTTTTGATACATTCTAATTAGAAACATGTCTGATGATTAAGGTGTTATAGTCACTTTTCTTAGTATCGTGGAATGCAATTTCCCAATAAAATTTATCTTATTTAATCAAGACCTTTTTTATTTATTTTGTTGTTTTACCATATAAGTCAAATTTCCTACTTATGTAACATATAAATATATTATGTTTAGTTTTACTGTATTTCTTCAATCTCTCTTATATAAGATTTGACATATATTAGTTTAATGTAGAGATAATAATAGATTATTATTTATGGTTATTTACTTTGTATTTCATATTAAATCTAAATGTGATTTGAATGAGAAGAACAAATACTAGTTGGGCTCATCTCGATGAGCTCTAAGCTATTAAATTTTTTTTAATAGTTAAAATATTTTATTTTGTAGTGTTTCAACAAGCTTTTTGAAAAAGTTTTATTCATATCTTGTTTCATGATTAAGCATTTTACACTCTCTAATTAAATGTTCATTTTAATGTGTTTTGCTTGATTAAATGTTCATTTTTATTATCTTGTATAGTTTTTTTCAAAGTTTTATTTCTTTAGGTTTTGGCAAGGTTTACTAGTACTGTTGTTTCATAAAAAAGTTTGTTATCGAGGATGTTACAATTGATGTCCTTCATATCATAGAATGATATTTTCGTATATAATTTATATCATGTTTCCATTTTTTTTTAATTTTTATTTTACTTAATACCTACACATCTTCTCTCATGTGACCTTTAGAGCATCATATCTTTGTTATACTACATTTCTTTATTTAATATTTGAACTTTAAGATATATATACTTAATATTTAGAGATCAAACAATCATCTTTGAACAAGTCTCAATGAGCTCCATAATATTAAATATTAAATATTTATATTTTAAATATTTTTATGTTCTTATAATTAGCAAGCTTGCAAGTCATTTTCATTGCTAGCTAATTTGAAGTTTGAGAACTCTACACTCAATCTCCATAATGCTGTGGAGTGCAACACTCTTGGGTAATTTATCCTATTTCAACAAATTATTTACTTTTATTTGGTTATATTAATCTATAACTCTAAATCTCTATTCATGTGACCACCACAGTAATATGATTACATTATGTTACTTTCATTTGATGTATCCTTTTTTGAGCTTTAATATATATTTTCTTGTTATCCAAATATTAGTTCATTTTTGTTTATTTTTTTTTGTAATTACCTATAATTCAAAATTTTATTTAACTTAGATGAAAAACCATTATTTTTATAATATTAATAAGAGATATATAAATAAATGTTTATTTTAATATTTTAATTTTATTAAAGATATTTGGTATATTCCATGAAAACATTTTAGTCAAAACTTATTTAATGATTGAAGATGCTACCCCTAATCTCCTTATATTTTTCAATCAAAGAATATGTAATATATATTGAAAAATACAAAAATAAATTTTTACTGGATGGCAATGGTTGAGATGATTCACAAAGACGCATTTTTTCTCTACACATTTGAAATTCTAATAGATTGCCAAACCAATATAGAATAAATAATAATAAATTATTATAACAATAATAAGCAAATATATTTTAATTCTAAAATGAGATGAAATGAAGTAATATAATATGACCAAACTAAAGTGATATAAAGGTATAATGAGAAGAGATTTAGATTACCAAGTAATGTAATTAAATCGATGAGGAATTTTGGAAATTGAGATAAATTGTACAAAAAAGTTATTTTCATAAAAATAAAGAGATGTTTACAATGTCCTGGATAGTGAAATCAAGCAAGATTTAAAGTATTTTAAAAAAGATGCTAATGCCATTATATATATATATAATTAATGAAATGAATATTTAATTGGATAAAGGTAGTTAAGGTAAGTCTAATGATTATTATATTACCTTGATCAAACGTTACTGGAAGTTATTACAAAATAATAAAGTAAATTGACATAAAGTATAATAAATTATTATTTTAATATTGATTATATTTATGTTGAAGTTGAAATGTTGCAAATTAAAGAAATGTAATAAACCATAATAAGATCAATGCAAACAACACGAGAAAAGATTTAGGATTAATTACTAATATCACTAAATCAATGTGATAATTTAAATAAATGAGATGAATTATATTGGAAAAGTTTTGATCAAGAAACTACAGAGATTACTTGTAATATCTTTAATCATCAAATTTTGTAAGAAAAGGATATCTCGTAAAGTGCACCACAACTCTTACTAATAAAATATTTAAGTATACAAAATATGGGTATATAAATGGATAGAACTCATCAAGATGAGTCCAACAGTATTTGTTCCTTCTCGATCAATCCTCATTTTAAATTTCTATGAACTACAAAAATAAATAAGCTTAATTAACAATAAATTCATATTATAATTATAAGTAATATATACTAGAGCTAACAAAAGGCAAACAAAAAAGGTTGTTAGGGCAACAAAATAAGAGAATTTATGTTTCATTATAACATAAAATAGTTAAACTAAAAAAATTTGAACATGAAATATATCACAAATCAAAAAGACTCATAATTCATGCAAAAACATTAAAAAATGGAATATTTGAAAAAGTGAAAATGAATATTTAATTTGAGAGAGCTTCACAAGATGAGTACCAACTTTGGTTTCATCTTCATCAATTCTCATATAAATTTGAATGAATTAACCAAGTAAATAAACATAACTAATAATAAATTATTTTTCAAATATTAAGAAAACAAATATTAATATTGAAATGAGATAAATTATAGCAATGTAATACGACCAATTTAAAGTGTTGTTAAGGTCGAATGAGTGAGATATTGAATTTCCTAGTGAGATATTGAGTTTATCAAATACTATGGATGTACATCATAACATCCTTGATGAATTAATTATGTAAAAATGGAAATGTCTCATAAAAATTACTTAAATGCAAGGAAATTTAGTATTTAAAAATATAAATATGGTTCATCGAGATTTGTTACGAACATTTTTTTTTCATGACATGACATCCTTTTTAATTTATATAAATTAAAAATTAGAAGTAACCATTAAAAATAAAAAAAATTTAAAAGCAAATGAATATATATTTTAAGTTGAAATTAGATAAATTGAAATAATGTAACTAATCAAACTAAAAGCAATGTAAAGTTTCCAGGAGAAAAGAATTTTGTTTCATTGTAATATAACCAAAAAAGTAAACGACTTCATGAATTGAAATAAATTGTGTAGGAAAGGCTACATTTCAAAGAACTAAAGAGATTCAGAGTAACATCTTTGTCATTATATTAAGCATAAGTCAAAATATTTTACAAAGTATAAAACTGTGTTAGAAAGTAAAATATCTGAAATTATAAAATAAAATATTTGATTTGATAAAGATCTTTAAGATGAGGCCAAAAAAAATTTTTCTTGATCTGACCATCTTTAGAATGGGAAAAACTAATTTAAATTTTCATTAATAATATTAAATTATTTTTTGATTTAGTAAACTTATATCACACTTGACATAAGACAAATTAAAAATATTTAATAAAATAAAATGAGAACAATATAAACCAAACATGAGAAGAGAATTTGAATTTCATAGTAACACAACTAAATCAATGAGAAAACTTTGTAAATCAGATAAATTTTATGGAAAAGTTTCATTGTAATAAAGAGATCGAGTGCAATGTGATGGATGTTAAATTAGGAGCAAATCAAAATACCTCTTAAATCCTTTTAAAAGCCAAGAAAATGAAATATTTAAAAATTTATAAATGATTACTTAATTAGATATAACGCATTAAGACTAGTCCCTTGACCTTTTGGTATTACAAAGAATTACCAAAGTTAATTAGCATACATATCAACAATTTATTATTTCTATTTTAAATAAAAATATCATAAAAGTGAAATTAGATAAATTACAATAACATAATCTTATCAAATAAAAGCTTGCCAGATGCAAATTAAAAAGATATTTGAAGTTGCATCCATTATGATGATATCGATATGAAAATTTTAGGGAAAGGTATAAATTTCATAGAAATATTGCATTTCAAGAACCTAATGAGTTAGAGTGTAACATTCCTGATCGTTAATTATGTTATCAACAAAAATATTTTGTAAAACATGCCAAAATAATTAAAAAATAAAAAATATATAAATGAAAATTTTATTCGATAGAGGTTATAAAGGTATAAAAACTAAAATGTAAAAAAAGAAAAAAAAGAATGAATTACATTTTTATTATTAGGTAAATATATACTTAAACTAAAATAATATAAATTGAAGTAATATAATATAGTAAATTGAAAGTAATATAAAGGTCACAATTGAGGAGAATTAGAACTTCATAATAAGATTAGAAAATAAAAGAAAAATTTTGTAGAAATTAGATAAATTAGGTAAGAAAGGTTCATCACAAGATACTAAGAATTCATACTCTAACATCCTCAATTATCAAATCATGTACAAGTCAAAATACCTTTTAAAGTCTTTTAGAACATTCAAAATAAAAATATCTTAAAAAAATCTAAATAGATTTTTAACAGTAGGAGCTAGTTAAGATTAGTCCAACAAAGTTTGTTTCATTGAGCTGAGTCCAATAACTTTTGTTTCATCTCAATCAAACATTGCTTTGAATTATTGCAAATTATTAATGTAAAAACGCACAAATAATATAAAATTATTATTTCAATTTTTTTGTTAAATATATATTAAAGTTTGAATTAGATAGTTTAAAATAATGTAATATAATAAAATCAGAATAATAAGAGTGCTATCGAAAAGAAGACTTTTATTTTCATAATAATATCTAAGAATAAAAAAGAGAATTTTAAAAAATAATTTAAATTATATAAAGAAAGTTAGAATCTAAGATATTTAAAAGATTGAGTGTAACATCCCTGATCATCAAATCTACTATGAATAAAATTATCATGAAAGTATGCCCAAACCCTAGGAAATGAAATATATAATTGTTTAAGGATGATTATTTAAATATATGAAACACGTTGAGATAGTTTCAACAATATTTCTTTCATTTGGTTCAAACCTTATCTTAATTACTATGAATTGACTTTATAAATTGAAAAACTGAGCTATTATTTTTATATTAAACAAGTATACATTAAATTTCAAATGTGATAAATTGAAATAATTTGTTCCAATCAAATAAAAGTGATGGAAATGTTACACAACAGTATAAGTTGACTTTCATTGTAAAAAACAAATAAAAGATGAAAATTTGAATAAATGAGATAAATTACTTTCGAAAAGTTGCAATCCAAAGAACTGAGGTGATTGTGTGTAACATCCTAAGTCGTCAAAAATGTAATAGTAAAAAAATCACATAAAATATGTAAAAATCATAAAAATTAAAATATTTAAAATTATAAAAGTGATTAGTTAATTAAATAGTGCTCATCAAGATGAGTCAATGAAGTATATTTTTTAGTAATCCAACTATAATTGGAATTACAATAAAATATTAATTTAAATAAATATAAATAATAACAAGTTTTTTTAACATTTAGTTAACAAATAATAAAGCTAAATTATGATACGTTGAAGAGATTTAATGAAAAAAAATTAAAACATTATAAAGCTAAAATGTGAGAAGAATTAGAGATTCTTATTAATATCACCAAATCAAGGAATAAACTAAAACCAAATGAGATAAATTATATAGGAAAATTATATTCCTTTATAATGATGAGATCAGGTGCAACAATGTGGATCACTAAGCTAGGGGCAATTCAAGATGGCTAATAAAGCATGCCAAAACATTAGAAAATAAATTATTTAAATTTTAGAAATTAATATTTTATTGGAGATAACCAATTGAGATGATATCAATAACATTTGTTTTGTCTCAATTAGACATAGTATGGATGTAATAAGAATTACATAAAGTAAATAACAAAAAATGTAACAATTTGTTATCTTTTTTAAGTAAATATATTACCAAATAAAAAGAAATTAGAATGATTCATAAATCATGTGAAAATCCTGAAAGTTAAAATAATTAAAAAAAGAAAATTTATAATTTAATTGGATCGACCTACTTTAGATAAGTGCAATCACATTTGTTTTATCTTGATGAGACCTCATTTTGAATTACATGATAAGAAAAATAAATTGGCTTAAATAATAAAAAAGTAGTTTTGGTTATTATTAAAGTGCATATTATAGCTGAGATGACATAAATTCAAGAAAATGTGACCAAATCAAAGTGAGAAATGAATATCATTTTCATATAACAAAATTGAAATAATGTAAAGGCCGCACAAGAGTTGTTGTAGAGCATCATAATAATATAACCAAATCAAAGAAAATATTTCAAGAAATAAGATAAAATATGCTAGAACATAAAATTCAAAGACATTAAGGAGATTGAGTGTAACATCATTGATTGACAAATCCTGTCTTCAAAAGCATGCCAAATCCATAAGAAATAAAATATCTAAAAATATTAAAAATATATTTGATTAGTTAGATCTGATGACGATGAGTCAAATGACATTTTGTTGTTGCAATCAAACATATTTTAGAATTATAATGAATTAAAATATTAAATAAGCATAAATATTAATAAGTTTAATATTTAAATTTACTCATTATGTATCAAAACAAAAATATGATGCATTATAAAAATAAAATATAACTAAATAAAATAGATGTAAAGTTTAAAATAATGGAAAATTAAAATTTTGTAGTAATATAATCTAATAAAAGTGAAAATATTTAAGAAATTTGATGAATTATCCAAGAAAGTTTTGTTCTAAGGGGATCAAATCTAATATCTTTAGTGAACAAATTAGGGACAAGACAAAGTCACTTAAAATTTGTGATAAAATTCTAAAAAATAAATATTTAATATTTAAAAAATAAGTATTATATTTGATTGAGTTATTAAACAAAAGCCTAAAAAAGTTTGTTTTGCGTTGATCGGACATTGTTTCGAATTACTTTGAATTACTAATTTGAATCAGAATAAATAATTATTAATTATTATTGTAGTATTCATTAAATAAATAAAGAAGCTAAAATATGATAAATTAATTAAATTTAATATAACCAATTGAAAATAAGGTAAAACACATAGGATAGAAGAATTTGGAGCTATAGAGTAATATATCGACATTTAAGTGAAAAGTTTGAACAAACTAGCAAATTTATAAAGAAATGTTCTATTCAATGAGAACAAGGAGATGAAGTGAAACAAAATTTTAAAAAATTGTTAGAATATTAAAAATCAATAACTAATTACATAGATCTTCTCTAGAGGAGACTAACGACATATATTTCATATTGACATAACCATGTTTCTATTATAAAAAATAGCCAAATTAAATATACCTAAATTAAATTATTATTATTTTAATATTTTGTAAACGTATATTGAAGCTAATATGAGTTAAACTTTGGGAATGCAAAATAAAAAAAAACAAAGAAATTTGAAGTTGCATTATAATAAAAATTTTATTATTAGATAAAATAGACAAATTAAACAAAAATATTTCATGGAACGAGATAAAATATATTGGAAAGTTGCATTTCAAGATACCAACGAGATAGTGCGTTGCATCCTTGACCATAAAACTATGTCTGAAAGAAAATGACTCATAAAGAATACCAAAATAATAGGAAAAATATTAAAAAAAAGTTAATAAAAAAATTTCAATTTCGTTGAGTTCAACATGACAAGTTTTAGGACTTGTAAAGTTCTAGGAAAATTTTCAATTAAATATTTTAAAATATTTTATTTATATTAATTTTGCTTGCATAATAGGACATTTTAATTTGTAGAAGGCTTTTCAATAAAAGATGTTTAACCCAATCACCTTAGTTTTTTTGAATGAACATTACTTTTTATCACATTTATTTAAATTATTCATTTTGATTTGATTATATTGCAAGATAACTCTAGATCTCCTCCTTGGTGATATTAGCACTGCTTTGATTTGTATATAATACTTTTCCTCAATTGATGTTATTTTCTCTTTAATATATATTTACTAATTATTGAAAATATTTTTTTAAACTTATCTTATTTATAATTTACTTAATATTCTAAATGAGGTTCGATTGAGAAGAATTCAACGTCATTGGACTCAACTTGCCAAGAGCTTTCCAAATAGATATTAATCTTTTTGTTTATAATTATTTTATACTATTTGTTTAATCATGACTTATGAGATATTTTTTGTCTACTCTTATAATTGAGAAAGATAAACTCGATCTCCTCACAATTATGGAATCCAACTTTCTTATATAATTTACCATTTTCTTCAAACTTTTTACTTTAAATTTGTTATATTTTAATTAAACTTTAACTATAGTTTATTCAACATTTACAATGTCTTTATTTTATTATAATTTATTCCTTTAACTTTTCTTATTTAATCTTGATATATATATTTTCTTAGCATTCAAAAAACAATTTATCATTATTTATGTTTAATTACTTTAGTAACTTGAAGTAATTCCAAATGAGGTCCATTTTGAAGCAAAACTACCATAGGTAAAGTCCTTATATTAGCTTTATCAAATTAAACACTCCATTTAATATTTATGAGATTTTTTTATTTTCTTATGTTTTTGCTTACTTTATGATAAATTTTGATTCTTACATTATTTCATAATGAATGTGTCACTTAATTTTTTTTGTATCTTGGAATGGATTAATTTTATGTAATTTATCAAATATTATCAAATTTTAAGCATTCATTAGGTTATATCACTACCTAATTCTAAATCTCATCTCATGTCACCATAACATTATATTACTTTGTTATACTAAAATTATTTAATTTAAGTCATTTTAGCTCTAACATTTGCTTTTTAAATATTACAAAAATTGTTTGTTATTATTTAGGGTTACTCAATTTTTTAATTAGTAAAAAATGAAAAAAGAGATCTAATCAACAAGAAACAAATGTTGTTGGACGCATCACATGAAGCTTTTTAATTAAAATTTCTCAAACTTCTTAATATCTTATAATACAAATTTCCCATAAAATTTATCTCATTTGTTGAAATCTTTTTCTTTGACATGGTTATATTGTTAGGAAACCTCAAATTTCCACGCCTACGACCTTTACAATATTGTCATTTTGTTATATAATTTTAATTGAATTTATCATAATTCAGCTTTTATATAACTTCTAAATATAAAATAATAATTTATTATCTTTTTTTCTTTTTTATCTTATGAATCATTGTAATTTAAAATGAAGTTGATTCAATATATGGAACTTATCTTGATATGTTCTAATCAATTAAAAAATTATTTTTTATGTCAATTTCTTTTAAAATTTTTGACATCCTTTATAAAGCTTTTCAATTCATAACTATGTTAATGTGGGACTTTAAGATATTCATATTTTGCTATATTACATTATCTCAACTTGTATCATTTCATCTGTAATATAATTATGTAATATTAAAATAATAATTAAGTCATAATATCTTTAATTAACTTTTGATAATTCATTGTAATTTTAAAGTATGTTGAGGATGGAACAATTGTTTGTGGACTCGTCTAGACTAGCTCTTTCAAATTAAAATTTTTTTTTATATTATAAACTTTTTTAATTTATATTATTTTTACATGTTTTATGTGGCATTTTACTTCAAATTTTATTTGATGATAAGGAATTTTACCATCAATCTCTTTAGTACCTTTGAATAACACAAGTCCATATTTCTTCGCTCATTTTTTAAATTTGTTCGGTTAGATTATTTTACTCTAATTCTCTTAACATATAACATTTATGTTGCTTGGATCTCATTCCATTATATTCCAATAATTTATCTTATTTCATTTTTAATTTATAAGTTCCTAAGCTTAATTTAATAAATTATACTTATTTAAGTTTAATTTAGTATTTCCCAGTAATTCGAAATGAGGTTCAATCAAAATGAAAAAAAATTATTTTTGGACTCGTCTTAATGAATTGTATCTATTGAAAATTTATTTTAATATTTGTTTTAAATTTTTTTCCCAATCTTTTACTTATGTTTTACAAGACATTTTGATTTGAACCTAGTTTTATGATTTAGCATGTTACTATCTATTTGTTATTGTCTTTGAATGTAACATTTCTACCTAATTTATCTCACTTGTTGAAAACTTCTATTTTTAATTGGTTATTTTACTATATAACTCTAAATGTTTTATTATGTGACATAAATAATGCATTTATTTGCATATTTATATACATAAATTTATCTAATTTCAATTTTATCATATATCTACCTAATATTAAAATATTTATATATTGTTATTTTTTTTCATATACTTTTTAATACATAGAAATTTCAAATGAGATCTAATGGACACAAAAGAAATGTCATTGAACTTATCTCAACTAGCTATAACCAATTAAATAAATTCTTATCTATTTTTTAAATATTCCATTTCTTATGATTTTAGCATGCTTTATAAGACATTTTAATTTGTACTTGATTTATAGATATAGGCTATTATGCTTAATCTCCTTAGTATTTTTGGCTATAACATTCATTAAAAGTTATATTATTTATCATATTTTTTCTTTGATTAGGTTATTTTTTTGTATAACTCTAAATCTACTATTGTGTGACCTTTATATTATACTAATTAAATTTTATTACTTTGCTTAAATTCACATTATTCCAATATTAAAATATATCGCTTAGTATAAAAGTGAAACTTTGCTATTTTATATGCTTATTTAATTTAATAATTTGTAATAATTCCAAGTTAAGTCTAATTAAGATGAAACAAGCATGATTGTTCTCAGCTCAATCAGTTCTATCATTAGATAATTGTTAAACAATTTTCATGTTTTATTTTGTTCAGTTTTGGCTTGTTTTATGAGAAATTTTATTTAATACCTAAAATGATGATTTAAATTGTTGCAGTTGATATCCTTAACCTCACGAAGGTTAACTTTCCCATATAATTTATCATATTCCTTCAAATGTTTCCTTTCATTTTATTATATCTTTTTGTAACTTTAATTTATTTCACATCTGACCTTCTCATTGCTTCAATTTGGTTTATTACATTTTTTAATTTACCTAACTATAGCACTATTATATATTTACTTAATGTTAATATATAATTACTTTGGTAATTCCTAGCAATTCAAAATATGGTCAATTGAAGACTAAAGAAACATCATAAGAGTCATCCCGATAATTTATATCAAATTAAATCTTCTTTTTCATATTTTAACTATTCTTCTTGAGATTTTTCATGCTTTATATGTTATTTTGATACATACATTATGTTTTGATTCTGTCATATTTCAATGAAACTAAAATTGTATTCTTGTGTGACTTCTACAACTATTAATTTTGTTATATTACATTGTTCTAATTTTTCTCATTTTAGCTAAAATTTGTATTTTCTTATTATTGAAATAATGTATTGTTTCTTCTTTTTTAAGTACTTTTGTAATTAAAG
Source organism: Vanilla planifolia (assembly GCA_023846275.1). NCBI lineage: Eukaryota > Viridiplantae > Streptophyta > Magnoliopsida > Asparagales > Orchidaceae > Vanilla > Vanilla planifolia. Next base: position 243,156 of record JAIUJO010000047.1, read on the forward strand.
TATTCCCAACGAGGTTCAAGATACAAAGAAAATGTTGTAGGTCTCATTTTAAAAAGCTCTATATAATTAGAAATTAAATTTTAAATTTCCAAATATTTTATTTTCTATTATTTTAACATTTTGTACGTAAAAATTCATTTTTGTAGCAAACGTGATTATCTAGTATGCTACACTCGATCTTCGTATTGTCTTTGAATGGAACATTTGACAAAACTTTTCATTTCTTTAATTTTTTTGTCTTTCTTGGGTTATATTACTCTATTACTCTCTCTCTCTTACCCTTTGAGCATTACATTGTTTTTATTTTGCTAAATCCATTGTTTCAATTTATCTCATTTTAACTTTTTATAAAATTACTTAATACAAAAATCACAATGAATTCAAATTAAGGCATATTCATTTGGTTAACTTTTAGTAATTTAAACAATAGAAAGAAATTCTTTGACTTCTTTAAATTAGAATAACCAAATAAATACTCGTTTAAAGTTTTTAAATATTTTGTTTATTAAGGATTTTTTTGTAGCTTACAAGACATTTAATTCATATCAAATTTGATGATTTAGAATAATACCTTTGATTATCTTAGTATTTTGGAAAGTTAGGTTTTTAAGGCAATTTATAACATTTTCACAAAACATTTTGCATTAATTTGCTTATATCGTTATGCTATTGTAAATCCCTTGTCATGTAACTTATACAATTCATTAGCTTAGTCATATAACAATATTTTAATTTATCTAATTTTTGGATTAATATATACATAACACTAAAACAATAATATGTTTTTACTCATATTTTTTTACTTTTACAATTTCTTGTAATTTCAAATGGTGTTTAAGAGAGATAAAATACACATCGTTAGACTCATGTTAAAAGGCTACAAATAATCAAATATTCTTTTTTACATTTAGATATTTTTTAATTTTTTTAAGGTAGTTAGATTTTTTTAATTATACTTAATTTGATGATCAACAAAATTGCTGTGGGCCTATTTATTTTTTCAAAAGACCATTTTCACTTTCAATTTGCCATTTCTTAAATTCTTTTTCTTTCATTTTTTGATATTACAGTGTAAACCCAAATACACCATTATGCTACCTTCACATGTCGTTGACCAATTTTTATTACTTTTTTTAAATTTAACTTTTTTTAGCTTCAATATATATTTTCCTAACATTAAAATAACATTTATTATTTCTTGTGGATATTTAATTTGGTAATTTATAGTAACCAATTTAGGAAAAAGGAAGGCAAGATAAATTTCAATAAACTCGATGCAATGAGTAATATTATGTTAAAAATATTTTTCATATTTTAAAAATTTTATTTTTGTGGTTTTGCACAAAAGTTTTATATTGTTACTTAATAATCTACAAAGTGGTAATTGAACTCCTTAATATCTTAGAAAGGAGTATTTTGTGCAACTTATATCTTTTATTAAATTTGTTTGCCTTAATTTATTTATTTTATTATTTTACTCCAAATGTCCTTCTACATGAACTCTACATTTCTTTTATTTTTAATATTTTATTTATTTAATTTAACAAATTTATGATTTAATATATTTTTTTAATAAAAAAGTAATGTTATATTTCTATTTATTTTTATTTGTGCTTATTTAATTTTATAATTTGTAATAATTATTCACAAGGTACTATCGATATTACAAAAGTGATATTATATCACATCTTGATGAGCTTCATCTTATTAAATAGATATTTTAATATTTTGAAAAAATTATTTTCAATTTTTTTATGTGCTTTAAAAGGCTTTTTAACTAACACTTGGTTTGATGATCGAGGATATTACACTCGATCCCCTTAGTGTTTTCCATTGCAACTTTACTATGAACTTTATCACATTTTTTTATTATTTTTTCTATTATTTGCTTATATGGTAATGAAACTTTAATTATCCTCTCATGTGACCTTTTTATTACATCAATTATGTGATAATACATTACTTCAATATATCAAATTCTAGCTTTATTGTATATTTACTTAGAATTAAAATTTTATTTTTTTATTATTTATTCCAGATATTTAAAAATTTCTTTGTTAATTTCAAATAAGGTTCAATCAAAATGAAATCAAAGTCACTTCACTCACCTTGAAAAACTTTATTCAATTACATATTCATTTTTATAATTTATAATATTTGATTTTCTGGGGTTTTGACACACTTTTAGAGGCATTTTAATTCATACAATATTTTATGATCGTGGATGTTTCGCTCGATCCTTTTAAAACCTGGGAATACAAAAAACCCATAGAATTTATCTTATTTCATCTAACTATTCATTTCAGTTTGGTTTATGTATTCTAAATCTCTTCTCATGGGACTTTTACATTACTTTTATAAGTACCATATTTGATGACAATGATGGTATACTTGATCTCTTGAGCACCTTGGAATGTAATGCAGAATGAAACTCTAATTCTCTTGTAATATGACCTTTGCATTTCTTTTAATTTTTTATATCATATTTCTTTAGTTTATCTCATTTAAACCTTAAAATATATTTAATTAATATTCAATTTGTAACTAACACTTTTTTATGTATATTTTATTTCATAAATTGTAGTCATTTCAAGTGAGGTTTGATGGAGATGAAATGAAAGCCATTGGGCTCATTATGATGAGCATTATCCAATTACACATTCATTCATATAGGTTTAAGTATTATGCTTTGAATTTTAACTTTTTCATGACATATTTCAATTTATATCTCATTTCATGATCAACGATATTCAAGCCAAAAATCTTAATATCATGTAAAGAAATTTTCTTTTTCAATTTATCCAATTTTTTCAAATTCTTTACTTAGATTTTCTTAAGTCGTTATTTAAATCTAAATTCATCTTGTGTGCGCTTTGCATGAAATTGATTTGTTCTGATTAATTTGCTTTATTTTTTCATTTACAATTTAAGAAATATTCTTCAATGTTATAATAAAAATTTGTTATTATTATTATTGCTAATTTATATTACATGTTCATAATAAATCCAATCTCGTCTCAATTTGATCAATACTGATGAATGCTTAAATTTATAATTTTAAATTTTGTATTTTATAAGATTTTGGCTTGCCTTACAAGTCTCTTCAATATATATCAAGCTTTATTATCGAGGATGTTAAAATTGATATTTTATTGTGTTGGAATGCAACTTTCTCCTAAAATTTATCTAGTTTCATTAATTTTTTTTATTTTCTTTCAATTATACTGCAATGCAGAATTATATCCAATTGATTTAGATAGTTATTTTTCCTTTTTTAATTTAATTTTATATTTAATATTCATTTACTTACTTTCAAAATTTAGGTTTATTTTTATTTATGACTATGTTTTTATTAAATAATTGTAATTCAAAATGAGCACTAATCGAGAAAAATAAAGCATCATTAAACTTTCTTCAATTGGATCTATCCAATTAAATATTCTTTTTAATTTTTGTAATGCATTAATTTCTAATGTTTTTCATGTTTAGGAGATATTTTTATTGGTACATGATTTGATTATTTAAGATGTTTCACTCTATCATCATATTATCTTGGAATGGAACATTCTCATAAAAGTTATGAAATTTTTTCAAAATTTTTAATTTTGTTATATTACTTTGAAGTTTTAAGTTTTACCTCATGTGATGATTACATTATATTCATTTGCCTATGCTTATTTCAGCATTAATATATACTGTCTAATTTTAAAATAACTTTTTCTTTACTTTTTATGCTTATTAAGTTAGCAATTAGAAGTAATTCCAATCAAGGTTAGATAGAGCAAAATAAATCTTACTGAACTTATGTCAAAGAACTATAAATAAATATTAATTTTTTTAGTCATTTTATTTTCTAGGGTTTTAACATGCTTTACTAAACATTTCAATTGTTAGCTTATTTGATGATCCCTTATTTCCCTCAATCAACTTAGTATCTTAGGATGTTACTCTAACATACAATTTTATACATTTCTTGTCATTATGTGCTTTGATTAAGTTATATCTCTATGAACAATAATTCTTCTCTTATTTGGTTATGTTATGTTAAAGATCTTTGTTCAACTAATAGTTCACTCTCCTCAAAAAGATATATCCAATCGAAAATTCTTATTTAATATTTTTGAAATTATATTCTATAAGGTTTAAGCATGTTTTACTAGCCATTTTAATTTTTACATGATGAAGTGGTTGAAGATGTTACATGAACCTCCTTAATATCTTGAAATGCAACATTGTTACACAACTTATCTCCTTTCTTTAAATTAGTTTTAGTTATATCACTATGTAATGCAAAATATTCTTTAATGTGACATTTACTTCATTTTGATTTGTTTATACTTCATTACTTTAGTTTAACATATTGAAGTTTTAATAATTATTTCCATGGCCCTAAAATTATAATTTATCATTTTTTTTCTTAATTAATTTTGTAATTCATAGTAATTACAAACAATGACCGATAAAGAAAAAACATTGTTAGACATGGCTTGGCAAGCTCCATCCAATTAAACATTCTTTTTTATATCTTTTAATATGTTAATTTCCTTGTGTTTATGATGTTTTATGAGCCATTTTGATTCATACATTATATGATAAAGGAGGATGTTACCCTCAATCGTCATAGTATCTTAGAGCGAAACATTATTGTACCTATTATGTCATTTTTTCAAATATTTTGATTTTTTATTATACAATTAATTTTTAAATTTCAAAATCTTTACCTTAATATAATTTTGATTAGTTCATATTATAGTGCTTTACTTCATCTAATTTGAGTATTAAAATATGTTATTTGCTGTTTAAATTACAATTTATAATACTTTATGCTTATTTAATTCTAAAATTAGTAGTAATTCTAACTAAGGTTTGATCACACAAAAAAATTGTTAAACTCATCTCATTGAGCTCCAACCAATTCAGTGTTCACATTTGCTTCATATATTTCCTTTTTTATAGTTTTTATATGCTTTATGAGACAGTCTGATTCATAATGATTTGTTGATCAAGGATTCTTCCCTTCATCTTATTAATACCTTGAAATTCAACATTCCAAACCTAGCATATTTCCAAGTCATTTTTTTCTTTGATATTGTGATTTTATTGTGTAACTCCAAATCTCGCCTTTTGTGAGACTTACATTATTTTAATTTGGATATACTATATTATGTTAATTTTAATTGATCTCATTACAACTTTAATATAAATTTACTGAGTTTTGAAATAATTAGTTGTTATTGTTTATAAATATTTTCCTTTGTAATTCATAGCAATGCCAAATGTGGTCTAGTTGAGAAGAAATAAACACCATCAGAATAATCTTAAAAATATGTATTCATTGAAATATTATTTTTAATGTTTTTTTAATATTTTATCTGCTAATGTTTTGTCATGTTTTATTAGATTCTTTGATTCATATCAGATTTGATGATTAAGTACGTATTACTCTATCTTCTAAGTATCTAGAAATACAACTTACACACAAATTTGTCTTGTTTTTTAAAATATAATAATTTTTATTTAGTTGTATTACTATTTGTACTAAATGTCCTCTCTTTTGACCTTTATATTACTTTCATTTAGTTATTTTATATTTCCTAAATTTATCACTTTTCAATTTTAATATATGTTTAATTAGCATGAGTAAAATAATTAATTATTTTTTATGCTTATTTAATTTGTTGCTTCATAGTAATTACAAAAATACTACAACGATGAAAAAAAATTATCATTAGAGCTTCTAATTAAGATTTATATAAATAAATATTAATTTCTAGATTTTTGAGAAATATTTTATTTTCTCAAAAATTCTAATACTTTATGAGTTATTTTTATTCACAACAGATCTTTTTAAATGAGGACGTTACATGCAATCTCCTTAGTGTCTCAGAAAGTAACTTTCATATGAAATAGTTCTTATTTATTTAAATAATTTGTTTTGATTCGATAATACTAATTTGTCACTCTAAATCTCATTTTGTGTAACATTCATAGTACTTTGATTTAGTTATATTACCTTGTTCTAATTTATCTCACTTAAAATTTAAAATATATTTACTATATTTTTAAAAAATAGTATTTTGTTTTTTATGTTTATTTTAATTTATATTTCATGTTATTTCAAATAGGATATGGTTGAGATTAAACAAAGGTCAATGAATCATATTGAAAATCTCGTTTTTCAGGGTCTTTCATTACCAGACATATCATAACACAAGTAAGTTCAAGGAGGATGTTACACCCAATTCTTTTTATGTCAAAAGATGCAACTTTTTTGTCAAAATTATGTCATTTTCTTAAATTGTTTTCTTTCTATATTTTTACATTAATATGAAACACTATTTCTCCTCTTTTGTCATATTAACAGTGCTTTCATTAAGATATGATATACTACATCAATTTATGTCATTTCAACATCAATATATATATATATGTCATTTCAACATCAATATATATATACGTAATATTAAAATAGTAATATTTTATTATTTATGCTTATTTAAATCTTATGGTTAATAGTAAATGTTAATGGGAGCTAATTGAGATCCAAAAATATTTTGGCACCTCTTTATCAACTCTATTTAATTAAATATTTATTTTTATGTTGTGAAAAATTTTTATTTTCTAAGGTTATGGCATGCATTATGATATATTTTAATTTGTACCATATTAAAGGATCAAAGGTGCAGCACTCGATCTATTTTGCATTTTTGAATGCACCTTTCATTTACTATTTATTTCATTTATTTTAAAATTTTTAACTTCTATTTTGTTATAATACTTTGCAACTCTTAATCAACTCTAATGTGACATTTTAACATAGTTTTTAGTTTTAATATATAACCACTTAGTTTTGAAAGAAATATTTTTTTAATTTTTATTCTTATGTCTTTTTATGATTTGTAGTAATAATAAATGAGGTTTGATACATTGCAACTCTTAATGAACTCTCATGTGACCATTTAATGTAGTTTTTAGTTATAATATATAACCACTTAGTATTGGAAAAATAATTTTTTATTTTTTATGCTTATGTATTTTTGTGATTTGTAGTTATAATAAATGATGTTTGCTTGAGATGAAATAATGAGCATTATACTCAACTCTATATGATTTATCAAACAACTTGTCAAATTATATATTTTCATAGCTTTTTTAATATTAATATTCTTAAAAGGTCATTGTGGAGAAACTTTGTGTGTTCAAGTTTCAACTTGAAAGACGTTAATTGACTTCTATGAAGAAGTGAATTTTTCAACCCTAAATGCAAACCTTGATCAACATTTCTAAAAGTTTATATTCATTCCAAAGTGTGGGAGATCAAAAAGGATTACTCCATGACTAAAAATTACTATTTAAGGGATGAAACATTTTGTATAGTAGAGAAAATATTTAGCTTGATTAATATGATAGAAGAAATTAAGAAGAGTAATATAAGAATATGGTTAATATAAGCTTTACATGCCTAATTCCAAAAATTCTAAGATGCAAGTGGTATCATAGCAAATGTCACAAGTTTGAGCCCTCAGTGTGCCAATATGGAAAGATTATTACTGTGAAAAAAGTCATGAATATATGGATCCACCGATGTAACTACTGTGAAATGTGACATTCACATGTGTCTATGAGTTGTGTTCTTTTGTTTGCTTAATTATTGTAGGAGATGTCTGTATGTGTTCTTGTATTTTGGGTTATGTGTCTTTACTTTTTGTGGCATAATGAATGCACTATATGGGTGGACTAAGTGCTCCACCTCTTACCATTTTTTTTTTAAAATAATGTTGCTAAAGCCTATACTGATATCATGTCATCGATGTTCATACAAATAGTGATGCAATAAAAGTAAAAGAAAACATTTAAGAAGGGACATGCCTTAGTCTCACAAAAAAACGTTATTTAACGTGAAGTTTGCCACCTGATCCATAGTAACACTCCCTTCATGACAAATATAGGTAAACTTGAATTGAGTAAAAAGTCATAAGAAAATAGATTCATATGAAAAGTTTTCCATTTGAGGTACTTTTAATAGCACTAGTTAGCTATTGTCGCAAAGAAGGAATAAATCTTAATGTCGACTCCCACATTGTGAGGAATTTATGAGGTAATTAGGCAAATTCTAAAATAAAGACAATATTTTCCTAGCTAAAATTGATATTTGAACACACAGTATAGGTTACAACATAGATAGCCTCATTGTTGGTCTTCATTTAGCCAATATGGGGGTATACATATATTATGAAAGAACTTGTAGCCTATGTGTGCTGTGGTTGCTCCAAAAGTTCTTTATAGGAAAATCCTTATTATAGCTTCTTTAACACATTTTTGAGTTAGGTTTGTAATTCATTTTTCAGAAGTTCTACATGGTGTCTTTTGATAGCTTTTTTAATGTCATTTTTTTCCGTCAACTATTTAACGTGACTTTAGATGTTTGGAAAGATCATAAAATTAATAATAAGCTTGATGAAGATTCACTTTGACCATAACATCTCATAATATATAGGATTTCTCTTAGTGGTCTAAATTGAAGTCGGACAACTTATCTTACGATTATAATTCAGTTAAACAATTGAAATTTATTTAGTTTTATTTAATTTTTTAAGTTTTTATTTTAATATTAGTTTTAGTGGTTCACATAAGTTCCCCAAGATATTTTAATCCTTGTTAACATATTGTATGATTTTTGCATGTTTTCATTAAGCATAGTATTTTAGTTAGATTTTCTTTTCATTTTAGGTTTAGTATTGTGGTCTATTTAAAGATCTTTTATAGAATATAAATAAATATTATTTTATATTGATATTCAACTTTTAGAAATAATTTTTTCTTTATCTACATGAGTGTGCTATTGAAAGTTGAAACCAAGGTATTTTAGGTGTTGATTTGATATCTAATTTTTCATTTGAGTTTATCTATGCCATTTTTGTCCTACTTTCACCACCACCTTCCATCTTATGTCCTACTATAAAAACTCTGAAACAAAATTGTTGGTATTGTAAGATGGATGTTATTGATATTACTTACCAAAATTGTTAATAATCTATTGCAACCAAGTAACCATCATGTCTACAATTGCAATATAAAGAAAAAATTATTATTGTACTCATGCCAATTTTCTTATATGTTTAATGTGCATATCCATATTGCTGAAAAGGTATTTTTATACTAATGTGAAAGATGCCAATCATATTAGTCTAATGTAAATAGAAATTAAGTTTATTTAGTATAGGAGTTGAGATGCATTGTCTACACTCATAATTGAATATTGTAATTATTTATTATTCTTATTAAGTAAATTTGCACAATTAAAATTTATAACAAGATGAACAATATTAGTTACAACCAAGCACAAATATATGTTAAAATAACATGGATCGCATTAGTCTATTGTGCATAATTCTTTAATGACCTTCGAACTAATCTGAGTATGCAAAGATATTATGTTACGGAGATGGCTAGTTTTTCCTTGCATAATGTTATTATTTGTAGCAATGTTTCATCATAATAGTATAGTACTTTGACAATATTTACTTTGTTGTGTACTTCTTTGATCAATTTATTGCTAAAAATGTTCTAAGGAAATCTGCACTTGGATAGAAGGTGTTCACAACCGACAAAAATTTAACTTTAGATGTTAAGACTTTCGATGCAGATGAATAGTAACTCTTGAAAGTATAGGTGCCTATTTTATGAAAACAATATTTGTGCTATATGAAATACATAGAAACCTCAAATAGTTAATTTTATCATTATGTACATAAGAAACCTATTCAACATTTAAAATCACATTTCCCTTATGATCATGGGTTGTTTGCCCATATTAGTAACAACTTTTCATTTATTTATAATTAATTGACCATCATATGTATGAGTTGAAGTTTTATTGTAGCTAATTCACCTAAAGATATGCCAATTTTATTGCTTTCTTTATATACTAAGCTCTATCATATGCCTAGCAAACTATTTTCCTCACAACATGTAATTTGCTAACTCCCATGATATATTTCTTGTATCATAGAATATTGTAAATAACACACAACAACCTTTTGAAATGTACAAATTGGTAAATTGTAACTAGCTACATCATTATAAACCCTTAATTTTCTTTGTTACCTTGACTTCATGGATCATTTGATTTATTTCAATTTGAAAAGATGCTAAACTAAGTTCCTCAAAATTGTTCCTAATAAATGCAACTATAACAACATCATAGTTGACTCTTACATGTACACCAATGATGGTTAACAACATCTACAACATTAGTAAAGGGAACCACCTCACTACTTGTATTATTATTGCTCAATTTGTTCCACATTGATTGATGATTCCAAAAATAACTTGTCTAACAACTCCTATGAAGCTTTAATTAGGAGATAACATGTTCTTATGAAGTGGAAATCCTCTTTAATATTACATATAAAATTCATTTGTTTTAATTTTACAAAGTTGTTAACACTACTTTTTTTCTAAATCTTCTATGAGGTTAAAGTGGGCAACATGATTATGACCCTTATATTATTGATTTCGGATAACCTTAGCTTGCACTTTTTTGTAATCAACTTCATGATTTTATTTATTTTAGGCATACTTATGTTTAAATTATTTAAAAAAGTAACCAATGTCTATTTAGTTTTTTTAAATAAATAAAGTATTATCAATTTAATCTTTATTTGGACAATATGGTCACTTTGAAGGAAGTTAGAATTTAAGGTTTATTAGGGTTTTAAAGAATGGCATAGGTTTTTCATTATCATCAATGTTAATAGTAAAATCTTTAAAGGATAGTTAGTACTCCATAAATGTAGTCTACATTTTGGAGTTGGCTATTTTTATAACAAATAATCCCATGTAAAATGTTGCTAAATTACCCATCTTAAGTTAGTGACCATAACTAACAATTAATTAAGTTAGAGCACTTTGCACTCTTTGAAATCAAAAGTTTTGCAGAAACATTATTTTCATGCTAATTATACCTAAAAAATTCACTCAATCAGAAAATATCTATATAGAGTTAAATATTTCGAATGAGAAATAATGTACAAGATTTCTAATTTTCCATACCCTATCATATCTTGCCATTTTTATGTCGATACCATTTATCTTTGACACCTGTTTTCAAATATTTGGATGCAAAACATAAATAAAATATTTAAATATTTCAAATTTTATACATAATTTATAAAAAAATATATTTTTTTAATATTTAAATGTTAATTAACTTTTAAAGAAAAAAATAATAACATAAAAACAAATAATAAAATGTTTTAATAATCAATGTATATATAAAAAATAAGTCAAAATAATCTTCAAAACTGATAAAATATACATATGTCAAAAATAAAATGTTATATGAATAAAATAAATAAATAAATACTATGGAAAAATAAAATATATAAAAAATATGAAGGACATATTGATGATAGATTTTGTAAGAAAGTTTATTTTATGAAAAAATTAAACTAAAAGTTATCGATAAATAAAAAGTAAATAACCGTTAAAAAAAGTAAAAATAAATACATGATTTAAAAAGATAAGAACTTGGTAATATAAGAAATAATGAGTTATATTAAATGTTTCAAAATTGATAAAACGTTTTTGTTAAATTAATTAACAAGTCACCATGACTAATATATATTATTACAAATAAAATATGAAAAAGTATATTAGAGCTTCAAATAACACACAAAGGTGGCTTGTTATCTTTATCATGCAAATCCAAGGAAAAATATATTTTGGTACTAGTTGACCTTACTAATTACTATAAATCCAAAATGTATCGGACAAATTCAGTAATGTAAGTTAGCTCACTCCCCAAAGATGCAATGGAGATGTTTAAGACAATTCTTCAAATTTATTACAATTTTTATTGAAGATGAGGTAAACATCCCAATGTTTGATTCTTTACCTAATTACATGTTATTCGATAAAAGTTAAACTTTTTAGATTTTAAATAAACTAGTTATAAACTTTATATTTTAGTAAATTTAACATGCTTGTCATGACAAAATTATTTTCGACTTGGGTCAGTTTTAAACATTTGAAAACATTATATTATTAGGCTGAATATCTCCATATTTAAATGTTATTTTTTATATGCATTAAACTTTTAATAAATTTTTATTTGTGACATCAAGTTTTTGTTGCATAACTTTTAAGGAAGCTTTTTTCATAAATAAATATAGGAATAGATATTTAAAATGCTTTGTTTTATTTTTAGTATATTTTCTATTTATGATTTATATTTGCTAAATTTTTTGTAATTCATATTTAAACTATTTTTATTTAATGTATTACGTTCTAATTTTTTATTATAGAAATTATTCTTGTTTGATTTAATAATAATATCCTATGTATATAAGGTATAAAGAATTTAAAAGTTAAAAATTATTTTAGTGTGTGTATTTTTATTTAACTTGAAAGATAATTTATTTAAAATATTCTAATCTTTCTCTACTAGCATTATCTCAATATAGCTTTAATTATTCAAAATATTTCTTTATAATAACTAATTTTCTTAACAATTTTATTGCTTTTGAAATATTTTTTATAAAAATTTATGATTTTGTTATAAATTGATTGTTATTAGTTATGTTTTCAATTTAAATTTTCTAATTTTAAGTATTATAAAAGAAATTTCATTTTTTCTTATGAATCATTTTCTTGAAAATTTTTTATTTATATATTATTTTAACTTTGGGTTGTTGTTTATGATTTTTAAGTTTTTATTATATCTTTTATTAGAAATATCAACGTATTAAATAAATTTTTCAATATTTAATTTCTATTGTAGTTACATTTTGTAATTATTTGAATTGTTTTATAAACTAATAAATTTCTTCTGATTATAGAATTAAAACATTTTGAATACATAATGTATATGTATTGAATAATCGAAACAATTTTCTACTTAATGTTTAAATTTATGATAGAGTTTATATTATTGACATCCCTTCAATTATTACACTATCAACAGAACAATTTCATATGCAATATGAAAAAATTTTAAAATTTTAAACAAAGTTTTACAATAATGATTTTATTAACTCTATAATTTTCAAAACTCTTTTTTTTGTTGATTTGTTTCACTAACTTATTTTACAATTTAAATATGATAAATATATAATTCAATAAAAATTATAACAAAAAAAATTCTTATCGTAAAAGTTCCAACATTAAAATTAAAGACATTAGTTGCTATATGTATAATTCAAATTATTGAATGTATTGTAATTTATGTAGTTATTATAATCTAAATGACTTGAGTTTGTTAAGCTGATCTAGTAATAAACCATTCATAAGAAGATGAAAGTTTTAATTTATATGATTTTTCATGTAAATAGTTTTGTAATTTAAATTAGAGTTTGAAAGCTTCCTTATGTTTGTGTTAAAGAATATGTTTAGTAGGATCATTATTTAGTTTGGTTAATTGACATACATTATGAAATCAAATAAATATGAGCCCAAGCTTTAGAAAACAGATGTCCTTGTTTTGGTAAGCAAGAAACAAAAGTTATTATATATTTAATAGTCTAACAAACAATCATCTTATTAGTTGGCATCAAATGTTATCCTATTTAAATAAATTCTTCATGCTAAACTAAAATTATGTTAGTTATGCCGTTGCGTTAACAATTATTATTAATTTTGTTGACATCGTAACTTTTAATTCACTTTCTATGATATTTTCTTTTTCAATATTCTGTGTCAATTAACTAGATATCTTATATTTTTCTTAAATTAGTAACTGATTTTGTAGTTTGCAATATATTAAAGCCCATATTATTTCAACTTATCTTACACTTTTGTCTATAAATATATTTTAGCAAGTGTCGATCAGAAGTGCTATAAAATATTTGAACCCTTAGTATCTATCAAATTATTGGATAGTAATGTTTCAAACAGGAAGTTAATGGATTCATCATAAACATTTTTAAAGTTTCATGTTCAGGCAAAGATCCCTTATTAAATAAATTGTTGAACCATATATATATGATATATTAATTCTTAAACATTGCTACGATCTCTTCAATAGATGCCATGAGATCTATTTCGTATGATTTTCAATCTTACCCAATAATTAATAAGTATCTAATTCATCTTTTTATCAATTAGTGGCAATGTATTTATAAATTCTTTTAACAAAAATTTCTTTGTTATATTTTCTTAACACAAATGTAGAAATATATTGTCAAAATATTGTGAAGTTTAATTTAATCAATAATCTTTTATTCGTGAGTATCCAATGTGGTAGGTAAATTGGGATAGTAATATAGTTTAGAGGTATATTTACAACTATGATGATTCAAAAACCTTGATTATACGTAAAACAACGATGAATATAAACGTGATTCTAAAGTAACATTCTCAGATTTAATTAGTAATGGAGAAATGCATTTATTCCCCTTATTTTGATTAAAACAACGTCAATAACTTGTAGCTATAGCGACAATAACACCTTATTACTTTTATTTGATAATGTGTGCATTATTCTAAATTTTTTTAGCAATATAATTGCTGCATATTTAATTAATGTATATGATTTCTTTTAAATTAAAATTTTAAATTTAAACATATTTTAACATTCAATATAGAAAAAATTAATGCTTAATTTTGAAAATTTAAATTTTGAAACTAGAATCATTGTGGAACTGTATGGTTTAAATTGAAACACATGAATCTTGATTAGGCTTAATGTATCAAAATGTGCTTATAGGTTTGTTATACTACTAACTTTTTCTCGCATCCTTATTTTTATCCTATTATGAATTCCTAATAAGATATGGATATCATTGTTAAATATTAGGGGTTCATGGTTGAAGATAGGAGGATTTAAAAAAAAACTTTTATGTATTATGAATTTAATAAAACCAAAAGAAAAGATGAATATAATAAAAAAAAGAATCTATTAGGATATCATAAATAGATTCATAAATTTAAGGAGCTTTATATAGAAGAATAAAAGGGGTGTAATTCGAAGAGGGTTAACTCAGAATAATGATTACCTGTTCATACAAGTCATTTTGTCAATAGCTCAACAATCCACGCACATGTGCCAACTTCCATTCTTTTTGCACTATTTCAAATGGAGAGCCAATTGGTGAATTAGTAGCCTTGAGTACTCCTTTCTTCAATAACTCTATGACTTGCTTACTAATCACTTCATTTTTAACAACTAAGTTCTGATACATATCTATTTTTATAAGTGTTGATTTGATAAAAGTTAATCTGAAGCTTCACAACACAATTTGGCAATTGCACTTGAGTTTAGTAAAAAGTGTAGAATATTCTCTTAGTAAATTCTTAAGTTGCTTAGATAGATAATCATATTTTTGGGAACCAATATTCAGCATCACAAGTCTAATTAAAAATAACACATAATTTAGACTTCTATTTCCTACTTTCTTTGCTTGGCTAGTAGCAATATTATCTACTATTAACTTTCCTTTGTTACATATTATAATAAATTTCTATCCGTCCTTTGTGAATCAATACTATTGGGCTTATCAATAGTGTATATCATCTTGATTCCACAAGTAGGAAAGGTAAAATTTGATATGTCAAATTTCTAATGGAATTGCTTGATGGACAATTTCATGAGCATATTCTTAAGTGATTTCAAATTTTAAATTATATTATCCATAAACTCTTGCTTTAGAGGCATTTTGACTCAAACCATGAGAATATTGGATAAGTGCCACCTTGTAAGTAGAGCTTCTCTACAAAACTTTTAAAGATCAAATGTTTCTAACTACTAGTGTCAATGGTAGCATTGACCAACTCATCAACATGAATATAGGTTGAGATGTATTCCACACTTTCTATTATAATTTCATTAATTATAAGCTCTGTTGGCCCTATCAAAAGAGATAGAGTCATATTTTTTTATTGTCGAGCCTCAAGAATAATCTCAATTTTACTTGTAACAGATGCATTTTTTTCTCTATTTGCTTAAACGTGTTTAAGAAAAGATTAGTGTAAGAGATGCAACATTTTTCTCATATGTGGCCTTGGTTTTTGCAGTGGATAATTTTTGTTACTCCCACATGCTTTGATTCTTCGAAAGTGTGAAATCTTATGTCTTTGGTTCCATATTTTGATTCTTCTTTTCAATGGTTATTGTAAATCTGCTTGCTTATAACAAAGATTCTATAGGGAATAAAGTTAATTATGTAGCAATAGGATAATAAAAACCTTTGAAGTACATAGATGAAGTCAACATCATTGTAGCAGATATCCTTAATACTGTAGCTTTTCTTTGAAATTTAATGGTGTAATCTTAGATTGTTTCACTTATCAATGTTAGAGATAAAGCTACTTTCTCTACCCTTCATACGCAAACCATAGGATAAAAATTTTGTCAAACTAATTTCATAATTAGACTCCATATTAGTTCTATATCTGAAAAGAGTTCTTAAATTTAAATTCAACCAGGCCAATTCTTGGCTCAACTTTTTTAATCAAGCACCTACTACATTGTTAAATGAAGAGTAATTATATAGGGAGAAATAGGTCTCAAGTTCATTTAATTTGGCATCTAATGTTTTTTCATCCAAAGTACTACCACTAATAGGATATATCTAACTTGAACATACCTTATCGACTCTCATGAATTGAACAGGAATATTAATGATGGCATCCTCAAATGTATCCCCAAGTGTCCCTGACTTGGAAACATTTTCTTTGAATGGTGATTTTTCTTTCAAAATGTAGTCCTTTATGCAAAATATTGAGTTGGCTAGCTCAATAGTGTTCATTAAAAAGTAGTTATGATCCATCAAACATCATTGCGACCATTAGAATCTAGAATATATCATAATAAATGAGAGTCGCATGATTAATGTTAATATGGATCGTTACATAAAAAATGACATGGTCGAATCAAGGTAAATAATTGCCACATGATTTATTTTACTTTTGAGTTCTAAATCAAAATAATGCATGATCAAAATAAAGGTAAATGTAAGCTACTTGATTGATTTTAATTAGGACCATATGATCACAAAAGTTTCATAATGACATAAATAAATTTAATTTTTATGCAGATTACAATGGTGGAGGAAATCTAAACCATCCGAACAAGAAAATTATGTGATCGAATGATTCGAAATAGATCTTTGGTTTATGAAGAAGGATGATCTTTCAAACATTTGATCTACTCGTTTTGGACAGGCAAATAAAATTTCAACTATTCAATTTAATACTAGATATAATATCACATATACTTTCACATTTTCAAAGTGATATATGAAAAAAGAATTGGGAATTTTAGCCTAATAATGCTTATTTCCACGTAAGATAGCTCTACATCATGATTTATAAGTGTGCATAAAATTAGTTAAACATGTTGAGCCCCCAAATTCATTTAAAAGATCACCACCCTTTCTTACTGCTAAATGCATAACAAATTGAAGAGTGGTTTTGTGACTTGATACACCATCTTAAGAGGTGAATAGTGGCTTCTTGATATGATAATGTGATTCTTTAAATTTTTGTTTTACTCATGGCTTTTATAGAACGACATTAAACACGATTATGTAAGATCATTTAAGAGTAAGGGTGAGGCAAAACGATAATATATACACATATATAAAATCATGTGTGTGTGTGTGCGTGTGCACAATTGATCTCTTTATTAAGTAAAACTAGTTACATTAATTATTTATTATATAGCATGCTTATTTTTTAAAAGGTTTAATTTTTTTCTTATTAAGAAATGATGAAAATTTCTATCCCCAAGAGCACATGGAGGATAAAAGAGGTTTTGTTGATATTAGCCCAAATAACTAATGTTTAACATAGTTATAAAGGATGGAGATATTTAATCATGATAAGTGATGAAGAGGAGCTACAGTGAGACATAAAGAACTTTTGCAAGCATGATGTTATGTTGTTGACACCCAGCCACACCAAACCATGGTGCTTAGTTTGATGATAACAAACTTGATGTATTGATAATAGATTTGGTTGAGTGAAATTTTATATGTTAAAGAGTTGATATTGTTTTTCAAGCAATCAATAAAAGAAGAATAAGGGCAAATATCCAATCTTATGAAGATTATCTTAATTAGAATAGTAAATACCAAGCGATATATTTTGAATTTAACTTTATATATTTCAATTTTATTTTTTTATTACAATGATAAGGTTAATTTAACCATTCATGAAGGCTACAAAAATGAAATCAAATTTTGAATTGTCTATAATAGAAAAAATTTTAATTTATAATATATTTTATCACCATAAGAATCATTTTTTCTATCTTCCAAAATTATTATTTCCAAAATGATTAATAAAATTTAAAAAATTTATAAAATAATTGTAATTGAATAAGCTAACCTAAATCTATATAAGAAATGTTTTGTCTAGGGCAATAATGTTGAACCTATTTGCTACTACAATCAGATAGAGGCATAACTCTTGAACATGGGTTGAAGTATATTAAATCAAGGCACAATACATTATATTCATAAGTCAACTAATCATGTCACTAGTAACACGTCTGACTAAATCCTAAAATACCCAAGGGTAGCTAACAGTAAAATTACACTACTTCTAAAGGACATAAGATGTTTTATATTGACAAAAAAGAAGAGAAAGTACATCAAGTTTCACTAAAATGCAATGCTTTTTGTACATAGATAACTTCAAAATTTAATGAATGATGTGAACTATCTGATCATGCAATTTTGTAATCAAATAGTTGCCAACTCATTTACATTTTTTAAGCAATAATTTCATCAGCAATTCGATCACTAAATTTTGTGATTGTGTGGTCGACCTTTAATCCACAACTAAAATTAAATCCAACAATCAGGTCATAATCTTGATCTAATGGTCCATATGAAATCATGACTTGAAAACTTCTCTAGTTTATTCAAAACTATCACTTTATACAAATTTCACTATCAAATATCTAACATGCTTCTCATGGTTCTCGTCATATTGCTCTTAAAAAGCTATTATTTAACTATAGCTTATTGTCCATTTTAACTTTTATTCACATAATATTATTTTTCTAATTAAAAACTCCCTCAAATCCTAATGATCAATGGGTCAATTTAGTAAGTGCTATTAGTTGATATAAAATTTTTATAAATAGGACAATTACTAAAGAAATAGATTGATGAAATTTTTGCAAGAATATAAAGAAAATGCTTTTAGTAATGATATTAAAGCCATTAGTAGCTAATGCACATCTTCACTTCCATTTTGTTGTCTCCTTTATCATCAAACTGAAATTCTTTCTTAAAATCAGTTAAACTCTAATTTTCTAATAGATTAAATAAAAATGCTTGTACATTATGAGCATTTCATTAAGCATAACAACTAGTCATTATAGATTCTATTTATTTTTTTCCTTTCATGTTTTTATAAATCCTTTTTATTGTAAGGCATTTATGGCCAATATTTTTCTATTTAAGTATTCAAAAGGTTTTCCCTACCTAGCTTTTTGCAAAATTTTATGTATGTGTTTTTGCATTGCTTGGCTTTTCCATGGGTAAACATTGGTCTGATTTTAGGTAATACCATCAAAGATATACTCGTGTGCACTTTATAATTATTGTTGTCTTTTGTTGTCATAATTTCTCTAAAAATGTATTATTAAATAAAACATAATGTATTTCATTAGAAAATTAAAATATGCATAAACTTACTTCAAGGAATTGGTTCAACTTATTGAAAAGATAATTACATATTTTTAAAATACTCATTTTAAGAAACCAAAATTTTTTATAGTTAATTCATCATCCCTTTTACTAAACCACACTTCACATCATGCTAGAAGCTCATTAGCTGAAGATTAATGGTGAAACATCAAATGAATTGTAAGTAATAAATTGAAAGAAAGGAGCATAGTGAAGCATAAGGAAGCTTGTTGATAGTTCAAATGAAGAGATGATAATGTAGAGAACATATAACCAAATTTAAGGAATACATAGAAAATAAAAAATTTTGAGAAAGAATTTGTTTAATAATTTCTTAAATTGACAATTCATAGATATTGATTCCATTAATTTAGGCATTATTGATATTCAAATTTATAGAAACATTGTGCATTTGGACACTGCATTTCAAAAGAACATAAAACATAAACATCAAAGTGATCATGAGGTGATAACATTTCTGAAGTTTGGTGTGAGCATGATGAAATTTGCAACATGATTCTAAAGTCATTTCATTATTTTATGCAATATGATTGCATTTTCCTTGGGGCGTTTCTTTTATGCTGAATCTAGATAAGTTCTCCATCCTTGCAAAACATGATAATGCCAATGCTTTGAGAAAGAGGTCATGTTCAATGACGACTTTGCTTCGAAAAAGGATTCTCCCTTCAAACTCACTCTAATAGGCTATGTTTTCACTTGGATGACCCAACATGGAATTACTAAGATTAAGAATTCAAACAAAATGCCTTCTTTGGATCTTCCATGATGGAGTAGACTTGTGCTCTCAAGATTTTCACTAGAAGCAAACAACATTTGGTATTAGATGTACAATATTTGGAAAACCATAGACTTTCAAATGGGAAACTTAATATGTTTCGCAATGTTTTTGCTCAATATTGAACCTTTGAATTGTGGTTCTTATTGGAGAACCTTTTAATTCACTTCTTTAACAAGTAGTGCCTATTCTCAATCATGTGAATAGTGAACTGCCCATTAAAAGTAGATTCTACACAAATTAACTAAACAGGCCCTATGGGACTCTAGCCCATGTATTGGTCAATCTTGTTAAAGATCTTTTGTTAGATATTTAGATCTCTAGAAAGATTGGGAGAAATAATGGATTTTGGAAAAAAAAATTAAGTATTTAGAATTTTTCAAATACTATCTATAAAATTTTAAACAAGGAAACTCAATGGTCCAATGTAAGAAAGAAAAAGTTCTAGACCCTTATTTGTAAGAAATGGTGAAGATGAGAAAATTCTAATTACTTAAGCAGTAGTAAAAATACGAAATGTCCAACTTTATTAGTCAATAATTTAGACACTTAAAAGTTGGACAATGAATGAAAATCAATGAGGCAAAGTAAGGGTAAAGAAATTGATAAGGGAATGACAGAACTTAGCATGCTTGAAACACTCTTAGCACCAAAATTGAAAGAATTAACTCCCCCTACTACATCATAGATAATTAAAGTTTGATAAAGAACTTAATTGTATAATGAGTCATCTATTTTTTCATTTTTATGATCATTTTCAATGAGAAATTGTAAAGTAAGAGTAAAACATTTAAATCTAACTTTAAGCAAAGGAAGGATGTGTAGCTTAAACAATTAGTGGAGATTCAATCTCTCAAAAGCTTTAATAAGGATCTCAAGTAAAAAAGTAAAGGCTCTTAAGCATTTTAAGATAAACTATAGCAACTTTATAGTGGTTACCAAACACAAGTCATTGAGAAAAGCAACTAAATTGAATGTAAAAAATTAATTTGCCAAAAAAGAACCAAAGGAAGACTTTAGGAATCTCATAATGCAAATATCAAATATTGCAACTAATGGCTTCTTCATTTTTAACTTCGACGGTGTAGTTAGTTCTATAGTGCCTTGAGGTGTTAATAACATAATCAAAATGCACAAAATTAAGTTAATTGCAATGAGGGAAGCTTTTGAAAGTGATAGACAAATGGACATTATTAAAGCATACAAACTTTTCAATATTTTGAGGGCAATATTTCTAACAAAATATGGGTGTTGTAGCTGTCGTACTTACAATGCTAAACAATGAAAATGAAGAAGAATGCCTTCACATGTTGTAGTGCATGATATGCAAACGATGTGTTACTTATTGAATCATGAATGGTTCATAGAATTTCGTTTTATAATGGTTCAACATATGAACAATTCTTATCAGATCACTACATATATCAATCATTTTTCATCAATAGTTAAACAGAATACTAAACAACTTAGATTCCAAAGAACATGGATTGAAGACATAGAATTCGATTTAGTGGTTGTTAGAATTGGAGTCTTCCAATTGCTAGGTCAGGAATGAAGGCCTTAGCATAAAAGCTAATGAGAGTTAAAGATCCATTTAAAGAATAAACTAAAACTTAATTTGGTAATATATTTTATAAGATTGAACATGTTATGAAGAAAGAAAACAAATTCAAAGAGTTATAGATTATTTATTGGGGTTGGAACTAACAGAGCTTTAGGTTAGCTAATTATGGTTGCTGAATAGAGCAGATGTGTTAAGGCCAGATGACAATTACTATGTGACTCAAGGATGGTGATAAAAAAACTAATGTCTTATGCACAATGGTCAACAATATGAAATGGGATCTTAACAAAAAAAGAATTAAAGATTCAAATGGTATCTAGGTCTTAAATAGGACTCAATTGCCAAATATATCAATGATTACTTCACCTCTAACTAGTTCCATCTAAAAAGGTACTTTGCTTTGCTATGCTTAAACTTTCTAAATAGTACAACGATGTTGATTCAGTATGCTGGCAAGGAAGAAATATAACAAATTATTTTTTGGGTGGATTCTTTAAGTTCTTTGTTATTGGATGGGTCTATTGGTTTCATTTACCAGCATTGTTTGACCATAATTCAAGATAACATTTATGATGTTATCGTTATTTTTCTTATTGGTAGCCTATCACATAAAGAATTCAATATAACTAACACAATCGTCCTTCCAAAGACTTATTGTAGTAAATCTTTTGAAGGTTTTTAAAGAATTTGTTTCTATAGTTTCTTCTAAAAAAGAATACGTTTTATGTAGTTAGCTTATAGCATTTGTACTCATTATTACCTTGATGGAGAAATCAACTTTTACCAAGTGGAATTCACTAAAAATATCTTACTTGCATAAGAACTACTTAATGATTTAAATCAAAAGATCGAAAGTAATAACTCTATTATTAAGCAAAACTTTATGAAAGTTTTTAGTAGTATATCTTACTGTCTTGTTAAACACATAATATAGAAGTTTAACTTCAATAGTTAATTTATTAACATAGTGATGAGTATTTATAATATAAGTTGTTTGTTAGTCATTATTAATGACAAAAAATGGATTCCTTCCAATTGTCTCATTGGTTAAACCAAGGTAACCCTTTATCCCAATTTCGTTTCTACATTGTGGTTGAAGAGGTAAGAGGAGGGCTAAATGTTCTACATATGCAAGGAAAAGTGAATCACGAGGTGCCCCAAAGAGCTTGTCAACCAAACTACCATTTGTGCTTTATAGATGGCTATATCCTCTTCTGAAGAGGTGACAAATAGTTATTTTGTTTATGCTGGAGAGCACATCGAGTTTGTAGATTAGTGTACAAAAGGACTTATTTATTTTATTTAAAAATATCAAACACAAGCTTGGGAACATCATCTTGGAACTGATGGGATTCAAATGAAGCTACCTTCCAATCCCTCAAATTGAATGAAAATTATTTAAAGTTAAGAAATTTGTGGTCCACTTCCAATAATAGATTAATAATTTTTGTAAGAAGAAATTACTCTTAATGGTAGTAAGTAATGGTTAGTCAAGTGCTCCAATTAACACTACTTTATACACTAATGATTCCTTATCTTCATAACAAGATTATTAGCATCGTAGAAAGTATGACAAATGGTTTTCTATAGGCTAATAATGATTAGGTGTGTAAGCTAAATTTGGCCAACTAGAAATAAATTAGGTTCCTCTAGGAAAACTATTGATAAGTGGTTAAGAAATTGAAATATGTTAAGGATGCATGTAATGCAAGGATTTGTTAGAAGGTCTACATGTCGAAGATTATTTGTGCTAGAAACATAAGTGGTAATTACTTCAATAAAAATTGTTACTGATCATGCTCCTAACTTGGAATGATTTAGACAAAATCATTCTCACTATTTTCATACATGGATGGGTACAATTCATATCATTTCAGCATGATACAAGCTTATAAGTAATTATCTTATTAGTAAGTTAGAAAACATAACGTAGAGTACCTGCCAGCCTTCCAAAAATTACTTACCAATGTGGAGGCACCAAATAATTAATTTTCATTCCCTAATTGGTTGAGAAAATTGAATTTATATTTATAAACAAATACCTATTTTGTGCATATCGGGATTTTCAAAATCATGCTTTTACGAAGTGTCCTAGTTGCAAAAACCTATGAAACCACTTTGCTCTAAAGTTTAGCATTAAACACATCCAACATGATGCTAGTACAATGGTGAAATTATAGTCACAATCATCAAGAATTTATATGGTGATTGCCCAGATCTAAAACATACATATCATCAAGTGAATACTTTATCTAATAAAGTTTTTAATGATTATTATTTGAAAGATGGTGTTTATTTTGTGTATCCCAACTTTACATATCCCACACATTTCTTAGGGATTTTCTTAACTGATAAATAGTTAGTGGAGTTATTTGTGGATATTTTGGTCGAGTCAATGTAACAACATGTGCAACTGATTGATTTCATGGGCCATGATTACCAAAAAAAGTTTGCATCATAGATTCCCAATGTTGTAGATCTGTCACAACTAAATTAGTTAATTATAGTAAAGGTCCATACACAACATTTCTTATAGAAAAATCACCATGAAAACATGTAAGTTTTGCTTTAGTATTATTAATTTTCTAAATTATTTGAAAAAATGATTCTATGTTCTTATTGACAAGTTTTCTAAAATGGATGATTTTATACTTTACCATAAGACATTAAATACCTCCTATATTACAAAGTGATTTCTTGATGAAATTGTTAAACTACATGGCTTACCTCAAATTATTATTTTAGATCATGATGTATGATTTACTAGGTAACTTTGAAAAATACATTGGTGCTTAAAGCATTCAAAACTTATGTTTTTATAGACTTATTATCCCAAAAATAGAGGGGCAAATAGAAGTTGTTAATCAAAGCTTAGGCAATCTTTTTTTAGACTAGTAGTAAAACAAGCTGAAATCTAGAATCTTTTAAAGCATTTTTCATTTAAAATGATTCAATTAATAGAATAATAGGTTTGAGTTCTTAAAATCAACATCCGAGTTTTATTGATTTTGTTCTCTTGCGTAACGATTTAGCACTTCTTAGTTTGTTAAGTCTTTTGCGTATTATATTTTGTTATTACATAAATATATTAGTAAATAAATTGATTTAAATAATTTAATTTATAAATTAATAGAAAATAGTCATTGACAACTTAGAAAGTTTATTGAAAGTGATTTTATAAAGAATTTCTTTAGGTTTCGGAGACTCTACTTGGAACCATTAAAATTTTTTCATGGTAATAATATTGGGCCATTTATAATTACATAAAGACTAAGTATCAACACATATATTTTAATTAACCTAAAGATTATAAAATTAGTGCTACAATTAATATTTGATAACTTCTATCATACAAAAAAATATGCCTAATACTAGTGAGTCATTTTAGCCTTCACCATCATTGCCAAGTAAAATTATCCCAACAATACATTTGGCCACATTTATGAGCTTTGGGATTAAGTGGAGGTTGTCTTAGATGATCAAACAATCTCAACATTCAATCAAGTATAACAAATATTTCTTGTAGGTTAGTAAGACCATCAAGTCTCTGATGTCACTGGGATTACTAAGGAGGAGCTTTACCACCTAAATTTGGAGATATTAAAGCAATATTAGAGATTTTAGTATGATTCCATGGAGTTGAGCTTTTTCTCACCTAGGGAGAGCAATAGTACTTTGTTTAATGGTAACAAACCCAAAATATTTTTATTAAATTTTTTTAAAGGAATTTTTAGAATTTGGATAATATGATTTTATGTTTATGGGAGAACTTAAAGAAGAAGAATAAGGAACAATTGCATGAAAATCCACTTTGATGGTGGCAAATCATCTTGTTTCATTACATTTTAAAAATTTTTGGTATCTAATGTGTGATTTTAAAAAACGTTTTGCACACTAATTTCAGTTATCCCCTTTCCAATGCCTCTGTACTAGTAGTGTTATGTGCATATTTTAAGGAAGCTTTTGGCTATTAAGGACCATTTTATTTTTTAATACTTTCTTAGATTTGGATATGGCATCATAAAAATGTAGCTATTTTTTGCAGAATGTGCTTAGGAAGGCAAACATTATTTTGACCATACCAAACAATTTAATAAATCTATTTTTGTGATCTTAAGGTATACCTAATGTATTATTTTTTTATTTAGCAAACTAAAAACTTAGAAGTGATGATTCTTATCTTGTGGTGTCAATTGTTTCTTGAGTAGAGCTTCAAAAAGTCATATAAATGATATCAAATATGGTCAAGGATGTGGAAGATTATTGAGAACCCAATGGGCAACTTAAATTTGTTTTCAAGGAATGTTTTGTTCTTTTGAGTGCTTATGTAATGGATAGATTACCTTTTATTTGATATTGACCAAGAAGTACACATTAACCTTATTTCAAGCATGCACTTGTCATTCATTTTAGGAATTGATAGAATTAAATATTAGATTATTTCCTATGTTAAAACAAAAGATTAAATTCCAACAATAGTGAAATGTCTTAGAAAAATGGTGCTTAGTGACAACTTGAATTTTTATACATCGAAATATAACATTTTGAGCTAAAAAGACATTCATATGCATCAATACATAAATTCATTATTTTGTCCAAAAAATATCTTTCAAAAGTAATTAGTACAATATGAATTTTTGTAAATACAAATTTCTAAAAGAATCTCTATTTAATGGTCTATTTGATCATATAATTTGTTATCTGCATTAGGCTATTATTGGTAATGAACACTCAGTTAGGCTAAAAATATAGAACAATGGTGAAATTCTAAGATGTAGATTTCTTGAAGGCCCACTAAACAAATTAATCGATAATTTGGTGTTCAATATAATGGACAATAGATTATTAAAGTTTTAAATCCAATAGAATGAACAAAGCTCATCATCAAATCATTTTCTATACGATGACCATGAAAATATTTAATAGAATATTAAGTTGAACATGATGTCATTTTTTAACATGGAATAAACCATCTAATATATAAGAATGAAACTTAAGCTAAAGCAAGCTTTTATGAAAAGCTAACTTTAAATTAAAAATGGATTGTTTGTTGAATTTAGGTAATAAAAGTTGAAGGTAAAGGATGATGTAGGGGCATCATGTGTTAGCTCACAAGCACATATTAATTTGAGTTGCACCAATCCCATTACAACTCAAAGCCATACCTAACATAAATCTTATTTTGATTAAGAATCTTTGTCAATCATAAGTCTTGACTATAATGATAAATTTTCCTTATCGTTACCTTTGTTATTTTTGCTCTATCTTCCAAAGAATTTTCATTATAAAATATTTCATCATCGATTTTAGTTCCTGTGCATCACTCACTATCGATAGCTATCTTCCATCACCTGATCATCTACTTCTTGCAATCACTGCTATCTAATTACATAATATCACCTGCTTGCCCACCATCACTAGGCCACCAACAACTTCCCAACCACCAACCATCTCCTTGTCGCTTGTTCGCTACCACACTTCGATCATCGTCAAATGCCGTCATCTAACTTCTTCACTGCGGGCATCCTAGTCACATCATGGTTGGTGTTCGATCATCATATTGTACATGATTGCATTATTTTTTCTATGTCATAACATTTTTCGTAAATTTTTATATTTTGTGTTAAATATAATTGATCTACTTAGAGTTAATGTGATGGAATTGTAAAGATTTGTATTGATTCTTTAGTGATTTAATTCAAAAATTGTCCTTCCATATATATTTTGCATTAAATATTATTGATCTTTTAAGAATTAATGTCTTGAAAATCTAAAGATCTCTTTTAGATTCTTAAGTGATTTAACTATAAAATTATCATTCCCTTTTTTCCATGCTTATGATATTTTTCGAAGGTGTGTTTTCCTTTTATTTTTTTCATACATGAGGCTCTCCTCCAAATATAAATAAGAGAGGCTCTCTCATTATAATGTAGTTATTAATGAAATAAATTTCTCTTATTCATGTGCTTCTACCTTTTGTGAGTAAAGAGTGTATACCACACTTTAGTTTTGGAGATATGAACTTTCCTTTTTTTAAGAGACAAGGATTGAATGTGAGAGAAGTTATACTAGAAGAGCTGACAAACAAACAAATTCACCTCTCTGTCAACACCCGTAAGTCTTCCCCCACTTTGTTGCTCCTTTTGCCCAATCGCCAAACTATCACTATCCTCAACAAGGCTCGAGATCCTCACCAACATTCTTGTTATGCCATTATCATCCCCACTTATCCAAATCGCCAAGACATCATCCTTTTTCGTCTTTGATACTTTACATGTTAACTCGAAAGGAAATATAAGCCACCATCAGCATAAACGTGCACTCTTTATATAACTTCGATTTTCTAAATGATGATCTTAAGTAAATATTGCCTTTTCATTTATTCAAGTACTACAAAAAAAGTTTTTCTTAAAGTCTTTTTTTATTTGAGTGAAATTTGATGCAAAAAAATTGATTAGTAAGACTTTAAACTTAACTCTTAATGTGTTGCCACATGCTCTACTTAATAATCTATGCTATACATTTTGAGACGAATATTTAAATAATTATAAAATACTTTACACACCATCTATCCCTAATTTAATGTATGGTATCCTTTAATATTTTAAAAAAATCTATTAAGTTTTTCTATATAATGGCTCAAAATTACATCATAGAAAAAGTTTACTTTATTCTATATAAACTTTGGTTAGTTCTATTGTTTCCTACTTAATATTTTAAGAAAGTATTTTAAAAAGATTCTAATAATATTTTTTTTGCCTTCAAACAAATTTCCATTACATAGTGTGTCCACTAAGGAACTCAATTGGTTTTGGACAAATTTTGTCTTAGGAGATCATACAAAAGCATGGATATGACTCCTATCATCTTTCTTGAGAACCATATAGTTTTATGTACAAGGTGGTTCGGTAAAAGTGAGACCATGATCACTTATCATTTTTTTTGAAAATACATGCCATCTTAACTTTGGTTGTCCATTGTTATAGTTACTTTGTTATAGTTACTTTGCATTTAAAAATTATTTTAAATAAAACAAATATATAAAAAAAGAGAATATCACTCATTATTCTCCTTTCCTTATATCCCCATGTGTCAAAATTTTATATGATCATAAGGCCTAGTAGGTGTTCTCAAATATCAAACTTAAGTTAAGAATCAAATCAAAGCAAAAGATAAGACTTAAACCATGATTGCATGCTAGAACTATCCTAATCAATAGCCTATCTCACCTAGATGGTTATACAAATTCTCTTAAACCGATAATGTGAATCAAAACAAAGATGGTAAAGAGATAATAAGGGAAGAAGTACCACACCTAATAATATAGTAAAAAACCCCTAGAGTCATAAAAACCATAGAAGATATGACGTTGCTTCTAATGAATGTCACCGAAGTACCCGTAAGACAAATCATAACCATAGAAGAATAAATGAATCTTCTAATGAGACAAAGCTAAATTAAGATCTAGATATGCCTAGTAAAGAAGAAAGACTTAGGAGTCATAAAAAGAGAGAGAGAGAGAGAGAGAGAGCATATCCTTAATATGAAACTAAATGCCCAAACTTTAAATGATAATTCTAAACTTAAAGATTATGTTGACTAATAGACTAATATGATTGATATCTTCAACTGGCACAAAATAATTCAATGCAAAATTACTAATTTATTATGACTAAACTCAATGATACTATAAATAGCTTTTGTAGAAATCTAAGAGTGGTAAGATGTCAACAATTATGAGGACATATCCCAAAACCAGTAGAAACCTTAACATTAGTTTATATAATAAGTTTGATGTATTAGTCTATAATAGTGAATTATTGGTTGAATAATAAACTTTTTTGACTTGGTAAATTTATTAAAGAGTATATTAAGAAGTTTGAGGACCATAAACTTCAAGGTGATATAAATGAATCCAAACATGTAGTACTCTCCTATTTTAAGGTATGTTTAAAATACATATTTATATGTTGAGCTTAATTTCAAAAATGATACTACCCTAGAGAATACTTATTATATAACTTAAAATATAAAAAAAATGCAACAACATATTTTAAAAGAAATGGCCTTCTAGTAGTTTAAATGCTTGCACCAAAATTCTTGCTTAACCCACTTATACATGCAGTTCATCTATCCCCTCCACCATAGTTTCTAAATCTCCTAAACCTATAGTATCATCCATGTAAGTACACCATTCTTCAGGCAAACCCATTTTGTTCCAAATTACCTAACCTAGAATCTCGTATTTTAAGGGCCATGAAAACATACAGCTATCGACTGCTTGAAAAGTTCCATGGTTGCAAACTATGTAATAATAATGAACCAAAACAGTCAAAGGAAGAAGAAAAAAGAATGTCTAATAAGGATGTTGTGCAAGAGTTGGAAAATATGAGAACTTCAGTAGTTTTTAATGGTTAGGTGCACCTTTATAAGCCCATAACTACAGGATGATTGGAGGTGCACCAACATATTAAGCACTAGAATAAAAATTTAGGAACAACCATGTATGATGATCATCAATATTGGTAATTGCATCAATGCAATATACTACTAAGGAATAAGAGTTTCTCTATTGAAACATCGAAACCTCTACTCTATCATGAGTAGATAAACCTAAATACCTTTTAAGTAATGGTGTTATGTACCCCTAAAATTGGAAATATTTAGTGGTAATAATTTATTTAATGTCATATTTATGAAATTAAGTCATCTTACTCTAGGAAGACCGAGGGTTTTTTATTGGGATACATCTTTCAATGGTAAGACTAACATGTGTTCTTTTAATTATGAAGGAAATTCCATCACATTTACCATTCTCCACTTCATCAAAAATCTTAGTCACTTAAGACTATGAATCTATAAACACATTTTAGCCCATTAACAGAAAAAAGGAAAAGACAAAAAATTTGAGCTTGATTACACTACCTTAAGTTAAGAACAACATTGATTAAGGAGACTTACTTTGGACTTTTATAATTGTGAATTTAGCCACCATCCTACTAAACTTGCCACTTATTGTATAAAGCTTTCTAAACAACTTTTTCAATATTTTTCTAAATGAATTACCTAAAACTCTACCACACATGAAATACATAAAACTAATGATCAATCTAGCTCCTAAAGTGAGCTTTCCAACATTGTTTATTATAGATTAAGCGAAGAAACTCGTACTATACAAACTCATCAGAAAAAATCTATTTAAAAAGACATTTATCTAAGAAAGTATTTGTCCTTGTGCTAATGTGATACTTTAAGCAAGCAGAAAGGATGAAACATAGACGATATGTGTTGATAATCATACGATTAATCAAATCACAATAAAATATATGTTTTTTATTTTTTTTAGGTGACGAATTAAATTAGATGCTAAATTCCATCAAATTTTCTATAATAAACTTAAAAATAATTAACCCTTAATAAAGGATTACAATGAGAGATGAATGAAATATAATATTTAAGACTAAAGTTAGTTTATATGAATAGTAAGTGATGCCATTTTGGTTATAACACACGCTAAGTGAATTCATTAGATTAATGACCTAGGTTTTAAAGCCATAGTTGAGGTAATTTATTAAACTTTATTTTGATGAAATTTTTGTCTATAACTAGTTTATTTTCACAAATTATGTTTCACTCAATAAAAGAAATACTTATTTATCATTCTAAAAAAATTTGAATTCTTCACGATTAAGGTTGCCTTATAATGATACTTAGTTTTTTTCTAAAGGATTATTTATTACGCACATCAAAATAAAGATATTTATGAGTGCCCTATTAAAAAAATAATTTATGACATTAAAAGCTTTCACACTTGCCATTTTCTATCCATGATTTTTAAGATTGTAGTGCTTCTATCACATTGATTACTAAATGTTTTAAGCATGGTAAACTTACTTTGACCAAATATATATGCCTAACTTTTAAAAAATTGAAAGAGATTATAACTAAGGAACATATTCGAACACTACTTGATTTTTTTTTGTTGCTGTTCAGGTTGTATGCAATGGACCAGAAGTAGGGATAAGTTGTTTCCTTTGTCAAATTAAATATCTTATTCCCATCTTTAATAAGAAACTTAATGATGTTATAAAGAAGTGTTATATATATGAAAAGAAATAGTTTAATCTTTAAGTTGTTAGAAATATTACTTGTTTTCAAAGAATTTGTCTTTTACTTTAACCATAAAGTGCTACGGTTCTTAAATACCCAAATGAGACCTTAGTTATACATTTGTTATCAAACACAAGCCTGGCTTAAAAAAGAAAGTTGTTCATGCATTTAATTAATGTGTTCACTTACTAACCATTTTTTTATAAAGGCCCAAAATTTTACAAAATTAAAAACCAATATCTTTTGATTATTGTAACTTTAAACCAATTTATTAAGAAATAAAATCTACTCCAAACCTTGTATGTAGAGATTTTAGCTTAAAAGATAGTTACTTATAAAAGAATAAAAGGTTACATATCCAAAATTCATCACATAAATAATTTTTTGTTTGTGAAATACATGTTGAACGATTATCTTATCATTTTTGAAGTCATAAGAACCATTGAGATATTTTAGAGAGTTTTTGTTGGCCTAGAATAATATATATACATCTATTGTAACCTAATTTCACATATGAATAGCCAAAAAATATTCAAATGTAAGCCAAGGACTAACATTCCATTACCCATACTAGACAAGCTGTGGGAGTACATAAATATGGATTTTGTATTTGGATTACCTAATATCTCATCAATGCATGACATTATCCTTGTGATCATTGATTGTTTCTCTAAAATAGCTTAAATTATCCTTTGTTATAACACCCCAAAAGCAACTAATGTAGCTATGATTTTTTTCTATGAAATAATTAAATTATGTAGTGTTCTAATGACCATAATATCTAAATGAGATGTAAGATTTACTAGTTATTTTTGGAAGATCTGATGGCATTACTAGGAACTAAGCTAAAACATTTTTCAGCCTACCACCCTTAAGTAGATGGAAAGACAGAAGTATTATGTCATAGTTTGAAAAATCTTCTTCATAGCTTGAGAGGGAAATAACCTAAATTTGGGGATGAACTACTACTATGAGCAAAATTTACATAAAATAATTTTATTAATCATAGTATTTGTCCAAAGCCCTTTGAAATTTGTCTTAGTAATAAGAGTAGATCTTTGATTGTTCTTATTCCATTACCAGTAGACTTGCATACTTCCACTTCTACTTCTTTCATTGCTTCTCATATTTTCTTAATTCAAAAAATAATATATAAAAAACCTAATCTAAGTAATGAAAGCTATAAGAAAGTAATTGATGCCCATAAAAAAGTTAATAAATTTCATGAAAAAGATTATGTTATAATTAGAGTTATGTTAGAATAGTTCCTCATAAAGCATGTGGAGCAAGACATTTTAAGATTGTCAAAAATATGGAACTATTGTGTATGTACTAGATTTGTTCAAAGAATATGGGATTGTCGTGACCTATAATGTTAAGGATTTAGTCTCATATAAGGTGCTACATCTAATACCTAGTAAGTCATTTGAGTTTAGTTCACTTATGTTGAGTGAACTCATTCCTACTAGTGCTTTATACTTAAGAGTAAGTCTTTAAAATATGAAAATAATTTAGATCATATGAAAATTGTAACCAAAGATTGGATACTTCAAAAAGTTTTAGTTCATTACAAGGGAATTTTTCTTATTGACAACTCTTAGCTTACATTTTATGACTTATACTATATCATGCCATAGTTATTAGAGTATAGCTATACCCATCACCTTTATACTATCATGCCAAGCTCTCTCCCACCTAGGGAGGATGATGTAGAAGCAAGTTGCGTTAGCTCACAAACACAAACTTTGTGGCATCATGTTAGGCCCACTCAATCTCAATGTCATACTTGAGCTAAATCTTCTTTTGAATAGTCATCTCTGTTAACTATATAACTCAACAAAAGTACTTTTGTTTTTCCTTTGATTATCTTTATTATTTTTGCTCAATTTGTCCAATCATATTTTGAAGTAAAATGTGTAATCATCGATGTCACTTATTGTACATGTATTTCTTGCTATAATTAGTTGTTCGTCATTTCGTGATCATTAACTGATTCTGATCTCTAGTACCTAGTTTCCTAGCATCTCTTGGGTGCCAACCATCATTAATTTTCCTATTGTTATTTGGCTGCCAAACATCGCCTGGTTTCCTGTCAGCTAGCACCCTCTGGTCACTGTTAATCATCGTCATCTGCCTTATCCACAATTGTCACTCTAGTTATATCATCATTAACATCTGATCATCATGTTGCATAATAGCATAAGTTTTCCTATCCAAATTTTTTCCATACTTTCCTATGTTTTATATTTAATATGGTTTAACCACTTGGAGTTAATGTCATAAAATTCTAATGGTATTTTAAATTCTCAAGTGATTTAATTATAAAATTATCTTTCTCCACATATTTTATATTTAATGTGGTTAACCTATTAAGAGTTAATATCATGAAATTGTGAAGATCTCTTTTAGATTCTAAGGTGATTTAACTTCAAAATCATCTTCTCTATTTTTCTATGTTCATCATATTTTCCATAGCTGTGTTTTACATTTTATTTTTTTCATCCATTGGGCTCCCTTTTATTTATAAATAAGATACGGTTCCCTAATTATAGTATAGTTATTAATGAATAAAATCTTTCTTATTTGTAAGCTTCCACCTTTGTAAGCAAAAAGTGCACACCCAACTCTAGTTAAAGAGATTTCAACTTTCCCTCCTTTGTTAAGGACAAGGGTCAAAGGTGAGAAACCTTCTATGAAGAGAGCAAGCAATCAAACAAATTTCTACTTTCGGAAGCACTTGTACGTCTCCACCGAACTTTCTAACACTCCTTATCCAATAACCAAACTATCACCCTCCTTATTGAGGTACCATATCCTAACTAACCATCTTGTTATTCTTTTAGTTAAGCTTCCTCACTAATCAAAGCCTCCTTCTTATTTCCTTTTTTCATCTTTAGCACTCATGTTAACTCCAAAGCAAACAATAAGCCACCTTTACTAAAAAGTTTTACTCTTCCTATATTTTGTTTTTTAATTGATAATCTAATATTAAAGTTGCTCTTTGTTTTATTAGACTACTCAACCTTTGTCTTAAACCTTTTATTTCATTTGTGTGAAATTAGTAGTGTTAAAATTACTTAATAAAAATTTTATACTTAACTCTTAAAGTGTTTCCACCTACTATACTTAATAATTCATGCTATAAATTTGGAGGCTAACCTTTGAATAATTATTAGATGCCAGTTATGTAACCTAGCCATAATTAGTGTACTATAACTTTTATGATTCTTTAATAATTCATCAAGACTCTTTAATATTGTCGGCTCTAAATGAGGCTCTAGTAAAAACTTAGTTTGTCATACATTAATGGATTATCTCTAAGGTGAATAGACTAATACAGAGGTATAACATTTAGCTTGGGAATTAGTTTAGAAATTATTTCATTGTGCCAAACATTTGATGTAAACATTATGGAAACATAGAGGTAAGAATTTGATTGTAAGTGTGCGCTAATATACTTGCTATAATAATGAATACTACTTAAGCTAAAAATAAAATGTTTATATTTTGATACTTTACATGAAAATATTTTCTCAGTTATTAAATCTTGAAAAAGGAAAAATTGTTTTTCTTCGCCTGGTAGGTTCTTTATTTGTTTCTTGCATTACTTCACCTCATTAATATTTTTTTCTTGGAAGTTCTTAGATGTGTATTTTCGGAGGGCTTAGAAGACCTAAATCACAACATTCATCATACAATAGTTATTAGACATTCTTTAGTAATAGTTATTCAAAGATTGGGTTATGATTTATAGTTTTATATTTAAAAATGGATACACTAAATTATTTTTTTTCCTTATTTTAATATTATAATTGTTATTTTTTTCCTGTTAGCATTAATTAAGAGAACAAAATCCTGTGCTTTGTTTCAAGTAATGAAGAACTCTCTTAGGACATAGTTTTGTGCTTTGTTAGAGTTATGGTTAACCCCATTGAAATGTAATGAAGGTAAGTTCTTGTAACCAAAAGGTAATGAGGATAATATTAGGGCTCATGAAATTGTAGAGAGGGCTTTATGCTTTAGCTTATGTAAATATCATTTGTAAAACATTCTCTACTAATGAAGGATTGGTTAGGTAGTGACAGACTTAAGCTTGGCAACTTAAGGATTGATGAAGTCAATAGTTTTGTTGGAAAAACCTTGTAATATTTTCTCAGTACTTTTCTTTAGTACATATTTATCAATCTTATTTTTCGATTCATTTCAAATGTTTAAATCATTACATGCAACATTTGATGATCCATTGTAATTCTCTAAAATAGATCTAAAAACGCCAATAACTCGAAATTTACCCATCATTGGTTTAGTTACAAAACATCTAGTGAGCGGAACTCCAAACCTTACAAATAAGTACCATAATAACCTGAAAATTCTACTAGTTGTTATCAAGGAACCTTATGAGACCTAATGGTGGGCAAAATATAACTATTGTATAAATTCTTATCTTATAAAAATTAAGAGCTTATAAAAGAACATCAATATAAGTATGTGGAATCTTTTGTGCTTGCAATAGGATGTGAATTATCGTTAAATACATGTATCAATTTCTAATAACGTATTATGTGACAACCCTAGATTTATAAATTATATTGTTAATTGACCTTATTCATGGATTACATGAGGAAAAAATAATTACATCAGTACAATTCATAGTATCAATTATGAAGTTATTTAAATAAATGATTCATGTTTATATTAGATCATTCTTTTTGCACTTCACTTCAGTTGACCTAGCATAACATGTATAACATAGTTGGAAAAACATTACTATGTCACAACACTAACATATCACATATTAATTGTCACTTGATTAATTTTTTACACTTGTTTGAGTTGACTAGAAGTAAGTTAAAAGGACCATTAGCATTAACAAAAAAAAATTACATCCATTTCAAAGTTTTGTTATCTTAATGTTATGAAATATTTGTGCTCGTAAAGCTACATAATACTTTGTGTCAAACCTAAATTTCATGGTGTTAGGTACCAACATCTGATATGTAGGTGCAGTCATTCAAGAAGGAACGCAATGCAGGTGAGTACTATTACTTCGAAGTGCATTGTGTAATGGCAACTGGTATAGGAATTTTGTTTATGAGTGATCTAATATGTTAGTGGCATTGGTGTACAAAATATTTTTTCCAAATTTAACTTTTATAGGGTCGGCTGATAATCATTTCTGGTAAGTCTTAGTGATTTAAGGTATGCTTATGTTGTACAATAATATGTTTAGAATTGGAAAACTATGAAGACTTTTACAAATTGTCAGGGAAAAAGAATTTTTGTAAAGTTGTAATACCACAATTTGGAGGAAATTATGTGTTTTCAAGTACCTATAAATAGGCCTCATTTTTCTCACATAATGTGGTTAAGAAAAATGTGACAGTTTTGAATCATATTTAACCATCAAGCATCATTTCATTTAAAGGGAGGTCCTTTGTGAGACTTTTAATTGAAATAACATTTTTGGATAATGTTCAAGCACTTTCTTCTACTACTTTAACATTGCACTTTCATACATTTATAATCATACAAAACTCATGATTTTCTTTTAAAACTACTAATCTTAATGAAATAGTGATATTTATTACATATCCGTAAAATCTAATACGGTTAATGTTTTCACAATTATATTGCAATAATAATTTAAAAATTTTCCCCAATTCCACATGTAAGGAAAGATCCTAAATCAAGTCTTTCTAATGAGGGGAAGACTATCAACCTTACATTGAAGCATTGTATTGCCATAGCATTGAGTGCAAAAGTAAAGCCTTTTGTTGGTGGAGATTTCAAAGATTTACTCCAAGGCTTGGAGTAAAGTGTATTATTGAGGTAAATACATCTTGTATTCCCTTTTGTTGAGGAATGGACATAAGCTATTTTAATAAATGACTATTTGTGTGATGCCTTTTTGTTATGCTCAAGTTAAATAAAGGAGTTATTATATACCCATGGCTCTAAATTTTATCGGGGGTGTATACTAAATCCCAGTGGATGAATATATCTAAAAGTTTAATCTAGCTAACTTTCTTCTATTTTTCTTCATATTTTCCTTTTATGAACCATAATGCTAAAATTCAAAATAAAGTATGATTTTAAATTATCAAAAAATTAGATTAATGGAAATTCTCCACTCCTTGTTATGCCTCTAAGGGCAAACAAGTTGTGTAAAAGTTGGTTGTTGCTTTGTGTAAAGAAGTTATCTATTCGATAGACTTAACATTGTGCAGTAGATCTGCTATAAGAATATTACATTACTTCATTAAAATTATGCAAAATCTCATTTGAGAGCATGCTCAACTACCCACGAACATTCATAAGTCAGCAATTTTCATTTTGGAAAAAGATTTTCCAACTATTTTTTTCAAAATGCTGATTTAAAGTTCAGGAAATTATATTTGAATAACTCATGTCATTATTAAGAATATTTATCATGTACTTAATGGCAAAACAATATTCAAAAGGTTTAAATAACTTTTTTGTGCCATATCATGACAATTTGCATTATAATGTTTATGCAAAGAAGTTTCTACAAGGCTATGTGTGTGTTAGATGTGCAATATGGAAAAGTAAGAAATAAGGTAATAAGAAGAACAGAAAGAAAAATAAAGAGAATAAAATGATGAGAGAAAGAATGATTATGACATCATTCTTCAGGAACATGATTGAATTTTTCAGTTATTTGATAGTAGAAAATAATTGGATCAAAAATGAAAATTTTGATTAGAAGAATAAAAAACTTTTTTTTATTGATTTCTATAAAATCTTTTCTTTGAATGATATATTTTTAGCTCATACATCATATGTGCATATGCAAGCCTTATCACAAACTCTTGCTAACATTGAAACTAAAGAAGGTTTAATAATGCAAATGCCTTATCATCTAGGACCAATTTGTATGCCTTACATATGTATCATCAAATGTAACACCCAAGTATTGCTATAGACTAAATCATACTTTATTAGACAACCCTTTGACGAAAACCTTTTTTGAGTTACATGTAAATAAGATTGGATTCTTAGGTGACAATGTTTTGGATGTGACTCGAAATTCTTCACTCATCACACACTACTACTTATAGTGAATCCCAAGTTTTTTTTGATTCAAAAAAACAAGCTTACGTAATTGTGTAGGTCTCCTTCCATTTTAAGCTGATGTAAAGATTAAACTTAACTTTGTTTGCTTTAAAATGACTAACCTTATTGCATATTAAGATTAACATCTTGAACTATTTGATTTTGGAATTATTTTATGCTAGTAGATAATAATATCATATTTTTGTCCTTTAAATTATAAGTCAATTCTGAAATATTTTTTAAATATATGTTTTATTTCAATATTTATTCACAATTTACTGTTATATGTCATAAAATTTAGTCAAACTATGTTCATAATGATTAGCTACAAGAACAAATCATTTATGCAATTCCTAACATTAAGCAATAAATACTTAAACATAAAATAATGCCTTAAGATTTTAAGATCATAATCAATAATGATAAATCTTTTCTAAATAAAATTCAAATGTTCTATTAATTTTGTTTCAGTATGAATTAAGCTACATTAAATTAATAAGGATTCATCCCTTATGAATAACCTAAATTATATAAAGAATCTAGATGAACTAGAATTCTAAATCCTCAAATACATAGGTTGTGCTACATGTTGAAATTGTTAATATTCCAAATTAATATTTATTTAAGGCAACCTTAAATGTTTATATCTCAACCCATTATTGTACACTAATTAGTTCTTGAACTAAAATAATAAAAAAATTATTGCTTAGTCTCAAGACATGTGGTCATGTAAGAAGGCTTAATTTTTGTTCATTGTATTGTGGCTAATAATATTAACCTATGATTTAGCCAATGGTTTGGTAAATGAAGGATTATTACTAAATATTACATATCCCAAATCATTTTTGTTTATATTTACTTTAAATAAATGAATAAAAAAATTATATTACAAAAAACAAAATGATCGAGACTCTTGCAAGTGAGCACTAGACCATATTTTGATTATACAAAGCCAATTGGCTAGTAAGTCTTCATAGCTGGTTTGGTGGGCCCCACCTCCGTTAACTATTCATTTGTGGATGTTGCTGGTTACATAGCTAAGCCTTCACTTGTTTGTGTCAATCAACAAGAAAATTAAATGGTCAACTAAATATTATTTTGAATGAAGAGAAATTTTTAAAATTTTCATGACATTCAATTCAAATTGATTAGAAAACTTACGCACAAATTCCCAAATATGGAAATAATCCTAGTGGCATTTGCGAATATTAAAGTTTTAAGAGATTTTAAGGTTGGATCTCCCGATAACTCAAATCCAAAATTTACATTTGCTAGAATATTTGTGATTTTGGGTTCACTAGGCATGGAACATCAATAACTTTAAGCTAACAATCTTTAGGTGGCATCCTATGTTTCACTTAAATGTCTAATCATGACTAGCTCTCGACACAATTTTTTAACAAGGAAGATTAGTTAGTTTGTAAGAAAGTCCTATAGAAGTGATAAAAGGTACTATAAACCTAACAAGATCAAGCATAGCAAGGATGTGTGTTGACGTGGGTCTAGTAATGGAATTACCTAGTTTCATCTACCTAACATAAAAAAGTTGAAAAATCAAATGGATCATTGCAATGAATTCAATAAGATAATTTGTTACTGAATTGACTTCTATGTTCAAGGTTACACTTCTCTTCAATGTTAAAAAAATAAAAATGTCATCTAATATTCAAGTTATAATTGAGGCTTTCAAAGCACCAACAAGTGTGGATGAATCTATGAGTTTAGCTGATATGGTAAATGAAAAGTCATTTCAATCTAATACTTTAATGTCAGTGAAAGATTCTTATGAAAAAAAATAAGGCACGATCACATTGTTACGACCCAATAAAGGAGTATATAAAAGTCACAAATGATTGTGCTATTAAAATAAGTAAAATAATTAGCACATGCTAAACAAAAACAAAGGTACCAAAGCAATTACAATGGAAAAAATAAATTTTATCCAGATTACTGATAATTAAATTTCTTATAAAAAAACCCAAAGGTAGAATAAACAACTACGTTTTGTTTTTGATTTAGTAGCATCTTATGATAATGCTTATTTGTAATATGACCTAGCAATCATTTAAAGATTTCAACAATCACTAACATAAAAGAACTACAAATTCTTGTCCAATGAAATTTAATTAGAAAGATGTAAAACTATTTTTGAATAGACACTTAAAGAGAGACTAGGAATGGTTAAGAGAAGCATCTAAAATTGCGCAACATTCAACAAAGTTCTTGATTCTCACAAATTTCATAAAAAAATATTTTTTCGATAATATCTTAGTTTACAACAAATAACAACACTCTAAGCTCTTTCATCCACTAAAAAAAATAACTCTAACTGCTTCCATGAAAACTTTGATTGATAAGCATTTAAGAAGGCTTGATTTTTGTTCATTGTATTGTGGCTAATAATATGAACCTATGTTTCAACCAATGGTTTGGTAAATGAAGGATTATTACCAAATATGCATATCCGAAACAATTTTTTTATATATTTATTTTAAATAAATGTATAAAAATTTTATATTACAAAAATAAAAATGATCGAGACTCTTGTCGGTTAGCACTAGACAATATTTTAATTATACCATGCCAATTGGCTAGTAAGTCTACATAGCTGGTTTGGTGGGTCTCACCTCCATGAACTATTCATTTCTGGATGTTGTTGGTTACATAGCTAAGCAATCACTTGCTTGCATCAATGAATGAGAAAATCAAATAGTCAACCAAATATTATTTTCAATGAAGAGAAATTTGAAAAACAATCATATCATTCAAATTTAATTGACTATAAAATTTATGCACAAATTCCCAAATATGGAAATAATCCTAGTGGCATTTGTGAATATTAAAGTTTTAAAATAGTTTAAGGTTGGATCTCTTGATAACTGACATGTACTAATTACATTAGCTAGATTATTTAAGATTTTAGGTTCACTAGGCATGGAACATCAATGACTTTAAGTAAACAATCTTTAAGTGGCATCCTAAGTTTCACATAAATGTCCAATCATCCCTAGCTCTTGACACAATTTTTTAACAAGGAAGATTGTACAAGTTAGTTGTGCTGTAAAAAAATCCCATACAAGTGATAAAAGGTACCATAAACTTAACAAGACCATAGCAAGGATGTGTGTTGATGTGGATCTAGTAATGGAATTATCTAGTTTCATCTACCTAACAAAAAAAAGTTGGAAACACAAACGGATCTTTGCAATGAATTCAATAAGATAATTTGTTACTGAATTGACTTCTGTGTTCTAAGTTACACTTCTCTTCAATGTAAAAAAAAGTAAAATGTCATCTAATATTCAAGTTGTAATTGAGGCTTTCGAAGCACCAACAAGTGTGGATGAATCTATGAATTTAGCTAATATGATAAATGAAATGTCATTTCAATCTAATACTTTAATGTTAGTCGAAGATTCTTATGAAAAAATAAGGCACAACCATATTGTTACTGCCAAATAAAGGAGTATATAAAAGTCACAAATAATTGTGCAAATAAAATGGGTAAAATAATTAGCACATGCTCAACAAAAACAATGGTTGCCAAGCAATTGCCATAGAAAAAAATGAAATTTTAATCAAGATTACTGATAATTAAATTTCCTATAAAAAACCCAAAGATTGAACAAACAACTATATTTGGTTTTTTATTTTGTAGCATCTTACGATAATGCTTATTTGTAATATGACCTAACAATCATTCAAAGATTTCAAAAATCACTAACATAAAAGAACTACAAATTCTTGTCCAATGTAATTTAAAGAGAAAGATGTCAAACTATTTTAGAATAGACACTTAAAGTGAGGCTAGGAATGGTTAAAAGAAGCATTTCAGTTTGAGCAACATTCACAAAAGTTCTTGATTCACTCAAATTGCATAAAAAATTCTTTTTGGATTATATCTTAGTTTGGAACATAAGAGTTAGAACAAATAACAACACTGTAAGCTCTTTCAACTACTCAACAAAAAAAATAACCCTAATTGCTTCCATGGAAACTTTGATTGATAATAACAAATTGCACAAACTATCCAAGAGATAAGAATTTAAGCACAAGTTAGGAATACATCAAATAAGATTGAGGTATTATGAATCAAAAGCATCCATTATCCATCATTAAATGTGGTTGAGAAGTCAATTCACATGCTCATTTATAATAAAAGGGAGTGGAATAGTATCTATTATACCTTTATTTTTGCTAAATACAAGGGCTAAAGAGAAGGAGCTTAGTACTAATTAACTAAAATTGATGAGAAAACGAATGCTTCGTTGTTAGTAATAAGTGACTTTAATATATACACTACACTTGATTAATACAAGGGTTCCTACATTGCTATGTAGGAAGTATTGAATTAATTCAATGATTAAATTATTCAATGGTACATATGAGAACACCCATTCATAAGGCTTTTAATGACATGGACAAAGAAAGGAAAGTGCAAATGGGTTTAGAAAATATTTGATTGATAGTTAGAGAATAAAGTTTTTATTGATCAATTCTCATATGTAGTAATGCACCATTTATTCAGAACTACAACAAATCAAGCACATCTTCTCCAATCTATAAAGGATCGTAATCCTTTACCAAAGTTGTTAAAATTTCAAAATTTGTCAATGATGTATCTAACATTAACCCAAAATACAAATTATTATACAAAATTATGTTTTCACTAAAATATTTAACGAATTCCTAACTATTAATTCACATTTGCTATCACTTATAATGGTAAGTAAGTTGTCACCCAGTTCCTTTTGTCATTTAATTATCAAAATATTAAATCGTCAACAAAGAAAATTCTTAACATAAAAGTTTCTTGCAATAAAAATAGGCAAATTACTTGCTAAACAATATTGAGAATTTGTTGTTCATAACATCCAATTATATAGAGCAATTTTAAAAAATAAATAAAAATTACACATCAATTATTAAATTCTTATACGTTTTAAATTGTAAATATAATAGTTTTTATAAAAAAATTATCTATGGTTCCAAACAATGAAAATATGACAATATAATTTCAAAATTTAAGGGAAATAAATGATAATTGTATTTCGAGAAAAACATAAAAATATTTTAAATTATCTACCAAATTGCATCGATAAACAGCTATAGAGATACACATTTTTTTGTTCAAACAAAAATTACAAAAAAATTTTTTATGCATTTAGAAAAGAATGATTAATAACAAAAGAAAATAAAACTAGTTACAAGAGCACACATTTTTATAAAATACACTTAAAATTCGTTAAATATTAAACAATACAATGTAATAAAAAAATTTACATTAACAAATAAACTCAAATATTTGAACTACAATGAATAAGTTTTTGTTATATTACAAAAAAATATAAGTATCAAGAAAGAAAATATGACATTTCAATTAAAAATTAGATAACAATTTCTATTTTATGAATGATTAAAACATACGATAGAAATTACATGCCAATCCTAAATCATATTTACATAGAGTCTAATTCAGCTGGTTAACATTATTTCAAAATATTCAATAAAAATATAAAATAATATCAACATAAAGGAAAAATACTAATTAACATAGTCAATAATCTTTCCCTTATGTGTCACACATATAATTG
Source organism: Vanilla planifolia (assembly GCA_023846275.1). Classification (NCBI taxonomy): domain Eukaryota; kingdom Viridiplantae; phylum Streptophyta; class Magnoliopsida; order Asparagales; family Orchidaceae; genus Vanilla; species Vanilla planifolia. Next base: position 287,934 of record JAIUJO010000047.1, read on the forward strand.
AATGTTTGTATTAGATTATGACCATTAATTTGATATATTATTTATTTTTGGTTGAACATTGTCTTTGTTATTTTAGATTTTTTGTTAAATTTATATTTTTATTTATCTTTACTAAAAGTTTTGCCACATTTAATAATCAGTACATTTAGCATCTTAAAAAATTACTATTTGTTTATCATTATTTTTTAAAAATTTTAACATCTTTAATTCTTATTGTGAGTATTTGTGGATTGGGCTAAGAAAAGACCTATTATTCATGCATTCTATGAATTATTTTTATTTTTTAGTGTACTAATATTTAATTATATTGTTGATATTTTTTTTAACTTTTTAATGTATTTTTAATTGTCATATCTATTTTTTAGAATACAAGATTTAGAATACTCAAAGCAAAAAAGAATAATGAATTAACAAATTCTTAGCAAATTAAAAAATTTCATGTTATTTGAAAACAAATCAGAATACAAGAATAAAAATAAGCTATTATAAATAAAAAAATTAGAAATATGTTTTCCATTGAGCATAAAAGACTAAAGTGAAATGTGGTTTTAATATATTAAGAATATTATATGACTTATTATAGTTAATCTAAATTACTACGAGCATGAAAGATTATCTCATCCTAAGTGTGAGAAACCACACTATCATATAAACATCGAATTTTAGGTCGTTATGTCGAAGAGTTTTTCACTTTTGTTTTGATAACGCTATCATAATTTGTGTAAATCATTTAGATAATAACTACAATCATATAAATTTTTTCAAAGAAGGAAAGTAAAAGCTTCTTCAAAAAACAATTAATGAACTTAATGAATAATATGTCATACATTTGTTTGCCTTGAACTAAATGAATATGTAGCCACTAACATCACTTGTTTCATGAATTAATCTATTTTCCTTGGCTATCTTGAAATTTTTTTTTAATCATATAATAGCATTGTTTAAATGACTTCTACAAAAAATATTTTAGAATTTAAAAAATTAATTAGTAAACAATAATGATAATGTTTAGTAATTTGAACCATTAGTTTAAATAGTGCCTAAAACATGTTTGATGCCATTAAAGGGCTTGGAATGCATGTCAATAAACATTTGAACTAGCTACAATACTAGGTAGGATTGTGAAAATAGTTTGTATGGTTCTCAGTTCAAGTTATTCCTATTGTATCCTCATATATAGTATATAGTTCATAACTAGCATCATGGGTGTTGAATTCTCAACTAAAATAGAGGATAGCAATCCCAAACAGGTTGATTTAGATGATAATTGAAAGCATTTGAAATAAAACAATTTGTTCATTTTCATAATTTAGGACAATCAAAGAAAAATTTTGATGCATTACTCTTGTGAAACATAGAAATACCCTTCATTTGATAATGCAAGTTTATGTTCACACTGTCTATGCTTCTTCCATAAATAGAATTAAAATCTAGTCGATCGATTATGATTCAAATCTAATAATCCCAATCAAACCCTATTTTAAATTTTGCCAACCAAGTCTCATTCACCAATCATGTGGCTTTCATGACCATATAGTCTAAATCATTTTGATCAAGAAGCACATGCACGATAAGTATTTTAGTCATTTTTTCAGGCTGCTAGAATATTTTATTTAAATGATTAGTTTTTTAAAATAAAAAAATGGTACTAATAATTTAGCCATTTTACCCATTTTGTGAGTAGTTTTAGTTGATGCAAAATGTCTATGACTATTAAAATGTTTTAATAATATGGATCAATGAATCTTTTTTACAATCTTACCAAAAGTTTCAAGCCATGACATTGAAGGAATTTGTAGCCTATGATCATTTTGATTTCTATACAATAGTTCTCTTATCTTCAAACTACTAAAAGTTGGGTTCTTCTCAAATCAACAAAGTAATAGTTTTATTATTCCTAATTGAATTAATTATGATACCTACACCGCATTAATCATTGTTAATTTTATGTTCCCTATTATGTTTCACCTATTGCATATTTTTATCACTCTAAAGTCTTAGTATCATATTTCTTTTGTTTAATTGTTGTAAATGTTTAGCTTACCATTCACTTAGTAAAAGGCTTATATTGACTATTTGTTGCTACTCATTTTCGCCATGGGTGAGTGAATGTTTCTTTTATGTCATATAACCTAAAAATTTTTTGTATACATTTTAATTATTATTGATTTTTTTTATTTCATAATTTTTATAAAAAATTATAATAAAATAAATTTATATCTTTTAAATTAAACTTGAACTTTATACAAAATCAATGTTTGATGTTTCATGAAAAATTTTAAAAATTCTTTTAAGATATTTTTTAACCTTATTTTGTTAGAAAGAGAAATTTGTATTTTCAATTACTCACCCATACCTTAAACAAGCTTCATTTGATATCATAACAAAATTCACTATTTGTGAGAGGAAATTTTTCAAGGGATCCATTGCTCAAATTATTTTTTCAACAAGTTTAGGCAAAGACGGTTCGAACCATAGGCCTCCACACTTTTGTGATAATTTTTATCTTTGTTGACAAACTTGAATTACTAATTTCCTAAAATCTATTGATAGTGAAATATGAGAAAAAAATGCAAACTTCTTTTAATATTCTCACGAAAAAAATCTCAAAATATTTTTTCGAATATATAATTTTTTAAAGTAAATAGAAATGTGATTACAAAATCCAATTAAGTTATAGAATCATAAATATTTTTCATTATCTTCTGAATACTACTAAATTTAATAGAATTATAAGCTTAGAAATAACTTATAAAATTTTGCTTAAGTTAGTGATGACTTATGAAGGATCATTTTAGAAGAATTAAATGAAAAGTGCAATAAGAAAAAGAAGAAGGCATTGAAAATATTTTTGAATAAGACAAACATAATCATGACAAGTTAAAATAAAAAATAAATGAAGGATTCTTTTGTGTGACAGTTAGAGAAGGAAAAGAAGAGAGTATAGCTTGAAGTGAGGAAGAAACTTATTTTAAGCAAAAACAAGATACATTTATTGAATTTTTGTAAAAAGTATAAAAAGTTTAGTAAAAAGGGAAAGGATTTATAAAAAAGAATACAATGAATATGAAATCTGTTATAAAAAATTTAGAGAGAGTTCGAACATGTATTTATAGTGTATCGAAAGGCTTATGTTTTTTAAAAAAAGTTAGTAAGAATGTATCATTAGTTAAGGAATTGAGTGACTTTATATACATACAATCTACTTGCTCGTCTTCAAAAAAAAATTTATTAGTAGAGAAGTTTTTCTTGAAGATCTATTATACATAAGTATGTTGACATTTTATATGTTATAAACATAAGTTTACATGGCACTATTGCATACCACCTAGTTATGTTTTGTTTTGATGAAAGTTTAGAGCTAATGTACACTTGAAATTTCTAACTTTTTCATGGAGAGTAGAAGAAAATAGTGATATAGTTACATAACAATGTGTTGAACCCAGAATGGCTTAAGTTCCTAAATCTAATAATAAAAATCAAGTATTATGCATAAAAATTTTGATTAATTAATTTTAACTAAAAAAAATTAATATAGACATAAAAAAAGAAAAAATATTATTTGAGAAATAAAATTTAAAATATTGAAAATAAATAAATAAGGAAATAAGATGTAGTTGAAAAAATAGAAAACATTCAAACTTATTAAAGACTATCATATAGAAATAGTTAAATATGGATTTTTCTTTATTTTAGAATTACTTTTATCATAATAAGTTATCATTTTTAAATTTTTTTAATTAAGAATATTTTATGGTAATTTCTATGAAAAAGAACTAAAACAATTTGAAAGGAGTTGTGTGAGTTGACTCTAAACTATCACACAAAGTGTAATTAGGAGTCAACTTTCTTAAAAAAATAATCTTGTCAATTAATTACTTCAAAATTTCACAAAATGTTAACTTTATTAAAATATAACAAAATTTAATCTGAGCCACTATGAGTGATAAAAAAAAAATAAAGAGACAAAAAATTGAATGAAATAATTTTAAAGCAAGAATCATTAATCGAGTCATGACATACATGTAAGTAATGTTTATCTTTAATTATTTTAGATTTTTTTTATAAATTATTTATGTTTTCCATAATTTTCTTAAAGGTTTTTTTATCATTACAATTGATAAATTATTATGATATGGACCTCTAAATATGGTGTTTTATTTGTTTATAGCAAATCCTAATTATTTTTTAATAAATTTGTTGAACTTAAGTTTTAGATTTTAGAAAATCGATAATTGTGTTTATGAGAAAACTTGAAGAAGTGGTGCAACAGATAAATCCTATGAAGACCATCTTTGTTTGAGTGACAAACCACTAAGAGATATATTTCAAATTTAATTTTATGTATTTTGATTTTATTTCATTAAAAAAATTAAGTTTTATTAAAATATTTGTTACAAGACACAAAAAGTAAATTTTGTCAAAATTAGTATTCTTAAAAAATATTAGGTTCTAAAAACTTAATTTATTCTCTTTTGTAATTCTAAAAATCTTTTTATTTTTTTATCAAATCTTAATATTTATTTAATAACTTTTGTAAATTTTGCATTATATTTATAACAATGAAATATAGAGTAATACTATCTAAAATAATGTTAATTATTAGCAATAAAAACAAAAAATCTCTACTATGCATAAAGCATGTTGGTTGTTGTTAAGAGGTTTGTTATGCAGGTCCCTAAACTCATCTACCATTTGTGGTAATAAGTACAACTACGAACATAGATTGGTTGGGTCTTGCAATGGGTTTGCACTCTCACATTTGCATATACAATTTATAAAGCAATACTGATAGCACTGGTAACGACATCCTAAGTAAATCAAGGGGCAACAAACCACGAATAAGTTAACTGTGAGCAACCTGTTATGCATTATATGCAAAACATCTTTGTTCACCATCGCAATATAGGACTAAATCAAAGCCTTCTATCATGCTCCATGTTTCAAAATTGTGGGGCTAACTAGAGCTGTCTGATCATGCAATTTTGTTATCTAACAACCTTCATCTTATTGGACTTTTAATAAAGCCTAATACCATTTAATAATAGCATGATCAATTTTGGTTCCATGTGTAAGATCTAAATTTAGCCATCACACGGAGATTTAGATCTAACAATTCTGATGAAATACATTTTTTAAACATCCCCATCAAATCTCATTTATTCATTGGTACTTGTTTCCAAAACAATTAGTCTTGATTCATTCCATTCAGGTGATTCATGTACAACATCTTTTTTAGCTTCTTTTTTAGCCTTTAGAATATTTTCTTTAAATACTAACTTTTCAATTAAAGATAAAAGAAAGGCAAAATAGTAATGATTATTTTTCTTGTTCGGTAAGACATTTAGTCCTAAACCATTGTTGATAAATAAGAGAAATTTTCAAAGAAATCAATTGATGAATTTTTGCAAAATTTAAATAAACATTTCAAGCCATGATATTCTAGTTGTTACAATCCCATAATAATTTTTGGTACTATAGCAACTTCCTTCACTTGCAAAACTCGTAATTATAACTTTCTTCTTAAGTCAGTTAAGTTAAGAATTTTTTCTATTCATAATTGGTTTAATTAAGATACTTTTGCCTCATTAATTTTTTCATCAAGCATAACATTTTTGTTGTATTAATTTTTATTATGAGGTCGTAGTAACTTGTTTGAAAGTTTAGCCTACATGTCCTCTAGTGAATGTTTTATATTGAGTGTTTTTTTCGAAATTTTGTGAGAGGTGAATGCAAGCATTCTTTTTTGGATGAGCCACCAAAATATCATTGTTGTGTATTTTAGTTGTTATTGATTTTTAATATCCTATTTTTTTAAAAAAATTATTATTAAAAAAATTTTCATTTAAATTAAATTTTAAATTTTTATAAAATAATTTTAAACAATTTATTTAAATTTTTTTGTAAGAAACATAAATTTTTATTCCAAATAATTGACCCCATTTTTGCAGAATAATAAAAAACTATTTTTCTAGAGAATAAAAATTATATACTAATTTTTGCTCTAAAGAATATTTCATAAAAATACTTTACAAATTTTTTTAATAATCTTGAGTATATCTTTAAAAGTGAAGTTAATAAATATTAATTTTCTTTTAAAATAAGTTAACTCTTTTTAAATATGTTGATTTTTTCATGAAAATTATTTAAGAAAATTATGAAAAACAATTAACAAAAAAAGAAATGTTAGATGAATGTTTTTAGCTGCTTCAGCTTAAATTCAAGAGAACATCTACCCTCAATAAAAACTAGCAAAACAAATAACTAATATAAGTATTTTTGTCGAATGATTGGGAGGTTAAAGTATTACAATAAAAAACAATAAAAATTTGTTGCTATAGCCTTGCAACAAAGAATAATAGAATTAAAATAAAATAATTAAATTTCATAAAAATAAAAAATTAATTAAAAAAAACTATGCCTAAAAATTTTTTTATGTGGTAAAAATCTTTTAAATTAATGAATTAGAAATAAAAAAATTTAGAACATCACTAATTTTTGGAGAAAGTAGAGATTATGAGTTTTATACATGAAGGACAAAGCATAAGGATGTGATGATAAGCAGTAGATGCTAATAGCTTGAATGGCAACACTTGAAAATTTTTCTTAAAATTTTATAAAAAGTTTATCAATCAATTTTATTGAAGAATTTACATATTTATATACATGTTTTCTAATTGCTAAAAGTACTTATAAAACTAATGAATTAGTCATTACTAATAAATTATAATTATCCCAAAGTCACGAAATAATGGCTAAAAGAGATATTGTCCAAGAATTGCATAATCAAAAGTCTCTTAGACCATTTGATCATGAAAAATGCAGGATGATATGGGTTGGATGAAGCAAGGATTGTTTGATCTGGACAAATCGATCTAAATCGTTATCAAATAGTTAGATTTAGGTCTTATCCATTGGCAAAACATCAAATTTGTAATCTCAAAATGTCATTATCAAACAACGTATCTATTTAATTGTTTTTAAAAGGCTAATAAGAATATGATCATTTTATTTCTAAAATTTCATGACGAAATGCAAAAATCACTCCAATGATTTTGAGTATATTCGTCCAAATTGGATGGACATTTTACTTATTACATAATGATAGATTATTATTACTTTATAAGAATTTTCCTATGCCACCTAACAAGTGCATTATTTGGTGTTTGTAACACCCTAGTATTCTCTAATGTGATTTCTCCTATTATTTGATGAGTTATGAATTGAACAAAAATTATTTGATAAATTATGGTGTTGTTTTATCAATTTGATAGGCCCAACTCAGAACATTTTGTAGCTATATTTTAACTTTGCATTTAAAATGTTATTAGTACTAAGTTCTTATTTTTTGTTATTTTAATTATATTATTAGTTTTGCTAGTTTTTATTATAATTATAATGCTTTTTAAAATATGTTATTGATAATTACAAAGATATGATCAATAATAAAGTACATTTTTAATTTGTTGACATATGATAAATTATTTAGAATCTTAATAGTTTTTCAAAAAATAATTATTTTAAATAAAATTTTGCTTTTGTTACTTTAAAGAATGATTTTAATCAAGCTTAATATTTTAATCGAAATATAATTACAATAACTAAAACTAAATTCAAACTGTTTGTCTTAGTTATTTGTCACTCCAATGAAGATGATTATCATAGAATTTCAGCTTGGCTACTTTTTCTTATTAAATTTTTCAATGAACACAAGTATCATCTATCTAAAATCTTAAAATTTACTTAAATAGATTCATTAGTAATGCTAAGGGTTTATGATCTTCAAACAAATCAACATTATGAGCGATCAACATAGCAATGTCTCTAACTTGATAATAAAAAAACTTTTAAAGAAATTAAAAAAATATAAAAAATATTTATAAAAGTAATGTGCATGACAATTGATGCTCCAACCTTCATGTATGTCACGACAAGAGTAATGCTTCAACTTAATTTATGCTTATTTTAATCTTTTAATTTCCATTCTTCCCCACTTTAATAACACTTAAAGAGAGTTAATCTACATTTAGATCTTTTTGAAATTATCTTCCAACTCATTTTTTACTTTAAGTCTATTTTGTTGAACTGACACCTATAGCCAATGATCTAGTATAGAATTTCTTTTAAATTGATGTAATTGTTTCTTTATAACAATTAGAAAAATTTACTATTTATACTATCTTGTTTTATGGATGACTTCAAATTTATTACAAAGCTTAATGGTTATGATAAGATTAAGTTTGAACACAAATCATAATTTTATCTATAACTTATTCTTTTGGAAGATCTTTATTAAATTTTAAAGTTTTAATATTTTCTTCAATTGTTTTCCTTTTTCTTATGTTTTTTGAATTTTCTAAACATAATTTCTTAATTTTTACTTATAAATATTAAATATATATATATATATATATATATATATATATATATATATAATTTTTTTAATTGGAATTAACTCATCCATGTTGTAATGTATAATACTTAATAAAGTATTTTCATGAAAAAACCATTTTAGCTCCAAAATGAAATAACAAAAGGTGGTTTGTATGACCTTACAACAAAATAAACTTGGCAACACAATTAAATAATTTGACAGCACAAAATGTAAGTTACTACACGTAAAAGTGTTATACTTAAATGAAAGCTTATTGAAGCACAAGTGTTTTAATTACGTGAATTATAATTAAAGAAAATTAAGAATATAGGATATTTGTGAAGAAAGTAGAGATCATTAATGTGACAATTAAATTTTGCACCATAAAAAAGTGTTAATGGGCATCAAGCACTAAATGTTTTAATATAATGTCTTCAAAGCTTTTCTACATATTTTATAAAAAAGTTTATTTGTTTGCATATTCAAGAATTTAAAAATTTGTAACTATTTTCTAATGAGTAAAACCACTTGTCAAATTGATAAAGTAGTCATTATTATTTTAATTTAAAAAATCTACCATACCTTATAAGTAATAAATTATAAATATCATAATAAGTAAAAGACTCACTACATTGGAGCTACTCGATTGGAAGGCTCTTGGACCATTCCAAAATGAAGACTTCTCAATTAGATGCATTAGAATAAATAGGGCTATTTAAAAATTATGTTCAAATCTAGACCATTACCTCTGAATCATAATATGATGGTTAGATCTTTCTCTCACATGTGGAAAGATCATGAATTCTAAGAGGACAAAATTACGTGATTAGATAGCAAAAATCACTCCCACATCGATAGGAAAAATTATGTGATTGGATAGATCATGAAGAAATCTCAATTAGAATCATTTGATCACTTAATTGTCCAAATGGAAAAAAAAAATCACTCCCACAATTTTTAGTTCAATCGTACGTTGCACAATTTGCATATGTTTGAAGCTTACCCATCCCCTGCTTTGCTCCAGATTTAAGTTATATTTTAACTCTTAATCTATCAATTAAACCAAAATTGTTTGATGGGTTTAAGAGTTATTTTATCAACATGAGAAGAACTACTAGCCATATTCACACTATGCTCTAATTGATGGTTATCACAAGCACTAGTCGTATTCAGGCACTATGCTTTAATTGATCGTTTTTGTTCTTTTTAGTAATAAAGTTTTTTTAATTTTAATTATAATTTTATTTTTATACTAATTAATTTTTATAATTAAAAAACCATTTTTGCAATAGGTTTTTGAAAGATAATTTTGAATTGTATGAAAAGAATTAAATGGTTATTTGATGTGAAAAATAACATTATGATTTTAGAATCGTAATACTTTTTTAAAATGGTTAATTTAAATAAAATTTAAACTTTCTTCTTTGTATGAGTGATTCAATAAAACTTAACATCTAATTAAAAAAATTGAAACAACCAAAATTAAATTTAAAATAATTATCTTTTTTAAATTCAAACCACAACTCTTCTTCTTTTACAATTTTGCCCATGAATATGAATATCAGCTTTTTAAAATGTAAAAAATCACTCAAACAAATATAGTAGTAATTCTTAGGATTTGTTGTTATCAAACTAAATATTATGACTAAATGTCAAGAACATAACATATTAAACAATTCAATACCCTATGAAATGATAATAAAACTATTGACTATCATTTGATAGTGACATTATCTCCTTTCTACAATAGTTTTGGACCATTCCAATCATTTATGGGAATGTTTAGTACCCACATGAAATAATGTCTCATTTGCCTCAAGGCTTTACCATTACCATTCCAAAAATCCCCCTTACAATGTACTATACTAATGAAAGTATTTTTAAGAATTTTAAATGTCTTGTTTGACATACATATCGACTTCAAACAATATTAATTTTTTTAGAAAGTTAAATCCACCGTTAAGAGGTGATTGACCTTTCTTCCTTAAATAATGCATCATATAATCACTTCATCAAACTTGTTCCCTCTCCTTCTTTAAATGCACTTTCATAATTATCTAATTTGACACCCTCTGCTTAACTTTATATCAAATTTCCATTTCACTCCCAACTGTAATACCTATGCCATTAGTTGCTTTTCTCTCACAATTCTCCATATTTTTTACATAATTTTATTTTGTTTGATACCTTCGTGACAAAAACCTTATAAAGACTATGTTTTCTTGCACATTCTATTGAAAATAACTTTTGAATGTTTTTTGACAAATTTTATAAATACACTATTCTAAATTATATTTATTTAATGAAATAAATCATATATTTCTAATGTCATCTAGCATTTTTGTTATTTTCATTGAAAAAGTAATTTGGAATTAAATTCATATAATTTTCAATAAGTAGTAGTACTGTTAATGACATATCACTTCAATTTGAAGAAGAATTATTATTTAGGGTTTTTTCATTTGTTTTAACATATTTGACTTCTCATCAATACTATTAGTTCTTTCAAATTATAGTCTTTGTGAACTTATAAAAAATATCGATACGCAAATTTTATTTCATCACATTGAACTTAATTTTATAATGCATTCACATTTATTCAACAAATATTTAATAAATTTTAAAGGTTTTTTAATATTTTGCAAACTTCATTACACATAAGAATTTAATCATTCAAATTCAGAAAATGTTAAGATTCTTATACAAAGTCTTTTTCTCTACTTTGCAAAATAGTTACTAGTTAGTATAACTTTTTAATTGTACATTCAACATGGGATGCCCTTCTTGCTTATTTTCTTTATTTCTCATGTTAGGAAGCCCATTAACATTTCCTCATTAAACAATCTTTGATGCACCACAATACTATATATGTAGTATTAGCAACAACTTTTATTAAAACTAAAAGAAAAACTATGTTGCAAGTAATATAATAATTTACTTCAAAAATCTATAAAGGAAAAAAATTCTTTGTCATTAGTTATTCTCATTTTCCAAACATTATAATACATTTCATTCAACATACCTTTCTAAATGCATGATCCTCTAATTAAAAGTCGACTTTCTTAATGGTCTATTCAAAATTTTCATGGAGTAAACCTATTCTTCATTAATTCATGTTTTGATCTTGTGGATATTCTTAATAGTTTCTAAAATCACATCTATATCAAGAAGAGTACTCTTAATTTTGTCACATCAGAATAATGATAATTACTATAGAATATTATACAATCCCATGTAAAGTGTCATCTCTATGATAGATAATAATTATTATTGCATAAGCAAATAAATTAAAAGTCAAATAATTATCCTAGCTACATCAACAATCGAATTTTCATAACCTTAACATGTGCTTAAACATTTTAAATATTCTCTTTCATTGATTAGTAGTTTTAGCTTGGAATGTTGTGTTAAATGTTAGCTGACAATAATATGCATCATGCAACCTTTTATAAAAGTATGATGTAACTTTTGAATCCTTATGTAATATAATTATTTTTGCTAAGACACATAAGTCTTAAAATTTTGTCAACATATATTTGACCTATTATTTTGGAACACAAATGTTACCTTAAAGGGCAACATATGCATTTTTTTGGTGGATAACCTCATTTTCAATTAAGTTTAATTTAACATCTCTACATAAAAATACTTTTCTTTTAATTTTCATCAAATCACCAAGCTAGCTTAAGATAATAACTTCTTGCAATCAATATACCACAATGACTAATATAGTAAAGTTCCTATTTGTTATGGATATAGCATATATTATTGAATTATCTATCTAAATACTTAATTTAGCATCCTCTATGTCATGCATCATACAATGTTTCTCTCCTTAAAACTATAGAAGTCGCTTTTACTTCTCTATGTGATATAAGATCTCAAAACCATAATTCCATAATAATTGAAGCCATAATAATAATCTCAATGTCTAAATAGAATTTTTATGAAACAATTTGTGTATAAAAGATTATGTAAATTTCAATACCATGGAGCCCAAGTATGAAAACTTAAGTATATTATTATTGTAAAGTTACATCAGTAAGTACATTGGAATTGGAGATTAGAAAAAAGTTAATGGAAGATATCTCAACACAATATTCTTCAAATAGATAAACCAATTAACTATTTATTAAAAAAACTTAGTTGTAATGGAATCTACGAAACAGGTGTTTTATTAAATTATGCATAAAAACAAAAAAGTAAATTTTGAAGACATGCAAGGCTAGGGAATACAAAAATTGGATGACAAACAAAGATTCTAATCTGACAAAACATTATATATTTCTACTTAATCATTATTTCAGTATGAGAACGTTGATAAGATTTTGTTCATCAATGATTATATTGATTAACTACTTCTAGTCTAATATATTTTTATCAATAAACTATGACCTTTATAAGGGATTTGGTAAGCTTGCCGGTGTAGGATTTGAGATGATCATAATTAGTGAGGTTTCCAATTTTCACAAATTGCAAGTTGACTTGGATAAGAAAGGTATCTTTGATGTTAAATGAAGTACATGAATGTGATGTCAAAACTTTAAAAATAAAAAAAATAGTTGCATCAAATGTCTTAGTATAAAATGAAAATCACCTTAGAGATGCAATCTTATGTAACCTCTCTTTTGGAGTAAAAACCAATGCCTTTCTTTAAAAAGAAATTATATATGATGCATCTACTTCAAAATTTGTACAACAAAATACAAGTGAAGCTTTGAGGAAAGAATTTTTTTTGTATTCATTCTGCATGGTTTCAACTTCTTTGTGACAGTAGATGTTTTGGAATTTGAAGAAAGGCTAAGTGACCACATTATTGTGGCAAAAAAGAGGGTACTCAAAAATAAAAAAGTAAAGAATCATGAAGGTTTCATTCAAAATAAAAGAAGGCTAGTAGTAAATGGTTATAATTAAGTGGAGTGATTAAATATAGAAGGAATACTTGAACCATTGGTAAGGTTGAAGGAAACAGGGTCATTCCTAATACGAAAAATGACAAGTGAGCTATATCGAGGAAGACAGTTGTGGGGAACTAAAAACTAATGAAAAAAAGTGATCAAGGAATATGTTTCCAAATCTTTCTTAGCCAATGGATGCTCCAATGAGGACTCAGAGAACAACATTGATAAAACTAGAGTATTATAGTCATGATAAGAACCTTCACCTAACCAATGAGAAGTAATTATTGAAGACATACCACCATTTGTCAAATCTTTATCAAGCTTAGAGAAAATATAAATATAGCATAGAAAGTGTGAGTAGCATCAATGGCATTTCTAGAATGGGTAACATACCACAAACTAGGGATCTTTCATCACCTAAACCAATACACTATTTTTTTGCTAAAAAAGTATGCATGTGTGTCAAGAAAAAATGAATTATACTAGTTAAAGTTTGCCAACAATTTCGAATATATTTTATGTGATGTTGTTTACGTTAATATGAAGGGTCATCTTATTATGACCCTTGTTATATGACCTTGATGTCGTTATTGCTAGCTAAAACAACTCTTAGACATTTACACATCATGAGCAAAATTTAACATACACCCATCAACGCCCAAAGGCCATGTCTAACTTATAAAAAACCACCCAACATCCAAAATAAGAAAATTTTATTTATGTCCCTTTCTAGACTAGATAAGTAATCTATTGATAAACCTTTCATTTAAGGCATAAAATTACCTTATACAGTAAGGTCTCTCATTATAGAATCCATTTTATATAGCTTTCTTAAACTTTTTGCAAATGATCCCCAAGCTTTACCACCTCTTCATGACATCTAATATGTTGTAGACCTCATACTATGCACTTGTTTACTAAATTTTTCACATTATTGGATGAATCCCTCTAAAAATCATGAATTCAAATGACATGTGCAAGATTGATTAGACAAAAGATTCATTTGAGAAAGTCATAATCCTTGTGTCGCTAATAACTCTCAAGCACTAAAAAAAGGTTTCATGGAGAATTAGATTAAATAATAGGGAAATTAGCAAAATGATGTGAAGAATTGTTCCTTATCCCTTTCTTGGATGAACTTTTGGACCAAACTAAAAGAGCCACTATTTATCCAAAATCTATTTAAAAAGTAGAGGGTACCAAAATAGAATCTAGTTAAGGGATGAGTGAAAATGCTTTTTAAAATAAGGGATATATCATATAGGTGGCTTGTCATTCCCATCACAATATTTAATACACCAAGCACATTTATAACAATAATGACCCAAATAACCTGATTAAGAAGGTTTGTGATATTTCACTTTAATGACATCTTGAACTTTAGTTGTATCAGTAAATAGAAATTAGAAAACCTTACGAAGCTTTTCTTAACACTTGGGGAGAACACCTTTACCAAACATCACCTTATCTTTTTGGGCTTCAACACTTAAAGGATGATGTATCCTCTTACTATGACAAAATTAAGGCGATAAATGATTAACACAATTCTTAGGAAATCTATAATATTAAGAGTTTTCTTGGCCAAACAACCTTGAAAAGGATATTCATTAATAGTTTTATTATCAACAATACCCTAATAATTGGTCATTTTAACAAGATAAATTTTGAGTGGACCCTTAAAACTAAGAAAAAATTTGTGAGTGTCAATGAAGCTATGACCCAATAATTTATGCTCTAACCTCCGTACTATACTTGACAAAGTGTCTATGTTTAATTTGCTTCACTTGGTATTTTCAAAGAACTATTTGGCATCTTTAGTGAATAATGTTAAAATTCATATTTTCTTATCATTCCTAGCTTTTAATAAAATTATGTTCATAAATCATAGCCTATGAAATCAATTATGATGTTTGGAAAGGGAAAACATAAATAATTTTGATAGTCTTTTACCAAAACCTAAGAAAGCTTATAATAGTTTCATGAATATGTCCACAAGAATGAGCCCCTTTGAATCCAATAATGAATATGAATCTTTTAACCTATTCTACATAATCTTACTATCTATTCAAGCACAAAAATAAATTTTTGCATTTAAGGTAGGCTCATAAGCATATTAAGGAAATGGTATATCTTAGTAATAAGCTATACAATGGATTGACCAATGCACACCTCAAGCTTAAATATTTCATAGAAAGAAAATTTGTGATGCTCAGAATCATGTTTGAATGGTTTCCACTGTGAACTTTGTAGAAGTTACATTCAAGAGTAGTCTATGCATTCCAAATCCCAAAGGTTAGAGCAAACACATACGTTGTGAACCTAAGTGCTTACTCACCTATCATGGTAAGAAGGGTAAGGAGGTTAAAGTATCAATGGATTTGAATGTTAAACGAACCAAATGTTAGATTTATCAAATGTATCCTTTTCAATAGAAAGGTTAAGAAGGAAATAAGGATACTTCGATCATATTGGAAGTCACAAAGACTAAATGCTAACACATTAGACATTTACGAGGCCTAATTTAAAGTAGGTAACACATAAGAAATGAAACTCTTCTAGTTCAAAGGAATTAGTGAGGACTCCAATTAAGATGTTTATTCCTCAAAGACTAGTTGGACATGTGTTGACAATTCCAGATAATCAAGCTATCTTTTCCTCATGTGTTGTGTTAAAATGGTGCTTAAAATTCTCTTTTATGCTCAAAATTCACATCATGAATGACTCAAAGAAAACAATAATGGCCCATTGAGCCTATTTCTATTGATATCATCATTCCATATTGCCTTTAGTACTCATCATTCCATGAAAGAGTTTGCATAACCCACTATTTTTCCTAAATCAATTAGGTTATAGCAACCTCTTAGATCGACCCACCAATAGTAAAGGTGATTTGCCTTGTGAACAAACTGAGAAAATTAACACCAAACTAGCACAATAACCCACTTTGTGATACATTAACCCAGATCTGACTTGTTGCACCATCGACATCATACTAGCCTTACAAAATTAGTTTATGTCATGACTATCTCGATCTGACCTTGGACATTGTTGATATCTTATCGATTCAATGACCTATTTGCAACAGATTGTCAAAGAACATAATTACCAAATCCTTGACTTTTCAACCATGATCAAAACTAAAGAGCAATAGCTAACCCAGTTAGCTTGAAACAAAAAATATAGGTTTTTATAAAATTACTTAGCAATAACTTTAGCCACATAACTTTTCCTCTAAAATGATAGCTCTTTAAAAAGTTGTTTTGAAATTATTTAACCATTACTTTGGCAAATAAGTTATTAGAAAATAGTTTTTTTTAAAAATGAAATGATTATTTCTTAGAAGTCTATATGGAAAGAGATTTTGACCACCAATTTTTAATTTTTAATTTTTTCTTCTATTATCCTTGATTTTTTAAACTTTTGGAAGCCTATCCTTTAAATTTGGTGATCTTTGTAACAGAAAAATTTCCATTATTTCATTGTGTCTTGTTGAGTTTTAATTTTTATTGTAACAAAAGTCCAACATGATGACTTGTTAGAGAACTAATTTTGTGAGTAGAGGAGCAAGGTTCAAACGTTGAGGCACCACATTAATTTACTTATGATTATATGACATTACTTTTCAATTGTAGCTGCATAGTGGTTCACTTTGTTGTTTCTTTCACCTAATTTATTTCTTTTAACTTCAACATTTTTGTTCTTTTTGTAATTCTGTTTCTCTTCATTTACTAATGTTTTATCCAATTTCTAGTTCTACTAGCTATCATTGTATGTAATACTTTTCTCAATTTTTTTCATAAGTGTTTGAAATAATTTTGCGTGTAGTTGTTATTCAAGATTATTCATAAGTCTTTGTAAAGATTTTTATTTCTTTCATTTAACACACAAGTCAACTTTACTTTGATCTTTCCAACTACACTATCCCTATGTTACTAGAGAGTTAACTAGCCTTGCATACAATGTGACACTTGTGTTTGTCTTGGTCGCCCTCTTAGCTAAAATTGCCATAAATTGGTGCCTTATGTGTGTTACATGTTCTGTTTTCTAGTGTTTATCATCTTATGTTTTATATTCTTATTGTATACAAATTATTCTCTTGATGCTTATTATAATTTTTATCACTCATTTGTCATCAACACACTTTTCATTTTTGAAATAAAGAATGACTAGATTCTTGTTTTCCATAGATTTGAGCTAAAAAGCCATATAGAGAATGCTATGTCTCATCCAACAAGGTTTTGAGTGATAATATTGTTTGAAAACCATTCCATGAATGCTCTTGAAAGGAAATCTCCTTTAAAGAAAAAACATCACACTTGGAGCTTTCATTTCGGTAGAAATTCACTTAGATTCCCAAAAACTAGGAAGATAAAAGAAACTAAGAAACACTAAAAATATAAGTATTCCTTTGGGTGACAACATATTGGGATGTGAATCAAGTGAGCCATATCTTTAACTAAGATCACCTTTAGGCACATTATCTTTAGAAGGTTTGGTAAGCCAACTATATAAGTAATTATTGGTTGTTTCCTTAGGCATTGCGAAAGCTAAGGCTAGAAGAAGTAGGGAAAAGAATTAAAACCGTGGTCTTAGGGATTTGATGATGGAAAATTTATATTTTGAAGAGGAGGAACATTCATTGGTGGACTCCACTACATGGATCAAGGTAGAATGTACCTCAAGGCTATGCAATTAAACAGTTAGAATTTTGTGTGGGTTCAGAGTAGATGTTTTTGTACATATGCATGATTCTATTTTTTGAGTTTATTAAGAGGTCTATTGTGACTATTTCATAACAATTCCTAGATTAAATGAGGGTGTACATAAACTTGTGTTTTCAAAACTAAATCAGAGATGGTAATCTCTTATGTTTTATTATGATGACTACTGAATTCGAATTTCACTTGGAAAAATGATTAACTCTTTTTAGGAACTAGTATTTACCATGATTAATACCCTAACATGGTAGAACAATTAATAGCATAAGAATACTAGAAAAGATTTTAAATCTATGCTATGTGATGTGCTCTAAAATTTTTACAATTTTCTTTGATGTTATCTAGACAACAATTGTTAAAACTTTTAGCAAAGAAAATTATTTTACCTAGTGTATGCCTTAAGGTTTAATTGGAATGCTTGGTGGAGGGCTCCAAAATCATTTTCCACTGAGTTAGAGTTTTAAAAAATTTACTCATAATTTTTTATTTCTCTTGAACTAGACTTATGGATGATTGATGAGTGATGAATCCATATATTGGTTGGCTAAGTGCTCCTCCTCTTAGCTTTATCTTTTGAAAAAATGGTTCCTAAGCCTTCGCTGATATCATGACATCGATGTTCATGCAAATAACCTCTCAATAATAGCAATAGAAAAGATTTAAGAAGGGACATGCACTAGTTTCACAAAAAATCATTATTTAGCATAATGCTCGCCACTTGATCTATAGTAATGCTCCCTTCGTAGTAGAAATGGGCAAACTTGAAGTGAGTAAAAAGTCATAAAAAATAGATTAATGTTAATTTTTTTTTCATTAGGGGGTTCTTTTAGTCATACTAGTGAGCTATTGTAGCAATGTTGGAAACAATCCCAATGTTGACACTCATGCTATGAGGAATTTGTTACGTAATTAGACAAATTTTAAAACAAAGAACAATGTTTTTCCATCTTAAGTCATATACTAACAGACACATAATAGTTTACAACATAGATAGGCTCATTGCTGACCTTCATCTAAGCAAGATAGGGGTAAACATATACTATGAAATTACTTGCATCTTATATAGGTTGTGGCTGCCCTAAAAGATTCTTATAAGAAAATTCCTACATTATAAAACATGTGAGGATGATTTTGATCATTGTAGATGAGTGTGTGAACTACATGTGTAGTTTGTTAATCTTATTTTATTTTATATGATAGAGCTTTGCAATAACATTATTGACTAATTCTTCCATTTCTATTTCCTTTATGTTTATCTACATATAGTCCAATAAATCCTAAAGGTATTAAATTGCATCCATTAGTTAAGTATTTTGGTTATGTGGTATTCACTAAAGAAAAAAATTGAAAACTAATTGTGAATATTTATAGCACCATAAACTATGATTAATGGCCTCATAATAAGGGTAGTGACGTGGTAACATGTTAATTGTTTATTCCCTTCAATGTGGCAAACATTTAGTAGACACAATAGATAATAGAATTCATTAGATCAACGTCCTTATCTTGCATTCAATCATAACTTTTATATTTTCTTTTATTAGAAAATCTTGATTCTAATTTAGAACCAAAAAGCTTTTATGTAGATATGAGACAATTAACTTTTTTTATCCATGTAATGCGAAACATGTGAGTGTCATTTAATATCATTAACTCTATTAGTTTTGCAAATCTATTATTTTATTATTGCAGTAAAACAAAATAATAAATATTATGCTAATTCCATTATCCATTTACACATGATGTTCTACAACTAATTTCTCACATCAAAGAGAAAAATTAAAACCACTTCAAATTCATGGAATGCATGTTAAATAACTTAGAATATCACGATTTTTTGTATGTTTGACTATAAATGTTATTTTGCCTTCTAATTGTCAACCTTAACATAGTGAGTGACTTGCTTGTGATTATTCTCCTTGCTTTTTATATATTCCTCTATAACAAAGTTATTCTCAACTAAAATAAAAAGCAAGCTATGGAAAAAAGGTAATTACTTTAACAAAACTAATGCATGAATGAAATTAGTCCAATTATTTGCAAAATAATACATGTGATTTGTGTGTATGACATGAATTCAACCCATGGCTACTTGATCATAGACCAAAACAATCTATTAACAAACAAATGTATATTTTGTAAGAGTTAAAAAAAAAGGAACAAACTACTAAAGAGCTTTCATGTTTAATCATGCATGAATGAAATTAGTCCAATTAGTTGTAAAATAGTACATGTTGACATGAATTCAACCCATGGCTACTTGATCATAGACCAAAAAAATCTATTAACAAACTAATGTATATTTTGTAAGAGTTAAAAAAAAAGGAACAAACTACTAAAGAGCTTTCATGTTTAATCATGCATGCCCAAAATGGTTAACAAAACTATCTAATTAAATCTAATAAAGCAAAAAAGGGCAATAGTTTCTTCAACTTTCTTTTGAGTTAACATACTAATTCTGTTTCACAAGTTCAACATGGCGGTTTTTTATATGTCTTTTAATGATATTTTTTGATCAAATATTTAATGTGATTTTAGATGTTTTGCAACATCATAAAATAAATTCTAAGCTTGTTAGTCTTACCCTAATGTAGATAAGAAACATAGTCAACATTTTAAATGACAAGTCCTTTTTAACTGTAGGATGTATGGAAGCAATATTTTTCCCATATTAATAAGAACTTTGCATTTATTGGAACCACCTCACTGCTTGCACTATTGTTGCTCAAGTTGTTTCACAATTATTGATGATTCCCAAAATAACTTGTGCAACATCTTCTTATGAAGTTTTAATGGGGAGATAATATGTTATTATGAAGTGGCAATCCTCTTTAATATTGCATATAACATTCATTTTGCTTGATTTAATTTTGCAAAAGTAATTAACACCACATGTTTTCTAAATATTCTGTGAAGATGACAGATGTATTATTGATTTTATTTATTTTAAGCTATTTTATTTTTAAAATTATTAAAAAAAAGTAACCAAGGTAAATTTTGATTTTTAAATTAATAAAACATGATCAATTGATTCTTCATTTGGACATTGTGGTCATTTTAAAGGAAGCATGAATTTAATGTTTATTAGTGTTTTCAAGAGTGGTATAGACTATCCATTATCATCAAGGTTAATATGAAAATATTTAAAGGGTAGTTGGTGCTGCATAAATGTTGTCAACATTTTAGAATTGGCTCTTTTTATCTCAAATAATCCTATGTAAAATGTTGCTAAATTACACATCATAAATTAGTGACAAAATCCAGCATTTCACTAAGTTAGGGAACTTTTAATTCTTTGTAATCTAATGTTTTACATGAACAATGTTTTCAAGCTGATTTTACCTAAAAGAATCTTGTAATGACATAATGTAGATTTAGAGTTAAATATTTCAATTGAGAAATAATGTTCATAATTTCTTATTTTTCATACCTTTTCATTTCATGTCATTTAATTTATATAGATGCCATTTATCTTTCGCACATGTTTTCAACTATTTTGATACAAAAAGTAAATCAAATATTTAAATATTTTAAATTTTAGGTATGTATCATATATCAAAAATAATTTGACATAATCTTCAAAAATACTTAAATACATAAATGTGAACAAATAAAATATTATAAAATTTAAAAATTGAATAACTAAAATAGAAAAAAATATATATAAAAAATATGCAAAACTTAATGACATTAGAGTTTGCAAGAAAGTGTATTGTTCAAAATAATTACACTAAAAGTGATCGATAGAAAAAAAATAATAAAGTTAGGAAAAAAAATAATAAAGTTAGGAAAAAAAATAAATAAATAATTTTATTGAAATAAAACCTTAGTAACATAAGAAATAATGAGTTATATTAATTAATTAAATATTGAAAAAAATTACGTTATGTTAATAAAAAACTACTTATGATTAATATATATATCCTTATAAATAAAAAATAGAATATTAGTGCCTCAAGTAGGATACAAAGATGCTTCGTTGACCATATAAATCAAATCAAATGACAAATATATTTTGTTACCAATAGTCCTCACTAACTGCTATAAATCAAAAATATACTTGGCAATTTTAGTGATGTAAGCTAGCCACTAACCAAAGATGCATTAGAGAAGGTCAAAACCATTCTTCAAATTTATTACATGTTTTATAGAAGATGAGGAAAAAATCCTAATGTTTGATGGCTTAGCTAGTTACATGTTATTCCATAAAAGTTTAATCTTTTAGATTTTAAATAAGTTAGTTATAAACCTTATGTTTTGAAAATTTATCATTCTTATCATGGTGAAATTCTTTTGTATTTGGGTTAGTTTTTAATATTTAAAAGATTTATATTATCATCATGAATATCTTCATATCTTAAAATTTTTTCAATGCATTAAAGTTTAATAAGTTTTTGTTTGTGATATTAAGATTTATTTAAGGAAGTGATTTTCATAAAGAAATGTATGAATTGACATTTGAAATGTTTTATTTTTTTAGTATAGTTTTTATTTATGATACATATTTTCTAAAATTTTTTATCATTCCTTCTTATAATAGTTTTATTTGAGGATTTACTCTCTAATGTTTTATTATAGTAATAATTATTGTTTGATTTAATTGTAACGTCTAATGTATATAATATACAAATAATTTAAAAAAATTTAAAAACATTTTAGTATGTAAATTTTTTTTTAACGTGAAAGATAATTTATTTAAAATATGATGATCTTACCTTACTAACAATATCTAGTCATACGCTTAATTATTTTTAAACTTTCACAATGGTAATAAATTTCTTTAGTAATCTTTACGATCTTTAGAAAATCTTAGGATTTTAAAAAATTAACAATTTTTTTATAATTTGAATGTTCCCAGTTATGTTTTAAATTTAAATTTTTAATATTAAGTATTACACAAGAAATTTAATTTTTTATTATCATTCTATTTCTTGAGAATTTTATATTTATATACTTTTTAACTTTGGAACCTTGTTAATGAATTTTAAGTTATTATTATTTTTTTACTAGAAATGTCAACATATTAAACAAAATAATCAATATTTAATTTCCATAATAATGATTTTACCAATTTTTTATAAGGTTTTATAAACAATTTTTTTTATTTGTAATTCTAGTATTAAGAAATTTTTAATACATAATTTACATGTACTGAATATTAAAAATATTTTTCCACTTAATGTTTCAATTTATGGTAACTCTTATGTAATTGAAATCTCTTCAACAATTACAATATCAAGAGAACAATGTCTTACATAGTATGTCAAAATTTTAAAAATTTAATCATTGTTTCACAACAATGATTTTCTAAGCTCTATAGTATGATTTAAACTAAGACAATTTCGATTTTCTTGTTTTAAAAATTATAATTTTCAAAATTCTTGTTTTTTAATATATTTTAGAAAAAATTTTATTTTACAATATAAATATAATAAATATGCAATGCAATGAAAGTTATTACATAAAATCCATTATTGTAAAATTTCCAACATTAAACTTGAGAACATTAGTTGTTATATGTTTGATTGAAATTATTGAATGAAGTATAATTTATGTTGTTCTTATAATCTACATTATTGGAGTTTTTTAGGTTGACTTAATAAGATTTTTCTCATAGGAACATAAAAGTTTTGATTTATATGATTTTTTATGTAAATGTTTTTGTAATTTAAATTATAGTTTTAAAGCTTTTTAATGTTTGTGCTAAAACTATGTTTGTTAGAATCATTACTTAGTTTGGTTAATTGACTTACATTATTAAATCAAATAAATATGAGCCCAAGAATTAGGAAACAAATATTCTTGTTTTGGTGAGCAAGAAAAATAATTATGACATGTTTAATAACCTCAAAATTTAAAATTCTAGCAAATAATCTTGTTAGTTGGTTCCAATTATTATCCTATTTAAATCAATTCTAGAATGTTAAACTCAAATTGAACCAATTATGTAGTTATTTTAACAATTATTGTTAATTTTGTTGACATCACAACTTTTATTTCATTTGCTGTGATATCACATTTTTCAATATTTTGTATCAATTAACTAGATAACTTATCCATTTTTCTAAAATTGGTAACTAAATTTTTAGTTTGCAATAAATTGAAGTACATATGATTTCAACTTATCTTACACCTTTTCCTATAAATATATTTTAGCAAGTGCGACTTACAGGTGCTATAACATCATTCAATCCTTAATATCTCGCAATTTATTATATAGTAATGTTTCAAAGAGCAAGTTAATTAATTCATCTTAAACATTTTTAAAGTTTTAGGTTCATCTTGAGATTCTTTATTAAATAAATTAGTCAACAAAATATTTCATATGTTACATCTTAAATATTATAGCAATCTCTAAAATAGTTGCAATGAGATTTATTTTCTTAGATTTTCTATCTTACCTAACAATTAATAAATATCTTCTTGATCCTATCATCAATTTGTACCAATATATTTAAAATAGTATTAGCTAAAGTTCTTTATTATATTGACTTAAAGTAAATGTAGAAATATATTATCAAAATATAGGTAAAGATTAATGTCATCAACGATCTTTTATTCATGAATACACAATGTGATAAGAACATTAGGATAAGAATATAATTTAGGGGGATATTTATAATTATGAATATTCTATGATCATGATTATAAGTAAAACAATAATGACTATAAATGTAAGCCCCAACTATAATTCTTAGACTTATTTGGTAATAGGGAAATGCATTTATTATCCCTATTATAATGAAAATAATGGGAATGATAAGTAGCTATAGCAATTATAGCTCTTTATTACTTTTATTCGATAAAGTGTATGTTATACATTATTTTTTATTGCTTCTCATTTTTGAGAGTGGACATAGATTTGATTTTAGGTTGAACCATCTAAAAAATTCTTAAGCATACATTAAAATTTCAGACGCCCTTCATCTTTAATAATTTACTTAAAACTTTTTTTCTTAAATAGAAATTAACATCCTTTAAATAAAAAAAATGAAGTTTTCACAAAATTAATTTTAGATATTTGTTTAAGCTTATTATAAAACATTTTTAACAATTTTTTAAAATTTTTTTGAGATAGAAATAATTTGTTCCTTAGTAATTCACTCTCTCTTATTGAAACCCTCTCAACATGATCCTAGGAGCTCATTTGCTTAAGATGAATGTAAAACACTCAAATGTACTAAAAGGTGTAAATTAAAAAGAAGGAAATTAATGAAGCATAAGCAAACAAGTTTATATTTGAAATGCAGAGTTAATAGTATCGAGGACATATGACCAAGCTTAAACAATAAATGAAGAAAAAAGAAAATTTTGAGTAAATGTATCTATTTAATAAAACTTGGAATTAATCATTCATAAGGATTAATTTTATTATTTTAAGCATTCTTAATTTCAAAATTATATAAAGGTGTTTTTTTGCATGAGTTTCAAAAGAACATTACAAAACAACATCAA
Organism: Vanilla planifolia; assembly: GCA_023846275.1. Classification (NCBI taxonomy): domain Eukaryota; kingdom Viridiplantae; phylum Streptophyta; class Magnoliopsida; order Asparagales; family Orchidaceae; genus Vanilla; species Vanilla planifolia. The sequence goes on from JAIUJO010000047.1 coordinate 313,382, forward strand.
GCCACAGTGAGGTCATAGAGTTTTTCAAGTTTTTTGCGAGCAAGACACTTCCTACATGATTTTAGGGACTTTCCTTTGTAAGTATGCTTCTCTCCCTTATTTCTTATATATCATGCACATTAGCTTCATGGCCCTTCTATTATAGTGAATTGGGGAAAGTTTTTGATCCTTGCTAATCATGATAATGCTAATGTCTTTTTCGAAGTGTGAAGAAAAGGTCATGTTTGATGAGGATGATGCCTCCAAAAGGGTTACTCCCTTCAAACTCGCTTTAATAGCCAACTTTTTCAGTTGGATGACCCAACATTGAATTTCAAAGAGTACAAATTAAAAGTAGTTGCATCTTTGAATCTATCATGAAGAGCTAAGCATGTGCTCTTAGGATTTTCACTAGAATTGGAAAACTTGATGCTGGATGTACAATATTAAAAAAATTGTAGAATTTCAAATGATGGTCCTCAAATGTTCCAAACTTTTTAGCTCAATACCAAACCTTTGTAAGCACTAGTGTGGATCTCATTGGAGCACCAACAAATCAACTTTGTAAACATGTAGGCTCTATTCTCAATCGTGTTAATAATTAGCATGTCTTTAAAACTATTGCTGTGACAATAAGCTTAATAAGGCCACATTAGGCTTTAGTCTGTGTTTTTGTCAATCTTAGTAAAAATCTTCCCTTAGATATTAGAATCTCTAGAAAGGTTGGGTCGAACAATGGCTTATTGGATGTAATTAAGTAATGAAAATTTTCCTAAATATTATCGAAGTAACTGTAGACAAGGATTCTCAACGGTCCAATTCAAGCAAGAAAAAGGTTTTAAACCCTTCTATGCAAGAAATGGAGAATATGAGACACTTTTGAATTAGTGAAGTAATATGTAATTTGAAACTTCAAACTTTGGTAGCCATCAACGTATAAAAGAATATCAGTACCCCACTACATCACACAATATTAACACATAATAGAAAAACTAATTATACCATTAATCATTTATTCAACGATAGTAAGATCATTTTAAATTAGCAAATGTACAGTAAGAGTAAAAAATATTTATCTAATTTGAAAATTAGGAAGGACATGTGGCTTAGACAAGTACATAGTCAATCTCTCAAAACCTCAAATGATGATCTTTAAGAAAAAGCAAAGACACTCAAGCTTTCTAAGATTTGAAAGGCTTCATAGTGGCTAATAGTGATAAGTCAATAAGAAAAGACACTAAATGGAATGTCAAAAAAATCATTTGCCTAAAAATGACAAAAAGAAGCTTTCAAGAATTTCAAAATGTTGACATTATATCCTATAATTAATAGTATCTCACTTTTCAATGTAAACGATGTAGTTAGTTCTATAGTAGCTTGATGCCTTAATAAGGTTTCCTCAGGCCAGATGGAGATTGTTCTTCTAGTGCAAAGGCATAAGGGAGCTTGATTGCAAGACCCACCAATCGAGCAGGGACGAAAGTCGCCCTTAGTGATCCGACGGTGCCGAGTGGATGGTTTGGCACCTCGATGTCGGCCCTTAGCCACTTGGAGCTGTAGGATGTTCCAAGGGTTGGGCTATTCGCCCATTAAAGCGGTACGTGAGCTGGGTTAAGAATGTCATGAGACAATTCAGTCCATATTCGGTGCGAGCGTTAGAGCAATGAGAGGACTCTTCTCTAGTACGAGAGGACATGGAAGGACGCACCTGTGGTGTACCAGTTATCGTGCCCACGGTTAACGCTGGGTAGCCAAGTGTGGAGCGGATAACTACTGAAATCATCTAAGCAGTAAGCCCACCCCAAGATGAGTGCTCTCCTTTGCAAGAGACTAGATTTTCATTATTGTGAAGCAAAATTTCTAACAAAGCATAGGTGTATTGGTTGTAGTACTTATAATGTTAGAAATTCAAAATTAAAAATATTTTCTTCGCATGGTGATATGTAAATGATATGCGATCTTTTGATGTAGGACAACAACTCCGTTATTAGTAAAATAAATCATTGGTTGGATTTAAGATTGTTTGGTGCAGAAAAATTTGCCTTCCCTAAATAGAATGGATTGTCAAATATCTTTGCCGAGGTTCAGAAATATATAGGTCTTTCTTGTGGATAGAACCCTATTGAATCATGATTTTCTGAAAGCCTTTCTAAAATAATGGCTCAATATATGAACCAGTACTTGTTATAAAAATTCCTTTTATTGATCTTGTCTTTAAATGTAATTGAATCTAATGCTAAAAAACTTAGATTCAAAAGCACTTGGATTGAAAGTATATAATTCTGTCTAGTTGTTGCTTAGAATTGGAGTCTTCCAGCTACTAGGTCTAGAATGGAGGCCCTAGTTTATAAGTTAAAGAGAGCAAAACCCCACCTTAAAGATTGGAGTAAAACTTAAATTTGGTAATATATTTGGGAGTATTGAAGAAGAAGAATAACATGTTGTAGAGAATGAAAATAATGTGAAAGTGTTATAGGTGACTTTTCATGGTTAGAACTAACAAAGCTTAAGATGAATGAACCATGGTTGCTAATATAAAGATGTATGGAGAAGTCATTTAATAATACTATAGGATATGTTTTTCGAATTCCATAGGATATTTTAGAATTCTAAAAGAAAAAAAATTAAGAAAATAAATTGCTACAATTTTTCCAAAAAAATTTAAAAAAAACTTCTTGAAATGCTATCAAATTAATATTAAAATTAATTCATAAACGTGCACATGCATTTGGTGCATTAGTAATGGAGAAAAGTTAGGCAATAGGCGACACACGGTGTGACATCGTTGGATTGATGCATCACTTTGGGTTCCAATTTTTAGCACTTAGGGTCCACTTTGGGGTTAATGTGGATCGTTGAGAGTTAGAACAAATTGATGAATCTTTGCTAATGGTGATGGTAATGATAGTTAATAGAGGTGAATGACAGTAAAAAGTTCAAAACTAAATTTTAATCCCATTTTGGAGCAATTTTGAAGCAAATTTTTAACTAATGGACTTTTAAGATGGTTGAAGGGAAGGTCTATATAGAATATGAGATGAAAATCTACAAAAAACTATCCACTTGTTCTTTAAACAACTTAAACTAAATTATAGATGTAGATAAATGTATCAGGTAATAAAACTAAAAATAAATATGTAATAAACAAGAGTCAACTGTAATTCATCTACTCAATGATAATAATGATGGAGATTAATGAGAAGTATAGTAACTAATCCTCAAAGGGCTCCAAGTCTAAATAGAACTAGTGCATCTTAGAGGTAAACCTATACGTGATGTACTGGTAGTGACCATATCCAATGGATAAGAGTTAAAAGATGAATGTTGTGTAGCTTAAGAGTGGTGATAAAAACTCAAATACCATCCATAAAACATTCAATAATAAACAAACGAAGGGTAACATAAAAAGAATTAAGGATCCAAGTCGAAGATTTTCAGAGAAGGATTTAATTGCCAAATATGTTTTGGATTGCTTGAGGTCTCAATATTCCCTACTAAGAAAAATTAGAGGTGCTTCAATTTTTTATGCTTAAACTCACTAAAAGAAAATATGTTGCTAATTCAGTAAGTTAATAGGGAGAAAATAAAAAAAAATATTTTTTTGATGGATTACTTATGTGCTTGTAGATTTTATGGGTTTGATGATTTTTTTACAGGCATTGTTTGTCCATATTTCAAGTTGACATTTATGATGCTATCAACGATTCTCTTATTTGTAGACAATCACAAAAAGAATGTAGTAGTGCTAATTTATTTTTCCTTTTGAAGACTAATTGTAGCAAATCTTTGAAAGACATTATCACAATTTGGATGTATAGTTTCTAAAAAATTTATTAAGTTATTTGTAGTTAGCCTATGGTGTCTCGTATCCACCGTTATCTCAGTGGAGCAATCAACTTTCGATAAAGAAAGGGAAATGACTAAAAATATCTTACCGACATAGCAAATCATACTTTCATAAGAGCAACTTCATGACTTAAATGAGAAGATAAAAGCTAATAGCTTTATTATCGAGCTTGACTTTAAGAATTCATCAAAATAATTTATTGTGGGGGAAACAATTTAACAAAAATAGTTGATAATGTAGTCATTAATGTCTATAATATAAGCTGGTCGTTTTTTGTTATTAACAAAAAAGGAAATTGTTCCATTTAACTATCCCATTGGCTAAAGCACGATAATCCTCTATCCCCATTTCTTGTCCATATTGTAGCTAAAGAACTAAGAAGAGCTTTAAGCAATCAACATACATAAGGTTATGCGAAGCACTAGGCCACTCCATGTGATTTTCAACCAAAGTCCCATTTGTGCTATATAGATTTCCTTTCACTCTTCTTAAGAGGTGATAAACACTTAAAAAAAATCTCAAGTTATTGTTCTCTAATCCTTATGGTGCATCAAGTTTGTAGATTAATGTACAAAGGTTCTTCTTTATAAGATGTATAAACACAAAACACGAACAAGAGAACATTGATAAGGAGCTCTTGCTTTAGAAAAGATACTACCTTCCAATCCCTTAACTCAAAAGCACATTATTCAATGGTAAGAAATAAGCAGTCCACTTTGAACAATAGATTAACAAAACATCCAAAAAGAGATCACTCTCAATGGGTGGTTGTACTTGTTAATTATGTCCTCCAGAAACATTATTTATTTACATACTTGAGATGTAACTTTAATCATAGAAAATGTTGTGGAGCATGCTTAATGACTTGGAATCAAATAGCAAGGACCGTCTAACTACTTTTGTATATCATGATACATGGAACAAAATAGATAAGGATGGAACCAAATGTTGGACACTCACTAAAAATGGTAAATTCACTATGAATTCAAGATGGGATAATCTTAGCATTAACTGATTGGCTTATCCATCAGTCACAAAAATTTTAAAATAATTATCAACCTTCTAAAGTATCTTTCTTAATGTGGAGGCTCCTACATATCTAATTATCTTTTGATAACGACTTGAAGAAGTTTAATTTCAATTTATTGACAAATGCACTTTTTGTGCTTACAGGAACTCTTAAATGAGCCTTATGGAACCCCTTAGTAATGAATCTTGGCACTAAACAAACCCAACATCATGATTCACAAAATGCTTCTACAAGGATGAAAGTGTACTCACACAAACTCAATAGCTATTGAGAATTTATTGCTTTACCATCTCTCATATGTTGTAATATCTACATGATAAAATTCAAAATACTTCAAAGAGAAAATATTCCCTGTGATTTTCCTAGTAGAGTTAAACATAATACTGATGAATTTTAAATGTTGCTTAATTATGTAAAGTTGTTCAATTGATCCAAAAGTAGTAAAATATACATTGCCTTCATTTGTTTTTTAAGATTAATTGAATAATAGAAAAAAGTGGTTCAATGGACCACCCTAGTAGTGGAGTTAGAAAAATTAAATTCCAGTGGACTGAATAGAAATAACTAAGGCCCTATAGGTTGTGTTTGTGTGATTGGAGACAACTTGGTAGAACTATTAAAGCCCTCTTAGTTTACATGGAATCTATAAAATGTATAAGCTAAAGCCTTTGAAATACTATTTGGTTTAAATTATGTGATAATATGGCATTATAGAAACATCATTATAGAGTCAAACAATCAATCATTCCTTATAATTATTCAAAAAAGGATTAGAATCTCTTGCTAAATCTTAACCCAACTCAATAGAATGAATCAATTTCTTTACAAAGTAGTTAAATTATAACACATATTCAGGGAAGGAAATGTAGTTAAAAAAGTAGTATGCTTAAATATCTTGTAACTATATTCATTCGATATTTTAAATTCATGACAAACTCCAAAAGTTTTCAAAGCTTGAATTAAACTTGATGAGCATAGGTGTTCATGTATTATATAGTCTCATTTGGAAAGTGATCCAATTAATGCTTTCATGATTAAATGTATGGAATGCATTCACTTAATCATTATGGCTGACTTGAATTTGTTCTTATGAAATTTACTAAGCATTTGGGCCCAAAATTAAAGAACTAAAGTCTTGAAAAGCCACTTTATTTTATCATATATCTTTCATTTTTGCTTAAGAATTAAATTTTTATAAACTAGTTTGCTTGACATAAGAAATGCCGAGTTAAACATGTTCTACGAAAAAGGAATGAACCTATTAAGTGTGGCTCGTTTCTTAGCTGGAAAATCAATGTCCATATAATCTCTCAATTTTAACAAATGTTAACTATACTTCTTATACCTTAGATCGTGATTTTTTGTATAAAAAAGAAAACCCATATAACCCATTCTAATATATTCCCATCAAACTTAAACTTGATTATAACAAAGATACAATGAAAGATTCAAATTAGTTTGAGTGCTTTTACAAAATTAAATTGATTTCATAATGGATTGCTATTACAATATTTTTTGTAATATTAATACAATAGAAAATTTGATGATTAAGGAGCCACCTATCAAATTTATTGTTCTTTCTGGCAATAAGATACGGAAAGAATGAGAAAAAAACAATCTCTTTCTCAACAATTTCTTTCTCATTTAATCTAACAGCTAATGTAATTATTCCTCAATTTCCATTACAAAACATGTTTCTACATCCTCATCATTCAGTACTTCTTGATTCATTGGCTAGCACATCTTGCAAATGGAACTTATGTAAAAACTTGTTCAATTGCACCAGTTAAGTATGATGGACTTAATTAGACAATACATCACATCCTCTTGTTATTTGGAATCATTGGTGACTTTCTTTAGATTCTTTGCACCAATATCATGGCCTTCAATCATACTAATGTGTTTATCAGACTAAACAAATATGATGACACTTATCAACTACTTCAACATGTATAGTTATCAAGTTCATCATAGTACTAAATTATATCTTATTTCGTAAGAAGTACAATCATAGCTAGGCAGTCTACCAAGCATAGAACTTTTGATTGGTCCAAAACATTTTAATAATGCATCAATTCTCAGATTGGATTATTCCAGTGGAGAACAATTTCTTAGCATGTGCTTTATGATTCCTTAATCAGCCTAGTATAACATTTCACATCAAGATTACCATCTTCTATGCACATTTCTTGAGACTGATCAATCAGATCTATCTTTTGTGCTTCTTTTTTGTGTTAAGGTCATTCAGATACTACCACTCATTGTAAAGGATTGGACAAACATGTTCACACCAATTTGTTTTTCTTACATCATACAATCACAAAATGCATCAATGTAGTACATGATATCTTACTTGAGAGTAAGATCATCATAAGCTAAATATGTGGCATGGCACGAACCATTTGGATTTCTCTTAAATTGCTTTGATTTGTGTCAAATAGTTTAGTTAAAATAATACATTATTATGTTAATAAAATTTATCATTGCGGCACATTTTGTTAGTTTTTGTGATTCAATTCCTTAATTAGATCGGGTTATCAATTCATCAATATTTTCATAAAATGTTTATTATTATAGTTCTCATCATACAATATGATAGTTCCTTAGACCAAGATAAGTCATTACACTCTTATCTGTGTTATACAATTTCAATGTATAACTTATTTGGAATCAAACAAGCTAACTACAATTACCTTTATGCATTAGACTCATTCAAACTAATAGATTGAATTGGTAATACTAATACTTTAATGAGACAATCCAAATCTTTGAATAGTAACTTGTTAGCATATGAACCATGCCTTTAGAAATCTTGATAAAAATAATAATGCATTTTAAGTAATAAATTATAACTATTGTGACTTCAATATTTAGTAATGGTGGAAAAGTTGATTAAATGTTTTTAAGAGATCTCAAATTATTATAACAAATGTAAATAGTACTATATAACTTATAATCAATTTAATCGTCAACTAGTGAAATAACATATCATCATCAAATTACTCAAAATTTTGAAAAAATTCTTCATTTTCTCATTGCCACACAAATAAAGCCATGCATTGCATTATTAAGGAAACTATGGGGATCATTTATATTAACATAGCTTAAAAAACTATATAATCTTTTTGTATCAACATTCATGTCATGCTAGACATCACATGTGATAAAATCAGACATTATTTTTTCTTTCAAGAGAAAATAGCATAACTATTTTCTTCTTTAGAATTAGCCAATAGGTTGTATTTCACACTTTAAAATAATCAATGAGTAGTTATGTTCTTACATTTCAAAAACTTTAGTAAGGCAATGACATAGTAACTTTTACACATCACATGGAAGTTTCGATGGATACTAGTCTTAAATGGACTTAGAGCCATTCCAAGTTTGGCATCTCAACATTTAGTTAGTCTTTGATATCATTCCTATTATAAGGAGCAATTACAATTCACCCTTGTTTATTAAACTTCTTAATTTTCCTTCTATCAAATTTTAAAATTACTTGTATTTATAATTTTTCTTCATTTGGAGATTGATTAGTATCTTTTTAAAATCTTCAAACAATAAATGCCATCTAGTATATCGTTATAGTAGTATGATAATTCTATTAGAATAAACTATTTTGCAAAATGACAATAAAAAAGCTTAAATTAAAGGTTGGGTTGCTTTACTTATTAACGTATCTCACCTTTACTAGTACTAGTATTAATTTGTGTGACCTACTGGAGCCGCCTTGACTCTTCAAACTCATTGATTTGCTTAACAAACATTAACCACTGCTGATATGTAATCCAAGAAATTTCTTGACCGATGAACACATCTCGACTTGATATCTAGTGCTGGCCCACATATTAGAGTTGAGGTGTAATTAAGTCTCTGTACCTATGCTGCATTGTTCGCATAGGCCACTCCTCGCAACTCACTAGATTGACACTCAAAATGCACATGCCAAATTAGGAGCTTCTTATGCCAAATTAATTTTTCTTCATCTAAAAAAATAGTTTTTGTCAAATTGAAATTAGTCTTTTTATAATTTGTGATGAATTTGTAAACTGTTAAAATGTACTTTTGAATTCTAAAATATGTTGCACATATTTCCAAAAAAATATCATTTTATATCCTAGCTAAACTTGTCTTTATAGCATTAAGATATTTATAAATAGTGATACTCAAAATATTTTAAGCAATGTAATTTGAATAAAATATCAAAGTGCTTCCATTAAACTGGTTTAATAGAAGCATGTTGTGTATATTAAATATAAAAATGTGATTTTAAAGGAAACATAAGAAGGGGAGTGATAGGATTAAAAAAGAGAGATCCCAAAATATTATCCAACATTTACAGGAGCATCAAATCTCTGAGAAAGCTCTTATTAAATTTCAACTTCTGGAAAATTAATCATCCAATCCAAATTTCTAGTCTGCCTTAGTTAACATGTGATTTTATTATTTATTATTTTGAAAACACCACTTCTAAACCTTAGCAATTCGCCACTAACTTGAGTATTCTGGATGATTGTTATTAACACCACTTTTTTATTAGTTTAACATCTCTTTCGTTAATGACCAATGCAGGCCTTGAGCTTCTTAAAAAGTTTTTCCTTGTACAACAGTACTAAAATTTTTAATTATAAAACTATAAAACGTTTGGGTAAGCCTTTTTATGGATAAATTCCATGAATGTTGGAACTTTTCATTTATTAATGACCAAAATATAGCTTTTAGATATCATTTTATATTAACTTTGTATTAAGGAATGGTTAGCTGTAAGAACTTTCCATAATTTCTAATTTAACTTCAAACCACCATCTTTTATCTTTATGAGATTATTTTTAATAGCTAGAATTTTCTAAAAATTATATCAAAAACATTACTAAATAAACAAAAAAACTTATTTTCAAGTTTAATACTAAAACAATCATTTATTTTTATTATCTTTTGTTATTTCATTTCATGTTTTATTTGTTTCTGATTATCTTTACAATCTTGAAATGATATATGATTAACTTAAGAAAGTATGAATCATTAAGGCTTGATGATTATTTGAAGATTTATTTCACTACTAAATTACATGAAAAAAGAATTACTATGACAATATCCCTTTAGAACTTGATTCCAAATTTTCTATTTTTTGATTTCTATAAATTCTAATTTTTGAATGAAATATTTTAGCTTATAATCATATATGCATATGCATGCATCATTCCAAACTCTTGTTGACATTGATATTCATAAATTTTATATATGAAAATTCCTTATCATCAAGGACCAATTTGTGTGCTTTACATATGTGATATCAAAGCTAACACCAATTTATTGCTATAGACAAAGTCAAATTATATTGCATTACACTTTGTGGAAAACCATGTGTCCAATTCCATGTAAATATTCTTCAATTCATAGGTGACATTATTTTTGATGAAAACTTAGAATGCTCCACACTCACCAAACATTACTACCTCTAACGAATAGAAAGTTTTTTTGAGTCGTAAATACAAAGCTTTAGGAAATTAGGTAGGCCTCCCAACATTATAAGTTCCTGTAGCGGCTAAAATTATCTTTGTTGGATTCAAATTGACATAAGCAATTTCTCATTAAGATTAGTATCTTGAACAATTTGATTTGGGAACAATTTTTTATGAGTAGATAATATTATTTCATCATAGTCGTTGACATTATATGGTAATTACAAAATTTATTATTCATGTAAGTACAATTTTAATATTTAATTATCACTATCCATTATATGTTTAAAATATTAGTAAAACTATAATCATAATGATTAGCTACAAGAATTGATCGTGTACAAAAAATCTAACAAGTAATAAACATTTAAACTTAGCAAAACATTGTAAGATTTTAAGACCATAATTAATAAGAAAAATCATTTGTCAATATAACTCAATTATTCAACTAATTTTGATTCACAAGGAATTAAGCCACACAAAATTGATTAGGATGAATCCATTGTGAATCAAAATAAGTTGAATAAGGAATCTAGATGAACAGCAATTCTATCCTTAAATACATATGTTATATATTGTTTTGGAATTGCTAAAAATCTTGATTCACATGTACTTAACCAAATCTTAAACTTTTAAATATCGACCAATTGTTGTACATAGATTAGTTATGGAATTCAAAACATGTAGGAATTAGTGAATCTTATCATGACATGGTGTCATATAAGAAGGCTTGAGTATTGTCCATTTTACAGTGGCAAACTATGTTAAATTACGATGCACACAATTATTTCATTGTTAAGGAATGACTACTTAGTATTGCGTATCCCAAATAATCATTTTCTATGATTATACTGAATACATGAGCAACAATAATAAATAACCAATAATTAAATGGTTGATGGTTGTGATTGATAGGCAGTGATAGTATCGATGAATATCTTAATTGCTATAGATAGTGGAGTCATTGTTGTAAGTTTAAAGGGCCTCACCTCCATCAACCATTCATTTATTGAAGTTGTTTGCTAGGTAGCGGATCGTTCATTAGTTTGCATCAACCAAAGAGAACCACCAATGGACAACCAAAAATTATTTTCAATGAAGAAAAAATTAAAAGAATTGAAACACCATTAATGCTTGCATTAATGAAGAAATTTTCACACATTTTTCTAAATATGGATAATGGCATTTAAGGAATAAAAAATTTGATGACTAAAAGGTATCATTTTAGGATATTTAACATGTACTAATTAAATTTTATTGATTATATGAGATGTTGGCATCACCAAGCATAGAACATCAGTGACTTTAAGAGCACAATATTTCACATGAATGTTGTTTGAATCAACATTAGCTCTAATTTATGTTTGATTTGAGTTTCTCAATGACGTAGCTCTGCACTTCTTAGCTTTGTTAGAAAAAACTCATATACAAGTGACAACATCAACTATAAACCTAACTAGATTAAGCATAAACAAGATGTCTGTTGAACAGGATCTAGTGAAAGAATTACCTAGTTGAATCTAGATAACAAAAAATTTTGAAACTAAAATAGGTTATGGCAAAAAATTAAATATGATATGTTTATTATTAAATCAATTTCTATGGCCAAAGTTACACTTCTATTCAACGAAAAAAAAATAAAATTTCACCAAATATGTTTACAAAAAATAAGCACCGACAAATGTTAATGAATATAATCTCACTAAGCCATTACTTATGAAATAGGAAACACTCAAAATTTAAAGTCACTACATTCTGAGAGTTTCATTTTAGATAGGGATGTTCTATGAAAAAGTATTGGGCCACTATGAAATGGCCCCACTGCAAGGAAGAAGTATAAAAACTCACAAATGGTTTAACTAATTTAGCTTTTTGTACAATTAGCATATGCTTAAGGAAAACAAAGTTTCCAAATGAATTAACAAGGAACAATCATTTTAGGATTTTAGAAATGTTTAACTTAAATGATCTACAAATTCTCATCTTATGTGATGTAAAGAGGAAGATTTCAATCTAATTTAGAGTAGGCACTCGAAGGGAAATATTAAAAATGGTTAAAGAGGCATCTTAGTTTGAGTAAGATTTGTAGAAGTGCTTGATTTACTTAAATGTCATAACAAATGACTTTTATTGGATAACATCCTTGCTTGTAATATTAGATGTAAAGAAAATAAGAGCTATGGAAGGCAATTTGTACATCTACTCAAAACAAAAATATTTCTAATTGCTCTCATGGAACCTATGACTAACAATAGCTAATTGCATAATCTATCTAAGAGATTAGAATTTGAGCACTACATTGTGAACAAATCCAATGGGATTTAGATATTATGAATTAAAATCATACATTGCCAAACCTTAAATGAAGATGAGAAGTTAGTTCACTTGCTCATTGTTAATCCATGAAGATAAAATGGTGCCTATGATACTTATGTGCATGCTAAATTCATGTGGTAAATGAAGAACACTTTGGTACTTGGTGGCTCAATTTGTGAAGGAAATAAAGCTCCATGGATAGAAATAACATACTTTAATGTAATAGCTACACTTGATGGATAAAAGAGTTCATATAATCCTAGGAAGGAAGTAATGAATGAATTCATTGATTACATCAGTAAATGGTCAGTAAGGGAACTCTCGTTCATTTGGCATTTATTTAAATGGATAAGGAATGAAAAGGGAAAAATTCAATAGAAGGATACATTGATTGTTAAGTAATCATGCATAGATTGATCTATTCTCAGTAATAGTAATGCAATACTTTTATAGAATTAGATAAACTTATTCACATTTACTTCAATCTATAAGACATCATAGTCCTCTATTAAAGTTGTTAAATTTTCAAAACATATGAGTTAAGTATCTAACCTTCATCCAAAATATAGAAAATGATAGCGAAATTCTTCTATTATTATTAAAATAATTAATAATTTTCTCCCTTCTAAATTCACCATTATTATTGCTTCTAATGAAAACTAAATTTTGGCAAATCTCCCTTTCTAATTTAGTTATCAAGATATAAAATGTTCTAGAACATTTACTCCTTTTTTGCAAGAAAATTATCTATGTATACCCAAAATAGACTTCTAACACAACTAGTCCATAATTCTTATGCCTTATACTCATGTATTGTTTATCTCCAAATCATTTATTTGAGAAAGTTCAAAGGGTATACATAATCATCTACAAAAGGAAATTTTTTTAACCTTTTTTTTAAGTTATATTTAAAAACTTTTCTTAAGGTAAGTGTGCTAGCATGACAAAATCTTCTATGCCATAACTTATACTTGTTAACATATGACACAATCATTCTGTTGAGAATTGTTTACTTTTTGCAAATCATGTAAATATGTGTTATTTCTTTTAGTTGCAATAACTAAAAGATTTCCATCTTTACTTATTTTATATGTAATGGAATGAAGTAAAATACTAAAATTACTATCACATAATTCACTCATATTTTTTAATTTATACTTTAACCTTTAAGCTAATAGACCTTAGTAATAAAAAATGCAAAATTTCCAATTGTACTTATTCATTTGATATATTTCTTTGAGTTCTAATTAAGTAGTACTTTTCGTTAAATATAGGCTTCCTATTTGGATAATAAATTGATTGTTTAGTAATGTATCTCAAACATCAACAATCCAAGAGACGTGTCTTGCTCATCTTACAAAAAGAAAACCTTCCTACAATTATAAATTAATTGTTAGACTTATGAAGCCAAACCATTTTAGGTCAAGCATATTTTTGAGTGGATGAACTACAATTTTCCCTAACTATCAAGAAGTTTTGGGAAATTTTGATTAAATATGAGCTTTAACAATACCTACATGTGATATATAGTTGATTTGCATGCTATAATGGCATGTAAAATTGTTATTGTAACCTTGTAAAATATTGGCATTTCTTTTATGCCAATGAACATGATATATTCTAGCATTTGAAACAAAAATATTTCTTCGAATAAATTTTGCATTTAATAATGAACAAGTATGTTTCAAGAATTTACGATTATTAATTCTTTAACAATTGATGCATGCCCTTAATTTTTTATTCTAATCCATCATTAGCCTTTCGCATGTTCATTAAATATATCTTAGCCTTATTTTTAATATGTTCACAAAGACTAAAATATTCGCTATGCTTTTCTTTTAGTTTCTTATATTCCTTACATAAGGTATCATATTATTACTCAGAAATTCGTTGCTAAGGTAATCCTTCATTGTAATAACTTACCTCTACTTCACTTAATAACGTTCACATTTCTTCTTCATCCTCTTAGGTCACCATGAAAAATTTCACTTCATTGTTCTTTTCCTCTTCACTTGCATTAGTTTACTCAAAGTCACATCAAGCTATATTCAATGTTTTCATCTTCTAGTTCTTACTCTTCTTCATTGTATTCTTCTCGATTTTAATTCAATTTAACTCCATAGAACATGCTAGTTTGGTATTTCTTAGTTTGTCAATCATGTTAAAAGAACTCCTCTTCTATTCTCACTCCCTTTTTGGACCTTTGTTTCATATATCTTCTTGTAACACCAAAAATTTTAGAAACATCATCCAAAATAAGAGCTATGCTATCTTAATTTTTGGTCAACTATTCTATGGTATCTTTCTCTTTGTTTAGTGTTATTGTTTATTATTTTTTCATTAATTTCTTTTTATAAATAAATCATTTCCTTTCTTTTCTCCTCTCCATCAATAGTTCATTAGTCATGAGCTCACCTATAAAGTCATCCAATGTTATAATAGAAATGCTAGTAGTAATCTTAAAGGTTGTGGTGAAAGATTAATACTCTTTTAGCAAAATTCTAAGGATCTTTTTTTGATGTTAATTCATAGATATAGGCTTTTCTAGACTAACAAGTCCATTAATAATGTTAATAAATTAAATATACATTCTTTCAGTAGATACATTAGAATGCATTTTCAATAATTCTTAATCATATGTCATCATATCAATTTTAATTTCTTAAATAAAAAGATGTACGATTTCATGTTACTATTAACATGTGGCAAATTTCAAAAGTAATTTCTAAACTCATAATACTATTAGCCTTAACAACATTCAAAGAACAAATTAAAATATTAATATCTTTATCGTTTAATTAAATTCTATGTTTTTTCCTTGTATCCATTTTTAAATGTTTTTTAATACTCCTTATGAATTGTTTAAGTGTGTATTTCCCTACTTACTAACTTCAAGTTAGTGGTAGTCTTAATATCTCAATAGATATTATAATGACCACAAAAAGTGGTAGCTTACTAGTGGAAGTTATTAGGTCACCCTTGGCTTTGATTGGCCAAGTCATAAATGTTTCGTATTTTATTTCAATATACTTGTTTAATGTAAAATACTTTGGCAATTAAATAATAAGCTATGTACATTTGAAGATGGTGAATTAGTGATTTTTAAAGTACCTTGGAGTGTTTAGTAAGCTTCAAAGATTGAATATATGTTCATTAAATTTAAAAAGTTTTTTTTGTTATCAAATATTAGGTTATTGATTTTATGATAGTGTCATTTTATTTTATTTCAAATCATATTAAGTTATCAAACTGTTCAAACATCTCCTCGATTTTGCAAAAAATATAAGATTTTATACTTTAATCCCATAATAATTTTCTTGATTAAATCTTATCCTTGTCAAATTTCATTTTAGTTTGTTTACTAAACTTTAACAAAATTAAAAAAATGTAATACTTTAAATTTTTCATAATATAAATTATAAAAAAATTGCCACATCCTACCTTTTGCTTAAGTGCAAAGCTCTCTGATTAGGCTAGCAAGAGGGGCCACCCGCAAGCCTCAGGTCAAGAAACAATCAGAACTAAATCAGTTCGAGGTCATTCTGCCTAATGACGAATTTTGGAACTGAATGCGGTAAGGCATTGGATCAAGCTGGGCAGCACTCGAGCCAAGTATATGAGTCGACAAAGGGGGAGCGAACCCCAATTAGGTTTGAATGTTAATCACTTGTGAATACTTATATTGTCTAATTACTATTTCATCCCAACAATATGGGAAAAATCCTTTATGCTAGTCTGTATCCAAAGTCTTGATCACACAGTGGGGCTCGCCTCTACTTTATTAATTGGTGCTTACTGATACAATCGATTTTATAAGATTTATTGCAACATTTGATGGCCATAGCTACATCCTAACTTTTTGGATGACACGAACTCTTTTAACATTTTCCTTAAATCGTGTGGCTCTTAATTTTCCTATTTGAATCTTACAATTGAGACCAACTGTAACATTATCTATGTTGAATCGAATGATCAATTCCTTCTTTAACATGATTGAATGGCCTAGATCAAAACTACCATAACATAATTGTCCATAACTCATTAACTTATTTAACATTAGAATTCATGGTCTATATCACCTTTATATCTAATCCAATGGCTTTAGTTAATGCTGCCCAATGTCTAATTATTTAGCTCTTGTACTGGCCATTTTGAGAAAACTATTTTAACTAATTTATACAAGATTTTAAAGTTGTTTGGCTATAATTTTTTACACAACTTTTCTACACTTTATAACGACTATAATCAAAATTTTTCTATAATTACCTAAGAAGTGTAAATTAAATAATTGATGAATATGAATCAATCCTTGAAATCTAAACAAAATACTGGCTAATATTCTCTGAGGTAAATTTTACTAACAGTAACTATGACTTCTCTTTCACAAATCACCACATTTTTCTAGCTAAGCCCTATTCATTTAAATTTTTAAACTCTTATATACCTTCTTAAATTTAAGCTCATTGTGTTTCATTTTGTTAATCAACAAATATAGGAAGCTATCAAAATTTATCGCAATATTTTTTCCCTGCAATATTGTTTTTTCCTCTTGGGTTAGGCGAGTTAACATTTGCAAAAGCTTGAGTTTAATTTGATCTTGTAAAAATTGAAGTTCGGATTTAGCCCACAAAAACATGAGTTGTAATTGAACCTATAAACAATAGTGGGTTGGACATGAACAAAAAAGCTTCAAGTTGTAATCTTTTATTATTGGTGTTTTCTCAGCCATAATTGGGGGTCGATGTAGGTTTAATTTGAATAGAAGTGCTTCAAAATTATGGTGTCTTACTAAAATTTTTTTAAGTATACATAAAATTAAAAAAAAATAATTTATATATTTATAATCATTGTTCTTTATAAACATAATAATATTTTTGAGAAATAAAAACATTTTAAAATAGCAAGAAATATTTTTAATCAAAACTTCACCCTGTATCTTACGAACTTGACACTACATTTCATTACAAAAACACATTAACTAAAACTTGGACAAGTATTAAATTAACCAATTATTTACCATGGATAATCACCTTAGAAAGGCACCTGACTCTAATACCAACAAAAAATATAGCTTAACAAGAGGGAAGAATTGATAACAAAAATATTTTGACCTTTGAAAAAGTATTTTTAAAAAATTATTTTCCTTTAACAAGTTATGTTGTCTCATAATCTCAAATAAATCATTGTAAAGATTTTTTTATAAAATATATGTTTTTAAAGTATATAAATTATTTTTAAAATTTTTGAAAAAAAATTGAAGATAAAAAAATTGGAAAAAATAAAAAAGTACAATAATCTTTGGTGATTCAATTCATATTCAAACCTACAAACTCCCAAAATAAAGACTATGAAAAAATAAACTAATTAGTATCAAACTTTCAAAAAAGGTCGATGCTTACAAAAATGAAATAAAATAAAAGGGCTGTAGCAATCTTTCAATGAAATGAAACTTGTAGGAAAAGAAAAATTATAACAAGACATTTGATTTGATGAATATAGTAATCCTATGCTCGATGAATTATAAAAAAAAGCACAAATGTTTTTCTTTTACTTGAATGAAAAAGAAGCGAGAGTTAGAGCTAAAAGAAAAATGGACACAACAAATGAAAGAAATAAATTTCATTTGTTGCTAAGGCTTAAATTCTATAGATTGCATTTTTTTTAATTGTTTTGCCAATTTTTCTATTAAAACAATATGTTATTTATAGACATATTTCCATAAGTAAAAAAATCTACAAAACATCTTTATTAGTTGCTATGGGTAGGATGGCTTGAATTTGATAACTATTTAAAAAAAGTTTTTTACAACAAATAGTGGGTTGGGTGACTCAATGTTGCTCACACAATTACCATTACAATCCATAAAAGCATCTTTAGAACTATTTCAGCTAGGATAAATTTAAAAAAAGTGATAGCCACATAATGGATTTTTTTATATACCATTATATTAAAAATTTTGTAATTAGATCAAGTTAAATGACATCCATTTAGCTTTGTTTAATGTTGACGATAAATACATCATTGATTTTAAATTGCATCATTGTGTCATAAAAAATGAATAATTAGTTTCCATGATTAAATTCTACGTATTTAACAATCGAAGCTGCAATCACGAACCATTCGATCTTGAAAATTACATGACCAAAAAACTAAATTTAAGTTTATACATTTTTCAAAAGATGATGAATATTTGAACATTTGATCATGGTGACTACAAGATCAAGGAATTTTTTTTAGATCTACATGTTTTCAAAAGTAAATTATTTTAGATCATTTGATCGAACCAATAAATAGATTAGTGGACATTTGCCTCAAAATGTTAAAAGTGATATATGCAAAATGAACTTATAAACATGTGTGTCTTATGAATATTAAGTGATTGGTTTAATAATTTTAACCTAAAGTATGATGTAGAAGATGTGTTTTAGATGGGAAACTACTAAACTAGGAGCTCTATCCATTAGCTCCAAAATTTGAAGTTAAACCATTCTTAAGTAATGTCTCTTACACTCATTTACTTGTCTTCAATTCTATATTTACACATGAATCAATTAATTGAGTCCAATATTAGATTAATCAACTTCTTGTTTAGAAACATAATTTGAAATAATCAACAAAAGAAATTAATAAACAAAATAATTACTTTTTTCATCAAAATATAATGTAAGAAATAGTGGTTCAACATAACTAATATAAGAAACTATAAAAGTTATTAATAATTAAACTTCGTTGTTGTATAATTACTTGAATAAATGAGATATAAATAAAAGATATGAATGATCCCGTCACCTCTAAATTTTTATAAAGATAGATAATACCCTTTGTTTGATCATGTAAGTTCATCTTCACAATGTCTATGCTTGTTCTACAAATTGGATCAAAATCTAGTCGATCGATTATCATTCAAATCTAATAATCCCAATCAAACCTTATTTTAAATTTTACCAACCAAATCTCATTCATCAATCATGTGGCTTTCATGATCAAATAGTCTAAATCATTTTGATCAAGAAGAACAAGGATGATAACTCTTTTAGTCATTTCTTCAAGCCGCTATAACATTTTATTTAAATGATTATTTTTTATTAAAAATTCGAAAATATTATGAATAATAAAATCATTTTGCCCATTTGGTGAATACTTTAAGTTAATGCAAAATGCCTATGAATAATAAATTTTTTTAATAATATGGATCAATGAATCTTTTTAAAATCTTAGCAAAATTTTCAAGCCATGACATTGAAGGAATTTGCAACCTATGATCATTTTGATTTCTATAAACTAGTTCTCTTATCTTCAAACTCCTAAAAGTTGTGTTCTTCTCAAATCAACAAAGTAATAGTTTTATTATTGCTAATTGAATTAATTATGATACCTACACCTCATTAATCATTGCTAATTTTATGTTCCTTATTGTTTTTCACCTATTGCAATTTTTTATCACTCTAAAGTCTTAGTATCATGTTTCTTTTGTTTGATTGTTGTAATGGTTTAGCTTACCATTCACCAAGTAAAAGGCTTATTTTGAGTATTTGTTGTTACTTTTTTTTACCATGGGTGAGCGATTGTTTCTTCTATGTCATATAACCTAAAAATCGTTCGTAGACATTTTAATTATTATTTTATTTTTTATTTCAAAATTTTTTATAAAAAACTATAATAAAATCAATTTATATCTTTTAAATTAAACTTGAACTTTAAAAAAAAAAAGTTTTAGATGTTTCACAAAAAAATTTAAAAAGTCTTTTAAGATATTTTTTTAAATATTTTTGTTAGAAAGAGAAATTTGTATTTCTAATTATTCACCCATACCATAACAAAGCTTCATTTAATATCATATCAAAATTCACTTTTTGTGAGAAGAAATTTTTCAAGAGATCCGTGGCTTAAATTTTTTTTTCAACAAGTTTAGGCAAAGATGGTTCTAACTACAGACTGCACACTTTTGAAATACTTTTTATCATGATTAACAAACTTGAATAACTAAATTCCTAAAATCTATTGATAGAAAAATATAAAAAAAATGCAAAATTCTTTTAGTGTTCTCACCAAATAATCTCATAAGATTTTTATGCAAAAATAATTTTGCAAATTAAATAAAAAAGTGATTATAAAATACAATTAAATGATAGAATCATAAATATTTTTCATTATCTTCTGAATACTACTAAATTTAATAGAATCATGATCTTAGAAATAACTTATAAAATTTGGCTTAAGTTAGTGATGACTTATGAAGGATCATTTTAGATGAATTTAATAAAAAGTGCAATAAGAAAAGAAGAAGGCATTGAAAATATTTTTGAATGAGACAAACATAATCATGACAAGTGAAAAGAAAAAATAAATGAAGGATTCTTTTGTATGATAGTTAGATAAGAAAAAGAAGATAGTATATCTTGAAGTGAGGAAGAAAATTATTTTAAGGAAAAACAAGACACATTTATTGTATGTTTATAAAAAGTATAAAAGGTTTAGTAAAAAAAGAAAGGATTTAGAAAAAATAATACACTGAATATGAAATCTATTATAAAAAATTTAGAGAGAGGGCAAACATGATTTATAGAGTATCTAAAGGCTTATGTTTTTTAAAAAAAGTTAGTAAGAATGCATCATTAGTTAAGGAATTGAATGACTTTAAGTACATACAATCTACTTGCTCGTCTTAAAAAAAAATTAATTAGTAGAGAAGTTTTTTTTTTGAAGATCTTTTATACATAGGTATGTTGACATTTTATATGTCAAAAACATAAGTTTACATGGCACTATTGCATACCACCCGATTATATTTTATTTTCATGAAAGATTAGAGCTAATGTAAATTTGAAATTTTTATCTTTTGCATGGATAGTAAGAGAAAATAGTAACTTAGTTACATAAAAATGTGTTGGACCCATAATGGCTTAGGTTCCTAAATATAATAGTAATAATAATCAAGTATTATGCATACAAATTTTGATTAATTAATTTTAACTAAAAAACTTATTATACACATAAACTACGAAAAAAATAAGATTTGAGAAATAAAATCTAAAATATTGAAAATAAATAAATAGGGAAACAAGATGTAGTTGAAAAAAATAGAAAACATTCAAACTTATTAAGGACTATCATATAGAACAAGTTAAAAATGGAATTTTACTTGATTTTAGAATTACTTTTATCTTAATAAGTTATCATTTTACAAATTTTTTAACTAAAAAAATTTTATGGTAATTGCTATAAAAAAGAACTAAAACAATTTGAAAGGAGTTGTGTGAGTTGACTCTAAACTATCACACAAAGTGTAATTAGAAGGAGGTAGTTTTCTTAAAAAAATAGTCTAGTCAATTAATTACTTGATAATTTCACAAAATGTTAACTTTACTAAAATATAAAAAAAATTAAGCTGAGACACTATGAGTGATAATAAAAAAATAAAGAGAAAAAAATTGAATGAAATAAGTTTAAATCAAGAAGCTTTAATCGAGTCATGACATATATGTAAGCAAAGTTTATCTTTAATTATTTTAGATTTTTTTTATAAATGATTTTTGTTTTTATTAATTTTATTAAAAGTTTTGTTATAATCAAAATTGATAAATTATTATGATATGGCCCTCTAAATATGGTGTTTTATTTGTTTATAACAAATCCTAAGTATTTTTGAATAAATTTGTTGAAGTTAAGTTTAAGATTTCAGAAAATCGATAATTGTGTTTATGAGAAAACTTGAAGAAGTGGAGCAATAGATAAATCCTATGAAGATCATCTTTGTTTGTGACAAATCACTAAGAGATATATTTTAAATTTAATTTTATGCATTTTAATTTTATTTCATTAAAAAAATTAAGTTTATTAAAATATTTATTACAAGACAAAAATTAAATTTTGTCAAAATTAACATTCTTAAAAAATATTAGATTCTCAAAAACTTAATCTATTCTCTTTTGCAATCTTGAAAATCTTTTTATTTTTTTATCAAATCTTAATATTTATTTAATAACTTTTGTAAATTATGCATTATATTTATAACAATGGAATACATAGTAATACTATTTAAAATAATGTTAATTATTACCAATAAAAAAAAATCACTACTGTGCATGAAGCATGTTGGTTGTTGTTAAAAGGTTTGGTATGCAAGTCCCTAAACTCATCTACCATTTATGGTACTAGGTATAACTACGAACATAATTTGGTTGGGTCTTACAATGGGTTAGTACTCTCATATTTCAATATACAATTTATAAAGCAATACTGATAGCACTGGTAATGACTTGCTGAGCAAATCTAGGGGCAACAAACCACGGATAAGTCAACTGTGAGCAACATGTTAAGCATTATATGCAAAACATCTTTGTTCACCTTCGCAATATAAGACTAAATCAAAGCCTTCTATCATGCTCCATGTTTCAAAATTGTGGGGCTAACTAGAACTATCTGATCATGCAATTTTGTTATCTAACAACCTTCGTGTTATTGGACTTTTAATAAAGCCTAATACCATTTAATAATAGCATGATCAATTTCGGTTCCATGTGTAAGATCTAAATTTAGCCATCACATGAAGATTTAGGTCTAACAATTTTGATCAAATACTTTTTTAAACATCCCAATCAAATCTCATTTGTTCATTGGTACTGTTTTCCAAAACAATTAGTCTTGATTCATTCTATTTAGGTGATTCATGTACAACATCTTTTTTAGCTTCTTTTTTTAGCCTTCAGGATATTTTCTTTAAATAATAACTTCTCAATTAAAAATAAAAGATAGGAAAAAAAATAAATGATTATTTTTCTTGTTCGGTAACACATTTAGTCCTAAAAAATTGTTGATAAATAAGAGAAATTTTTAAAGAAATCAATTGATGAATTTTTGCAAAATTTAAATAAACATTTCAAGCCATGATATTCAAGTTGTTACAACCCTGAAATAATTGTTGCTACTATAGCAACTTCCTTCACTAGCCAAACTCCTAATTATAACTTTCTTCCTAAGTCATTTAAGTTAACAATTTTTTCTATTCATAATTGGTTTAATTAAGATACTTTTACCCCATTAATTATTTCATCAAGCATAACATTTTTGTTGTATTAATATTTATTATGAGGTCGTAGTAACTTGCTTCTTTTGTTTCATTATTGGGAGAGTTTAGCCAACCTGTCCTTTCGTGAATGTTTTGTATTGACTATTTTTTTCGAAATTTTGTGAGAGGTGAATGCAAGGTTTTTTTAGTATGAGCCACCTAAATATCTTTGTTGTATATTCTAGTTGTTATTGGTTTTTAAAATTACGTTTTTTTAAAAAAATTATTAAAAAATAATTGATTTTAAATTAATTTTTTAAATTTTCATAAAATATATTTAAACAATTTATTTAAATTATTTTGTAAGAAAATTAAATTTTTATTCCAAATAATTGAACCCCTTTTTGTAGAATAATAAAAAAAATTTCTAGAGAATAAAAATTATATGCTAATTCTTTCTCTAGAGAATATTTTATAAAAAACACTTTAAAATTTTTTTATAATATTGAGTATATCTTTAAAAGTGAAGTTAATAAATATTAATTTTATTTTAAAATAAGTTAACTCTTTTAAAATATGTTGATTTTTTTCATGAAAATTGTTTAAGATAATTATGAAAAACAATTAACGTAAATAGAAATGGTAGATGAATATTTTTTAGCTACTTCAACTTAAAATCAAGAGAACATCTACCCTCAATAAAAACTAGCAAAACAAAAAACTAATATAAGTATTTTTGCCAAATGATTGGTAGGTTAAAGTATTACAATAACAAAACAATAAAAATTTGCTGCTATAGATTTGTAACAAAAAAAACATTGAAGTAAAATAAAATAATTAAATTTCATAAAAATAAAAAATTAATACAAAAAAAAAGTATGCCTAAAAATTTTTTAAGTGCTACAAATGTTTTAAATTAATCAATTAGAAAAAAAAATTGAGAACTTCACCAATTTTTGAAGAAAGTAGAGATTATGAGTTTTATACATGAAGGACAAAGCATAAGGATGTGATCATAAGCAATAGATGCTAATAGCTTGAATGGCAACACTTGAAAAGTTTTCTAAAAATTTTATAAAAAGTTTATCAATCAATTTTATTCAAGAATTCAAAAATTTATAGACATGTTTTCTAATTGCTAAAAGTACTGATAAAACTAATAAATTAGTCATTATAAATTATAATTATCCCAATGTCATGAAATAATGGCTAAAAGAGATATTGTTAGAGAATTGCTCAATCAAATGTCTCTTAGACCATTTAATCATGAAAAATGCAAGATAATAAGGGTTGGATTGAGCAAGCATTATTTGATCTGGACCAATAGATCTAAATCGTTATCAAATACTCAGATTTAGATCTTATGCATTCGCAAAACATGAAATTTATAATCACAAAATTTGATTATCAAACAATGAATCTATTTAGTTGTTTTTAAAAGGCTAATGAGAATATGATCATTTTATTTCAAAAATTGCATGACGAAATGATGAAATCACTCCAATGATTTTGTGTATATTTGTGAAATTGGATGGACATTTTAATTATTGCATGAATGATCGATTATTATTACTTTATAAGAATTTTTCGATGCCACCTAACAAGTGCATTATTTGGTGTTAGTAACCCCCTGGTATTCTCTAAAGCGATTTCTCCTATCATTTAATGAGTTATGAATTGAAGAAAAATTATTTGATGAATTGTGGTGTTATTTTATCGAATTTATAAGCCCAACTCAGCACATTTTGGAGCTATGTTTTAACTTTGCATTTAAAATATTATTAGTACTATGTTCTTATTTTTTGTTATTTTAATCATATTATTAGTTTTGCTAGTTTTTATTATAATTATAATGCTTTTTAAAATATGTTATTGATAATTACAAAGATATGATCAATAATAAAGTACATTTTTAATTTGTTGACATATGATAAATTTTTTAGAATCTTAATAGTTTTTCAAAAAATAATTATTTTAAATAGAATTTTTCTTTGTGACTTTAAAGAATGATTTTAATCAAGCTTAATATTTTAATCAAAATATAATTACAATAACTAAAACTAAATTCAAACTGTTTGTCTTAGTTATTTGTCACTCCAATGAAGATGATTATCATAGAATTTCAGCTTGGCTACTTTTTCTTATTAAATTTTTCAATGAACACAAGTATCATCTATCTAAAATCTTAAAATTTACTTAAATAGATTCATTAGTAATGCTAAGGGTTTATGATCTTCAAACAAATCAACATTATTAGAGATCAACATAGCAATGTCTCTAACTTGATAATAAAAAAACTTTTAAAGAAATTAAAAAAATATAAAAAATATTTATAAAAGTAATGTGCATGACAATTGATGCTCCAACCTTCATGTATGTCACGACAAGAGTAATGCTTCAACTTAATTTATGCTTATTTTAATCTTTTAATTTCCATTCTTCCCCACTTTAATAACACTTAAAGAGAGTTAATCTACATTTAGATCTTTTTGAAATTATCTTCTAACTCATTTTTTACTTTAAGTCTATTTTGTTGAACTGACACCTATAGCCAATGATCTAGTATAGAATTTCTTTTAAATTGATGTAATTGTTTCTTTATAACAATTAGAAAAATTTACTATTTATACTATCTTGTTTTATGGATGACTTCAAATTTATTACAAAGCTTAATGGTTATGATAAGATTAAGTTTGAACACAAATCATAATTTTATCTATAACTTATTCTTTTGGAAGATCTTTATTAAATTTTAAAGTTTTAATATTTTCTTCAATTGTTTTCCTTTTTCTTATGTTTTTTGAATTTTCTAAACATAAATTCTTAATTTTTACTTATAAATATTAAATATATATATATATATATATATAATTTTTTTAATTGGAATTAACTCATCCATGTTGTAATGTATAATACTTAATAAAGTATTTTCATGAAAAAACCATTTTAGCTCCAAAATGAAATAACAAAAGGTGGTTTGTATGACCTTACAACAAAATAAACTTGGCAACACAATTAAATAATTTGACAGCACAAAATGTAAGTTACTACACATAAAAGTCTTATACTTAAATGAAAGCTTAATGAAGCACAAGTGATTTAATTACATGAATTATAGTTAAAGAAAATTAAGAATATAGGATGTTTGTGAAGAAAGTAGAGATCGTTAATGTGACAATTTTATTGTGTGCCATAAAAAAGTGTTAATGGGCATCAAGCACTAAATGTTTTAATATAATATCTTCAAAGCTTTTCTACAGATTTTATAAAAAAAGTTTATTTTTTTGCATATTCAAGAATTTAAAAATTTGTAACTATTTTCTAATGTCTAAAACCACTTGTCGAATTGATAAAGTAGTCACTATTATTTTAATTTAAAAAAACTGCCATACCTTATATGTAATAAATTATAAATATCATAATAAGTAGAAGACTCACTACATTGGAGCTACTCGATTGGAAGGCTCTTGGACCATTCCATAATGATGACTTCTCAATGAGATGGATTAGAATAAAAAGTGCTATTTAAAAATTATGATCAGATCTAGACCATTACCTCTGAATCATAATATGATGGTTAGATCTTGCTCTCACATGTGGAAAGATCATGAATTCTAAGAGGACAAAATTACGTGATTAGATAGCAAAAATCACTCCCACATTGATAGCAAAAATTATTTGATTGGATACATCATGAAGAAATCTCAATTAGAATCATTTGATCACTTAATTGTCCAAATGGATAGCAAAAATCACTCCCACAATTTTTTGTTCAATCGTGTGAGACAGATATATGTTTTAATCCCACAATGAATAAATGATGGATTATCATTATTTTATTAGAGCCTTACTACGTTGCACAATTTGCATATGTTTGAAGCTTACCCATCCCCTGCTTTGCTCCAGATTTAACTTATATTTTAACTCTTAAACTATCAATTAAACCAAAATTGTTTGATGGGTTTAAGAGTTATTTTATCAACATGAGAAGAACTACTAGCCATATTCATGCACTATGCTCTAATTGATGGTTATCATAAGCACTAGTCGTATTCTGGCACTATGCTTTAATTGATCGTTTTTGTTCTTTTTAGTAATAAAGTTTTTTTTATTTTAATTATAATTTAATTTTTATACTTATTAATTTTTATAATTAAAATACCATTTTTGCAATAGGTTTCTGAAAGATAATTTTCAATTGTATGAAAAGAATTGAATGGTTATTTGATGTGAAAGATAACATTAAGATTTTAGATTCATAATAATTTTTTAAAATGGTTAATTTAAAAAAAATTTAAACTTTCTTCTTTCTATGAGTGATTTTAATAAAACTTAACATCTAATAAAAAAATTTGAAACAACCAAAATTAAATTTAAAATAATTATCTTTTTTAAATTTAAACCACAACTCTTCTTCTAAAATTTTGCCCATGAATACGAATATCAGCTTTTTAAAATGTAAAAAATCACTCAAATAATTATAGTAGTAATTCTTAGGATTTGTTGTTATCAAACAAAATATTATGACTAAATGTCAACAACATAACATATTAAACAATCCAATACCCAATGAAATGATAATAAAACTATTGACTATCATTTAATAGTGACATTATCTCCTTTCTACAATAGATTTGGACCATTCCAACCATTTATGGGAATGTTTAGTACCCACATGAAATAATGTCTCATTTGCCACAATGCTTTACCATTCCAAAAATCCCCCTTACGATGTACTATACTAATGAAAGTATTTTTAAGAATTTTAAATCTCTTGTGTGACATACATATCGACTTCAAACAATATTAGTTTTTGGAGAAAGTTAAATCCACCGTTAAGAGGTGATTGACCGTTCTTCCTTAAAGAATGCATCATATAATCACTTCATCAAACTTGTTCCTTCTCCTTCTTTAAAGGCACTTTCATAATTATCTAATTTGACTCCCTCTACTTAACTTTATAACAAATTTCCATTTCACTCCCAACTATAATACCTATGCCAATAGTTGCTTTTCTCTCACAATTCTCCATATTTTTTACATAATTTTATTTTGTTTGATTCCTTCGTGAAAAAAACCTTATAAAGACTACGTTTTCTTGCAAATTCTATTGAAAATAACTTTTCAATTTTTTTTGACAAATTTCATAAAAACACTATTCTAAATTATATTCATTTAATGAAATAAATCATATATTTCTTACGTCATCTAGCATTTTTGTTATTTTTTTTAAAAAGTAATTTAGAATTAAATTCATATTATTTTCAATAAGTAGCAGTATTGTTAATGACATATCACTTCAATTTGAAGAAGAATTATTATTTAGAGTTTTTTTCATTTGTTTTAACATAGTTGACTTCTCATCAATACTATTAGTACTTTCAAATTATAGTCTTTGTGAACTTATAAAAAATATCGATACGCAAATTTCATCTCGTCACATTGAACTTAATTTTATAATGCATTCACATTATTCAACAAATTTTTAATAAATTTTAAAGGTTTTTTAATATTTTGTAAACTTCACTACACATAAGAATTTAATCATTCAAATTCAGAAAATGTTGAGATTCTTATAGAAAGTCTTTTCCTCTACTTCCCAAAAAAGTTACTTGTTAGTATAACTTTTTAACTGTACATTCAACATGGGATGCTCTTCTTGCTTATTTTCTTTATATCTCTTGTTAGGAAGCCCATTAGCATTTCCTTATGAAACAATCTTGGATGCACCACCATACTATATATGTAGTATTAGCAACAACTTTTATTAAAACTAAAAGAAAAAATGCAAGATGTGCTCTTTCTAATGACAACGGAAAAACTATGTTGTAAGTAATATAATATTTTACTTCAAAAATCTATAAAGGAAAAAATTCTTTGTCATTAGTTATTCTCATTTTCCAAACATTATAATACATTTCATTCAACATACCTTTCTAAATGCATGATCCTCTAATTAAAAGTCGACTTTCTTAATGGTCTATCCAACATTTCCATGGAGTAAACTTATTCTTCATTAATTCATGTTTTGATCTTGTGGATATTCTTAATAGTTTCTAAAATCACATCTATATGAAGAAGAGTACTCTTAATTTGTTCACATCAGTATAACAATAATTACTGTAGAATTTTATACAATCCTATGTAAAGTGTCATCTCTATGATAGATAATAATTATTATTGTATAAGCAAATAAATTAAAAGTCAAATAATTATCCTAGCTACATCAACAATCGAATTTTCATAACCTTAACTTGTACTTAAAACTTTTAAATATTCTCTTTCATTGATTTCTATTTTTAGCTTGGAATGTTGTGTTAAATGTTAGCTAACAATAATATGCATCATGCAACCTTTTATAAAAGTATGATGTAACTTTTAAATCCTTATGTAATATAATTGTTTTTGCTAAGACACATAAGTCTTACAATTTTGTCAACATATATTTGACCTATTATTTTGGAACACAAATGTTACCTTAATGGGCAACATATGCATTTTTTTGGTGGATAACCTCATTTTCAATTAAGTTTAATTTAACATCTATACATAGAAATACTTTTCTTTTAATTTTCAGCATATCACCAAGCTAGCTTAAGATAATAACTTCTTGCTATCAATATACCACAATGACTAATATAGTAAAGTTCCTATTTGTTATGGATATAGCATATATTATTGACTTAACTATCTAAATACTTAATTTAGCATCCTCAATGTCATGCATCATACAATGTTTCTCTCCTTAAAACTATAGAAGTTTCTTTTACTTTTCTCTATGTGATATAAGATCTTAAAACCATAATTCCATAATAATTGAAGCCATTATAATAATCTCAATGTCTAAATAAAATTTTTATGAAACAAATCATGTATAAAAGATTATGTAAATTTCAATAATATGAAGCCCAAATATGAAAACTTAAGAATATTATGATTGTAAATTGTCAGTAACTACATAAGAATTGGAGATTAAAAAAATGTTAATAGAAGCTATGTCAACACAATATTCTTCAAATAGATAAACCAATTAGCAATTTATTAAAAAACATAGCGTAATGGAATCTACGAAACTGGTGTTTTATTAAATTATGTATAAAAACAAATAAGTAAATTTTGAAGACATGTAAGGCTTGGGAAACGAAAAGTTGGATGACAAAAAAAGATTCTGATATGAAAAAACATTGTAGATTTCTACTTAAACATTATTTCAGTATGAGAATGTAGATAAGATTTTGTTCATCAAGGATTATACTGATTAACTTCTTCTAGTCCAACATATTTTTATCAATAAACTATCACCTTTACAAATGATTTGGTAAGCTTGACGATGTAGTATTTGAGAAGAAAATAATTTGTGAGGTTTCCTATTTTCACAAATTGCAAGTTGACTTGGATAAGAGAGGTGTCATTGATCTTAAATGAAGTACATAAATGTTATGTCAAAATTTAAAAAATAAAAAAAATAGTTGCATCAAATGTCTTATTATAGAATGAAAATCACCTTAGAGATGTAATCTTAAGTGACCTCTCTTTTGGACCAAAAACCAATGCCTTTCTTTAAAAAGAAATTATATATGATGCATCTTTTTCAAAATTTTTACAGCAAAATACAAGTGATGTTTTGAGGAAAGAATTTTTTTATGTGTGCATTATGGATGGTTTCAACTTTTTTGTGAGAGCAGATGTTTTGGAATTAAAAGAAATGCTAAATGACCACATTATTGTGGCAAAAAAGGGGGTACTCAAAAATAAAAAGTAAAGAATCATGAAGGTTTCATTCAAAATAAAGGAAGGCTAGTAGCAAATGGTTATAATTAAGTGGAGCGATTACACATAGAAGGAATACTTGAACCAATGGTAAGGTTGGAGGAAACATGGTCATTTTTAACTTTTTCTTATTACAACTTACATAAACTATACGTAATGGATGCTTTGAACATGTTCTTAAATGTTTTTATTTAGAAGAAAGTTTACATAGAATAATTTGATTTCAGTCAACATTATCTTCATCAAAATCATTTGTATAAGCTATTGAAAGAATTATATGAATTATAACATTAACAATGATCCTGATATGACATACTTTGTAGATATCTACTCAAAAATTATTTCATGGTGGGAATGTAGATATAAGTTTATTCACCACGAACTTTGTTGATGAACTTCTTATAATCCATGATTATTTAGACGATATCATATTTTCATAAACCTACTTGGACTCATGGAAATGAATTAGTGAGCTTATGGGTGTTAGATTAGAGATGAACATATTGGTTATGTTATCTATTTTCTTAGATTGAAAGTTAAGTAGCATAAGAAATGTATCCCTTTAACTTAAATAAAAAACATAAAGGAGATGTTAAAGTTGTTGACCTTAGGAAACTCAAATGAATTTCTACTTTCAAGAGCCCCCTCCATACTATTAAATAAACACAAGAAAGGAAAACTAATAGATTTCTACGTATATCAAGGGATGATATATTCTTTACTTATCTATAAGAAGACATAACATTGATTTTAGTATGGGAATTTTTTGATCAATTTTAATCAAGCCCTAATGATTGCCATCTAGAAGCTATAAAAAGAATGTTTTGGTGCTTACCTGACACTTAGGTATTAGGGTTTTTGTATCCTAAATTTCAATTATGTCATAATTTAATAGGATGTCGCTACAAAGATTATATAGGTTCTCAAATACATAAGAAAAGCATTATAGGTATTTAATCATCACCTCTTAAACTCATGATTTAGCAAAAAGAAGAATGACTACTTTAGCAACAAATGAACACAATATATAGCATTGGAAGGATTTTTGTAGAAGTTTTGGGTTTGAAAAGGTAATTAGATTATATGGGATTAGATTTACAAAAAATCTAGAAAAATAATGTCAATTTAAATGGTTTTCTCACTCAAAACGATATTAAGTACTATAAGAGTAAACAAATTACTTTTTGGCACCATTTCATCAGGGACCATGTAATCAAAATACGATGGACATTCAATTTGTTGTTAACAATATGGAACTTGTTAGTACCTTAACAAAGCTTCTTAAAAAAGATTTATTCCTTAGAATTAGATGAAATTTTATTATGATGGAAAAATAGGGAGAAATTAAGCTGTGATTTAAGAGTAGTTTCTTGAGTGAAGAGGACCTCATCCATACCCTCTAACTAATTTCAAATCTAACATACCTGATAACATCTAGCAAATGTTTTCTTGTAATATATTTATTTACATTATCATAAATTTAGTTGGCAAGTAATCATTAAAAAATGCGGTTATTGGTACAAAGAGAAATGCTCTATGATATTTTGATGTTAATAATCGAATTAAATAGCTTACTAATTTGTTATGTAGCTTTGCTTGCAAATATGATAGGTGAACAATGCTGGAAGGAGATTTATGTTGGAATAATATGCCAATTGGCTAAATATATCGATATAACGATGTGTGGAATAAGAATAAAAAGGATTTTCGTATGGTCAAGCATCAAAGTGTTCCTTTGTGTATGAGACTTCTTTACCTCATAAATTGGCATAACATAGAGGATTTATTATCAAGTTTTCCATATATTAAAGGTTATTATTAAGTTTTTAATATCATTTTTGTTTATTGCACAGCATCTTAGTATTGTATTGTTTTTTTAATGACTTGTAATTTTCTTTCACAAAAGAGATAGTAAACATTATTAAATTACTATTATGATATTTTGATATGTTATAATCATCATTTATATAGTGTAAAGTTTTTATGTTAATGAATTTCTTTTATCATATTTTATTATTTCTCTTATCCTATTACTATAAATGTTTTTATCAAGCTTATTTTATTAAAACTATATTTGATTTACTTTAAGTAAAAATATTGTTGAGAATTTTAAATAAGTCATTAAATAATTAACAAGAAAATTTCTTGCATTTTATTACTTTTAATAAATGATAGATATTTTTTTTATATGTGCTAATCAAATCTTTCAATAACTGAAATGGTTATTTTCTACTTAATAAAGTTTTTAATAATTATTTACTTAAGCTAGAACTAGTAATCAAGAGATTTTTATGTTTTGGAAAAAAATTTGCTATTAATTTTTCAAGTTTTACCTCTAAAAAAATTTTGCTATGTTTGTATTTTCATAATTTATACATTTGCAAATCATAGTATTATGCTAGTTTGTTTATTGAAATCTAAATCATTATTATAACGTTTAGTTAAAATATTTGCATAAGAACTAAGATTTTTAAAAACAAATTTTCGTTATTGTTTCACCAAATGAATTATATTGATATATAATGCATATATCATATATTTGTTTTAAAAAATATTTTATTACCTTAACAATTTAGCTGTTTTATTATTTTTTAAAGAAATTGGCTATTTTCCATCACTAAATTCACCAAAAAAAGTATTTAGCATATTATGCATGAAGGTTATGACAACATAAACTTTCTTATCATCAAATGCCTTTCATGATTTATATTATATGAATGTTTTTTATTCCAACATATTAAATTTATATTCTATTTTTTTTTATTCTGTTTCGACTATTCCATGAAGGTATTGAATACCATTTATTCTTTATTTTTTTTAAGTTTCCTCTTTCTATAAAAATATCGATAATTAATTTTTTCGAGATATTTTTTAAAATATTTTCATGAAATTTAAAATCTTTATTATCTTGATAAATTCTTATGTTTTATGAATTTTTTTGCAACACCTATTTTTCTACAAACTTATTAGGTACATAATTTTTATATACCACATTTTTGAAGGTATAACATTTTATATTCCTTTTATTTTTCTGCATATTCTTTTCCTTGAACGTATTTGTAATTATGGTATTATTGACAAAACATTACTTTTGTCACTAAATGATAAGTATAAATTTTCCAAGCAAATAAAATTGAACTATCTGAAAATAAAACTTTATCATAAAAGCCAAAATAGAAGCCAATGAAATAAGGAAATTGTAAAAATCGAATAAAACAAAAAAATTAAAAAACATTTCAAAAATTTAATATATTTTTAAATGCTGTAAAAAATAAACTGTTGTACCACTCAAGTGTACAAAATATGTCATTGTTATGGAAAGGCCTAAATTTTAAAATATTTTTAGATCATTTAAAAAGATAAAAAGTTAACGATGTTACAAAAAGCACTTACAAAGTTTTTTTGGCGTGTCATAAACTTAAAATATAGCCATCAAAGTAGTGTAATTAGAAATCATTGAGGAATTTAAAAAAATAATTGTTAAAATAACATGTCATAATTCATGGAATATAAGTTTTGAAAAATAAATTATATTATATCATGATTAGTAATAATTACTTAAAAATTAAAAAATGTTTCAATTTTTAATAAAATGATAAACTAAGAATAATAATGTTATTATGCAAATAAAAAATTAATAAGAGATAAAACTGTGCAACAGAGGTTAGCACCTCAACTCAACACTATCAAAACAATGATCAATCATAATAACTATTGTAATCTAGATAAAACACTAGAGGCAAAATATATGCTCCGTAATATTTTTACAACTCCTTTATTTAAATCAAAAGTGATTGAATATCAATGTGTAATGGCATTTTAAGATGGTGCTACGGCATCTTTAAATCGACCCTAAGCATCATGTAAATGAGTTGGTTGTATCTATTTGTTGATTGAGTGCACTAATTATTTAAGTGTTATATAACTTTGCATTTAACAATTTCATTATAAATATATTTTTTTCAAACTTATTTCACTTTTCATGACAATAATTTTGCTAAGTTATCGACAGTTTTCTAATATATTAAAAATTTAGTTATCTTAGTTATTTATATATGTTTCAATATTATTATTTTCCAAATACAATAACAAGACTTTTCTTTACTAATTTTATTGTGCAACTTTTAAATATATGTTTTTAATTGAGCAATTATTTAGAAAATAAGTTTTATAATTACCATGTTACTTTTTAAATTTTTTAACTTTTTATTTAACATTAGAATATCTATTTTAACCAACTAATACTTTAAATTAAAAATTCTATTTAATATTCAAATTTTTTTAATAATGATAGGTTGTTAATTATATTGTATCAATAAGAAAACTCTTACTTGAGCCATTATTCTTAAATATTATATTAATTTTGTACAAAATAAGCATAATTCAAAAATTTTTCATATAATATAAATTCTTCCAATATTTTGTGCCAAAAACTAAAAATATTGTTCAATCTCTATGGTTTTTTAGTTCTAACAAAATCGATTTCCAATAAGTTATATTTATTTAATCTATATTATCAAATTTATGCCTACAAGTTCAATTTCATATATTGCTTGGCTTATATCACAATATCTAAATGTTTTGCATCATTAATACTTTCTTATTTAAATATTTAATATAAAAATTTTATTGTAATATTTGTTTTGACAAATTAGGAAAAACATTTCTAAAATTTAATATTTTCGTTAACTTTTATTCGAAAATCTATTCTCAGAAAGTCCTGCTAATTTTTTCAATATTTCTAAATTTGTAAGAAATCAATATGGAAAATACTTTTTCCGAAAATATTACACATATAGATTAAATGTGGTTAAGTGTTTTGTTGAATTATTGTTTTCTATAGATTTATCAATTCTTTAATTTATTTTTAATTTACAATGACAAGTTTTTGTTTTTTTTTCTTTTGGAATTGTTTTACTATGTTTGTAAATATTAGAATTACTTATAATACTTTTATAGGATAACAATATATTTTTATTTTTTCAACCAATTAATTTTCATGTGATAGATGTTTTTAAAATCTATGACTTTTTTATTTGTAAAAAGTTGTTCATGAAAAATACATTAATTTTTTAATATTTAATATTTAACTATAAATAAAAATTAGCCTTTGGTAACTTACATAAATATTATGAAATGTATTATTAAAAAAAATTTAAATGTTTATCTTTAAAGGTGTATTTTAGTATTAATTTTTCTTTACATGTTGTCAACGTTGCTTCTAATGCATGGAAATTAATTACTAAGATCTATTCTCTTTTGACCTTTACATGAAAATTGCTTCAATATTGTCAACATTTCTCCTTTGACCTTTAAATGTCTAGATTTGGTTACATTATGTTACTTCAATTTATCAAATTTTTGTTGTAAAATATGTTTACTTAGTAAAAAATAGTAATTTTTAATTATTAATGTTTACATATTTTGTAATTCATAGTAGTGCTAAATGTTGCTTTGTCGACAAGCTCTGTCCAATTACAGAATAATTTTTTAATATTTTAAATATGTTTTTTCATTTTTTTCAACACGTTGCCAAACATTTTGATTTATGCCTTATTTGACCATTGACTATATTGCACTGCAAGTCTTTTCCTCTTGGAATGAAACAATTTGATACAACTTATCTTATTTTCTTAAACTTTTTATTAAGATATCATTATATTATTATGTATCTCTAATTCGTATGTGACTTTTATGATAATTGTTTTATTCTTTCAATATTTAATATTATTTCAAATGGATCACACAGTACTTATGTTATTGTCTTCCTAAGCAGCATGACTCATCTTTATGTTTAGTTAATAACAATATTATTAAAGTGATTGAGAAGTTTGTCTAGTCAGTTATATTACACTAAAGCTATGTGACCAATAGACAATAGCTTAGTGAATTAGAGATTAATTCAATAAGCTAAAAATGAAGTCCAAATGAACCTCAAATTAGGATAATTCAAAATTATAATTGAAGTAATATGTGTGCTCAAAATGACTATATAACAATAGATCATGATCATGCATTATACTATGACAAACTTTCAATTCTTAAAAGAAATACAAATTGACGATAGACAAAGCCGTGGAGGCTTGAAAGAAATAAAGTTCCTTCACAAAGTCAAAAATTCAAGAAAAGTTGGGGAAAACTTGGTGTGGATATTTTCCAAATTTGTCTTATATGATTCAATTTAGATGCATCGTGTTTTTAAAAGTATGTCAAAATACATCATTTGAACGTTTTCAAACTTCACTCATAAAATGGTTTTAAAATTTTTTAAAAATCCAACTGGTGCAATGACAGGATGCATGTACTGAAGAAACTTTATTATACACACACACACACACACACAAAGATCTATGGTACTTTTAATATTCATTCAGCAAGCATAAATCTGAGTGCAAACAACATATGCCTATGAACCTTGTGTAGAATAGAGAAACCTTTGTTCAAAAAATTCTACAAACCTATTCTACAAAACAATGGATGGTACATTTTTAAAAAAGTGTGAAAAGTTAAGATAAATGCACATAAACAAGACAATGCATATAGCCATTAATCCTAACATAAAGTGTTTCTAGCTCACTAGAAATTATTAATCACAAGTGAATATGACAATTTAAGTAAACAATAAATTTGCATAGCTAGTTGATGTTCTTAAGTTAGTTCTAAGCATATCTATGAAAGTTTAATGTTAAATTCACTTTTCGAAGGGATTAAATAAACTCTAAGAAAGCAAAACTATTCTAAAGTTTTGATATGAGTTAGAAATTTTAGAATTTGTGCTACATAGCATTTCTTAGTTCAATCAAATACTACTATTCCGTCATTAAATAAATCTTTTTTTACATTTAGCTATTTTAATACCCTTTCCAACATCAAAAGCTTACATACACTTACTGGAAGTTTTGTTGAAGAAGTAAAGTACATTGGTGTACATAGTTTCCTCATCCACCTCATGCAACAACAAAGTTTGTGGGAATCTTTTTTTTATATTTCATATGTTCTTAGCGTGGAAAAAATTTTGTAGAATCTTACGTATAATGCTATATGCAAAGGGATTTGTTTTTTAGAATTATAACATGATAGGGTTTTAGTTGCAAAAGTAGTCATTTTTGTGAAGGTTGACCTTAACCCATCATATCTAAAGAAAGTTTGGCTTTAACTTGTAAGAGAACAGATCAATGAAAAGGTCTTTAAATTCTAATCTAGATCATGAGCTCTTATGATCTACAAACACACCAAGATCTAAAACTTTTTTCTTACCAATGAGGACCAATTTAAAAGTAGAAATATTTGTAAGACCCTTAAACAAAACTAGATCTACTAATGCTACGCATACCAAACGTCACACTTTACAATACACTGAACCAGATCTGATCCATGAAAACATCAATGTCACGCTGACCCACTAACTTCATCCATGGCACATCAACTCAAATTTGATCAAGACTTCTATGACACTACAATGATCCGATGACTAATTCTACAACACACGTACTTGAATTTGAACTGCAACACATTCGATGGTGTGCCAATTCACTTATTTAATTGGTAAAACTCCAACACAAATTGATTTCGAAGACCCATGTTAAAATGCCTAATAAAAAAATGAAGATTCAAATTTTTATGTAGATAGTTTCATAACTGTTTGGACCTTGGAATCCATAGGGCAAAAAGATACGTTTTAAGAAACCTATTTTAAAATAACTTTTGCCAAACCCTGTGTAACTACCAATTAGAAAATAGATTTTTTTAAACTAAAGCGATATATTTTTAGTTTTGTATTTGGTAAGAGCTAATTTCAACAATTTTACATTTTTAATTTCTTTTTGTCTACATAGGCCCTTTATAAAATAAGAGGCATAACGTTTCGAAGAGATGATGCTTCCATGTGCAAAATTCCATATTTTCCATTATGGCTTATTGAGGTCAAGGGTTAATTCAAATGTGAACTCCAACATGCTAAATCACCTTGGTTTCAATATCAGGATGAGAACTGCAAAGCTTATGAGTGCACAAATTTACCTATAATAAGGCTATTACAACTTCTTATGGATGTTGCATAATGGTTCCTTTCAGTTTGATGTTTCTTTTATATCGTTGATTCACATTTATTATCTCATTCCCTGGCACTTCATTGTTCCATTTCACTTAGACACTTATTGTTATCTTAGAATTCTACTACTCCGTCTTGTCGCCTTTGTTATTCTAAAATTAACTTTTTGTTTTTGAATCGCATTTATGTGCAAGTTACATCATCACTCCAACTTTTCTATATTGCTTATCAAGGTTTCTCAAGGCTTTGCATAATGGTTCCTTTCAGTTTGATGTTTCTTTTATATCGTTGATTCACATTTATTATCTCATTCCCTGGCACTTCATTGTTCCATTTCACTTAGACACCTATTGTTATCTTAGAATTCTACTACTCGGTCTTGTCGCCTTTGTTATTCTAAAATTAACTTTTTGTTTTTGAATCGCATTTATGTGCAAGTTACATCATCACTCCAACTTTTCTATATTGCTTATCAAGGTTTCTCAAGGCTTTGAATCTACACCCATGCACATTGTAGTGCTAATTAAGCATTAAATCTTGCTCTAGATCTTTGTTATACCAAGGTTTGTAATGCTAATAGCAAAGAAATGCTAATTTAAACATTTTTTTGATTTTCGTTTTAGCACCCAATCTTACAAAATTATGAAGCTCAAACAAGGGAGTTTCCTTTTCTTTTTCCTAAAGTACACAATTTATACACATGATATCGTGTAGAGGTTGTCTCATTGAGCACCCACACATGAACAAATCACAAGTGACCCTCTATGATTGATTAACTAAGCTACAAACTTTGGTAGACAAGCTAGAGAAATATGGTTTTTGTAAAATTTAACTAGAACAAGCTCAAAATATGCCCACCTTTTCCAACCTAATATTTTCATCTACTATAATCAAATACCTTTTAGAATCAACTTGGGTTAATACTATGATAATGATGCTAACAAACACATGGAGTCTATAAAATATGACATTCCCATCATTGAAGATATTGTAAACCTTAAAAAATACATAGAGTTAAAAGTTTACTTGGACCATTTCTTCTAATGTTTTAAACCGAATGAAAAACAAAGGTATTCTTTGCATAAATGAAATAAAGAAAACAAACTCAACTGTCTAAAAAATCATAAAACTTACCATTAACAAAGTGAATCACCACTCTTATAAATATATATTTCTCTCCTGAAAGAATCACTTACTTCACCAAAGACATGCTTAACAAAAGAAGGAAAGCATGTTAATGAGTGCAATACTCATTTTGAGGAGTACATTTGTATTGTGGTGTTAACATTGACCCTTTCATCTCCCCTTATAGATACTGAGTTTGGCTTACAGATATATTTAGATGGGAGATTTTCATGCAAAAGATTCACACCTTACAAGAGGGCTATAAGAATTCCACTAACTATGAAACCTAGAAGCATTTATGAAGTCAAAAGTATTGTAGATTCAACCATGTCAAACTTCAAGTTGACAAACACCTATCTCTCTTAAAAGAGTGTACCAAAACATACCACTCCATGGCCTTGCTACCCTTTTAACTTACAATGAAACCCAACCAACCTATTAACCAAGTTCCCAAGTAACCTTTTCTCGATGTTAATAGTGAAGTAATATAGTAGCCTAATACGAAAAATGACCACTGAGCTATATCGAGGAAGATAGTTGTGGGGAACTGAAAACCAATGAAAAAAAGTGATCAAGGAATATGTTTCCAAATCTTTCTTAGCCAATGGATGCTCCAATGAGGACTCAGAGAACAACATTGATGAAACTAGAGTATTATAGTCATGATAAGAACCTTCACCTAACCAATGAGAAGTAATTATTGAAGACATACCACCATTTGTCAAATCTTTATCAAGCTTAGAGAAAATATAAATATAGCATAGAAAGTGTGAGTAGCATCAATGGCATTTCTAGAATGGGTAACATACCACAAACTAGGGATCTTTCATCACCTAAACCAATACACTATTTTTTTGCTAAAAAAGTATGCATGTGTGTCAAGAAAAAATGAATTATACTAGTTAAAGTTTGCCAACAATTTTGAATATATTTTATGTGATGTTGTTTATGTTAATATGAAGGGTCATCTTATTATGACCCTTGTTATATGACCTTGATGTCGTTATTGCTAGCTAAAACAACTCTTAGACATTTACACGTCATGAGTAAAATTTAAGATACACCCATCAATGCCCAAAGGCCATGTCTAACTTATAAAAAACTACCCAACATCCAAAATAAGAAAATTTTACTAATGTCCCTTGCTAGACTAGATAAATAATCTATTGATAGAACTTTCGTTTAAGGCATAGCAATACCTTATATAGCAATGCCTCTCATTATAGAATCCATTTTATATAGCTTTCTTAAACTTTTTGCAAATGATCCCCAATCTTTACCACCTCTTCATGACATCTAATATGCTGTAGACCTCATACTATGCACTTGTTTACTAAATTTTTCACATTATTGGATGAATCCTTCTAAACATCATGAATTCAATTGACATGTGCAAGATTGATTAGATAAAAGATTCATTTGAGAAAGGCATAATCCTTGTGTCGCTAATAACTCTAAAGCACTAAAAAATGGTTTCATGGAGAATTGGATTGAATAAAAGGGAAATTAGAAAAATGATGTGAAGAATAGTTCCTTATCCCTTTGTTGGATGAACTTTTGGACCAAACTAAAAGAGCCACTATTTATCCTAAATCTATTTAAAAAGTAGAGAGCACCAAGATAGAATCTAGTTAAGGGATGAGTGAAAATGCTTTTTAAAATAAGGGATATATCATACAAGTGGTTAGTCATTCCCATCACCATATTTAACACACCAAACACATTTATAAGAATAATGACCCAAATAACCTAATTAAGAAATTTTGTGATAGATCACTTTAATGACATCTTGAACTGTAATTGTATCGTTAAATAGAAATTAGAAAACCTTACAAAGATTTTCTCAACACTTGGGAAGAACACCTTTACCCAACATCACCTTAACTTTTTGGGCTTCAAAACTTAAAGGATGATGTATCATCTTACTGTGACAAAATTAAGGCTATAAATGATTTAACACACGTCTTAAGAAATCTATAATATTAAGAGTTTTCATGGCCAAAAAAACTTGAAAAGTATATTCATTAATAGTTTTATTATCATCAATACCCTAATAATTTGTCATTTTAATAAAATAAATTTTGAGTGGACCCTTACAACTAAGAAAAAATTTGAGAATGTCAATGAAGCTATGACCCAATAATTTATGCTCTAACCTCCACACTATTCTTGACAGTGTCTATGTTTAATTTGCTTCTCTTGGTATTTTCAAAAAATTGTTTGGCAACTTTTGTGAATAAGGTTAAAATTCATATTTTCTTATCATCCCTAACTTTTGATATAATTAAGTTCATAAATCATAGCCTATGAAATAAATTATGGTGTTTGGTAAGGGAAAACATAAATAATTTTGACAATCTTTTACCAAAAGCTAAGAAAGCTTATAATAGTTTCATTAATATGTCAACAAGAATGAGCCCCTTTGAATCCAATAATGAATATGAATCTTTTAACCTATTCTACATAATCTTACTATCTATTCAAGCACAAAAATAAATTTTTGCATTTAAGGTAGGCTCATAAGCATATTAAGGAAATGGTATATCTTAGTAATAAGCTATACAATGGATTGACCAATGCACACCTCAAGCTTAAATATTTCATAGAAAGAAAATTTGTGATGCTCAGAATCATGTTTGAATGGTTTCCACTATGAACTTTGTAGAAGTTACATTCAAGAGTAGTCTATGCATTCCAAATCCCAAAGGTTAGAGCAAACACATACGTTGTGAACCTAAGTGCTTACTCACCTATCATGGTAAGAAGGGTAAGGAGGTTAAAGTATCAATGGATTTGAATGTTAAACGAACCAAATGTTAGATTTATCAAATGTATCCTTTTCATTAGAAAGGTTAAGAAGGAAATAAGGATACTTCGATCATATTGGAAGTCACAAAGACTAAATGCTAACACATTAGACATTTACGAGGCCTAATTTAAAGTAGGTAACACATAAGAAATGAAACTCTTCTAGTTCAAAGGAATTAGTGAGGACTCCAATTAAGATGTTTATTCCTCAAAGACTAGTTGGACATGTGTTGACAATTCCAGATAATCAAGCTATCTTTTCCTCATGTGTTGTGTTA
This sequence comes from Vanilla planifolia, assembly GCA_023846275.1. Taxonomy (NCBI): domain Eukaryota; kingdom Viridiplantae; phylum Streptophyta; class Magnoliopsida; order Asparagales; family Orchidaceae; genus Vanilla; species Vanilla planifolia. The sequence continues at coordinate 357,055 of JAIUJO010000047.1, forward strand.
AAATGGTGCTTAAAATTCTCTTTTATGCTCAAAATTCACATCATGAATGACTCAAAGAAAACAATAATGGCCCATTGAGCCTATTTCTATTGATATCATCATTCCATATTGCCTTTAGCACTCATCATTCCATGAAAGAGTTTGCATAACCCACTATTTTTCCTAAATCAATTAGGTTATAGCAACCTCTTAGATCGACCCACCAATAGTAAAGGTGATTTGCCTTGTGAACAAACTGAGAAAATTAACACCAAACTAGCACAATAACCCACTTTGTGATACATTAACCCAGATCTGACTTGTTGCACCATCGACATCATACTAGCCTTACAAAATTAGTTTATGTCATGACTATCTCGATCTGACCTTGGACATTGTTGATATCTTATCGATTCAATGACCTATTTGCAATAGATTGTCAAAGAACATAATTAACAAATCCTTGACTTTTCAACCATGATCAAAACTAAAGAGCAATAGCTAACCCAGTTAGCTTGAAACAAAAAATATAGGTTTTTATAAAATTACTTAGCAATAACTTTAGCCACATAACTTTTCCTCTAAAATGATAGCTCTTTACAAAGTTGTCTTGAAATTATTTAACCATTACTTTGTCAAATAAGTTATTAGAAAATAGCTTTTTTTAAAAATGAAATGATTATTTCTTAGAAGTCTATATGGAAAGAGATTTTGACCACCAATTTTTAATTTTTAATTTTTTCTTCTATTATCCATGATTTGTTAAACTTTTGGAAGCCTATCCTTTAAATTTTGTGATCTTTGTAACAGAAAAATTTCCATTATTTCATTGTGTCTTGTTGAGTTTTAATTTTTATTATAACAAAAGTCCAACATGATGACTTGTTCAAGAACTAATTTTGTGAGTAGAGGAGCAAGGTTCGAATGATGAGGCACCACGCTAATTTACTTATGATTATATGACATTTCTTTTCAATTGTAGCTGCATAGTGGTTTCTTTCACTTTGCCTTTTCTTTTACCATATTTATTTCCTTTAACTTCAACATTTTTTTCATTTTGTAATTTTGTTTCTCTTCATTTATTAATGTTTTATCAAATTTCCAGTTCTATTAGCTTTCATTGTATGTAATACATTTCCCATTTTTTTTCATAAGTGTTTAAACTAATTTTACATGTAGTTGTTATTCAATATTTTTCGTAAGTCTTAATAAAGAATTTTATTTCTTTCATTTAACTCACAAGTCACCTTTACTTTGATCTTTCGTTATCACAAAGAGAGATTTATCAAACACCTTTCCAAGTACACTATCCCTATGTTACTAGTGAGGTAACTAGCCTTGCATACAATGTGACACTTGTGTTTGTCTTGGTCCCCCTCTTAGCTAAAATTTCCTTAGATTGGTGCCTTGTGTGTGTTACATGTTCTGTGTTCTAGCGTTTATCATCTTATGATTTATATTCTTAATGTATACAAATTATTCTCTTGGTGCTTATTATAATTTTTATCACTCATTTGTCATCAACACACTTTTCATTTTTGGAATAAAGAATGACTAGATTCTTTTTTTCCATAGATTTGAGCTAAAAAACCATATAGAGAATGCTATGTCTCATTGATGAGGACATCATGTTCGAGAAGGACTTTCGACGTCCAAGGACCTGATCTTGTACAAAAAAAAAAAAATCACTATTCCTGCCACCGACTGCCGCCTCCGCTGCAGCCTCCGCCGCCACAGTGAACCGCACGCCGCTGTTTCGAACCGCTCGTGCCCGAACCGGATCCAGGTTTGCCCGAACCACTGTGCATGTGTCCCGCCAGGCGCCTACCCAAGCTACCCGGATGACCCACACTGACCCACGCTGACTCACGCTAGCCCGCACCGACCCGCGATCTGTGACCCGCGCCGGCCCACGCCAGCCCACACTGACCCGCGACCTATGACACGGGCCGACCCACGCCAGCCAGCACCGACCCTCACCGCCGCCGTCACCGCGCCTCCAGCCATCCCAAATTAGGGTTAAATAAACTTAATTTTTATTATTTTTCTCAGAATTTTAGGAGTTGGTTTGTAATTTTTAGGTGACTTTTAATTTGCCCATGTGTCCTTTAGTATTCCCATGTTATGATTTAAATGTCTTTTGTACCCTTATGGATTCCTATATAAGGGGAAGTCCTCTTCTGTTGTAAGGATTGAATAGTTAATGCAAGCTTTTGAGTGTTCTTTGCTTCCATTCTGAGTTCGTGAGTACTCTGAGTGTCTTTGGCGTACCGACTCGTCAAAACTCTGATACTGGGAGGAGGGAAGCGAGGTCCAAGTGGTGAGACGCCACTCCAGTCTATCATCTTCCTTCACCGCTCAACCATCTTCAAGTGAAGTTTTTGTTTTTCCTCGTCCTCCTTTTTACGAGTAATTTCCATTCCTAGATTATTTATTTGTCTTCAATATATTTTCATTCTATGAAGTGCAACTTTTACTATAAATTATATTTTAATTTCAACTGGTACTTAACCAATCTAAGTACTCCCTATTTCTGCGTGTTTGAAAGTGTGTAGCCGTAATCGATTTAGCAACTTCTTAGCCGCTATCGATCCTAAGTTTAGTTAGGATTCATTGGTTGGTGCCTTTGCGTTCAACCCTCATCGTATCTCGGGGTGTGTCCCTTAGGGTGATGGCCCTGCTCTTTGTTGTGCATCAGTCACGGATTTTCTAACTAAGCAAATTTCGTCTAGTCCTACATCACTCATCCAACAAGGTTTTGAGAGATAATATTGTTTGAAAACCATTCCATGAATGCTCTTGAAAGGAAATCTCCTTTAAAGAAAAAACATCACACTTGGAGCTTTCATTTCGGTAGAAATTCACTTAGATTCCCAAAAACTAGGAAGATAAAAGAAACTAAGAAACTCTAAAAATATAAGTATTCTTTTGGGTGACAACATATTGGGATGCGAATCAAGTGAGCCATATCTTTAACTAAGATCACCTTTAGGCTCATTATCTTTAGAAGATTTGGTAAGCCAACTATATAAGGAATTATTTGTTGTTTCCTTTGGCATTGTGAAACCTAAGCCTATAAGAAGTAAGGAAAAGAATTAAAACCATGGTCTTAAGGAGCTGATGATGGAAAACTTATATTTTGAAGAGAAGGAGGCACATTCTTTGGTGGACTCCACTACATGGATCATGGTAGAATGTACCTCAAGGCTATGTAATTAATCTGTTAGAAATTTGTGTGGGTTCAGAGTAGATGTTTTTGTACATATGCATGATTCTATTTTTTGAGTTTATTAAGAGGGCTGTTGTGACTATTTCATAACAATTCCTAGATCAAATGATGGTGTACATAAACTTGTGTTTTCATAATTATATCAAAGATGATAATCTCTTATGTTTTATTATGATGACTATTGAATTCGAATTTCACTTGGAAAAATGATTAACTCTTTTTAGGAACTAGTATTTACCATGATTAACATCTTAACATGGTAGAACAATTACTAGCATAATAATACTAGAATAGATTTTAAATCTATGCAATGTGATGTGCTCTAAAATTTTTACAATTTTCTTCCATGTTATCCGGACAACAACTGTTAAAACTTCTAGCAAAGAAAATTATTTTACCTAGTGTGTGACTTAATGTTTATTTGGAAGGCTTGGTGGAGGGCTCCAAAATCATTTTCCACTGAGTTAGAGTTTAAAAATATTTACTCATAATTTTTTATTTCGGTTGAACTAGACTTATGGATGATTGATGAGTGATGAATCAATATATTGGTTGGCTAAGTGCTCCTCCTCTTAGCTTTATTTTTTGAAAAAATGGTTCCTAAACCTTCACTAATATCATGTCATCGATGTTCATGCAAATAATCTCTCAATAAAAGCAATAGAAAACATTTAAGAAGGGACATGCGCTAGTTTCACAAAAAACATTAGTTAAGATAATGTTTGCCACTTGATCTATCGTAGTGCTCCCTTTATGGTAAAAATGGGCAAACTTGAAGTGAGTAAAAAGTTATAAAAAATAGATTAATGCTAAATTTTTTTCATTAGGGAGTACTTTTAGTCATATTAGTGAGCTATTATAACAGTGTTGGAAACAATCCCAATGTCGACACTCATGCTATGAGGAATTTCTTAGGTATTTAGACAAATTTTAAAACAAAGAACAATGTTTTTCCATCTCAATTAATACACTAATACACACAAGACAAGTCTGTGATCTCGATTGGATCAAGTAGTTTACAGCATAGATAGCCTCATTGTTGACCTTCATCTAGCCAAGATAGGGGTAAACATATACTATGAAATAACTTGTAGCCTATGTAGACTATGGCTACTCTAAAAGATTCTTATAAGAAAATTCCTGCATTATAATACATTTGAGGATGGTTTTGATCATAGTTGATGAGAGTGTGAACTACATGTGGAGTTTGTTACTCTTATTTTTTTATGTATGATAAAGCTTTCCAATAACATTATTGACTAATTCTTCCATTTCTATTTCCTTATTGTAGATCTACATATAGTCCAATAAATCCTAAAGGTATTAAATTGCATCCAATAGTTAAGCATTTTTGTAATGTGGTATTCACTGAAGAAAAAAATTAAAAACTTATTGTGAATATATATAGCACCATAAACTATGATTAATGGCCTTATAATATGGGTAGTGGCATGGTAACATGTTAATTGTTTATTCCCTTCAATGTGGCAAACAATTAGTAGGCACAATGGATAATAGAATTGAATAGATCAATGTCCTTATCTTGCATTCGATCATAACTTCTATATTTTCTTTTATTTGAAAATCTTGATTCTAATTTAGAACCAAAAAGCTTTATTGTAGATATGAGCATTAATTTTTTTATCCATGTAATGTGAAACATATGAGTGTCATTTAATATCATTAACTCTATTAGTTTTGAAAATATTTTATTTTATTATGGCAGTAAAACAAAACCATAAATATTATGCTAATTCCATATCCATTTACACTTCACGTTCTACAACTAATTTCTCACATCGAAAAGAAAAATTAAAACCACTTCAAATTCATGTCATGCATGTTAAAAAACTTAGATTATCACGATTTTTTGTATGTATGACTATAAATGTTATTTTTCTTCTAATTGTCAACCTTAAAATTGCGAGTGACTTGCTAGAGATTATTCTCCTTGTTTTATATATTCCTCTATAACAAAGTTATTCACAACTAAAAGAAACAAGCAAGCTATGGAAAAAAGGTAATTACTTTAACAAAGTAATGCATGAATGAAATTAGTCCAATTAATTGTAAAATAGTACATGTTATTTGTGTGTGTGTGACATGAATTCAACCCATGGCTACTTGATCAGAGACCAAAACAATCTATTAACAAACTACTGTATATTTTGTAAGAGTTCAAAAATAAAACAAACTACTAAAGAGCTTTCACGTTTAATCATGCAAGCGCAAAATGATGCACAAAACTATCTAATCAAATCTAATAAAGCAAAAAAAGTGCAATAGTTTTGTCAACTTTATTTTGAGTTAACATGCTAATTCTCTTTCACAAGTTCTACATGGTGCCTTTTTATATGTCTTTTAATGATATTTTTCCATCAAATATTTAATGTGAATTTAGATGATTTGCAACAACATAAAATCAATTCTAAGCTTGTTAGTCTTACCCTAATGTAGACAGGAAACATTGTTAACTTTTTAAATGACAGATCCTTTTTAATAACAGGATGTATGGAAGCAATATTTTTCCCATATTAATAATAACTTTGCATTTAGTTATAACTGATTGACTATCATATATACCAATTTAATTTTTCAATGTAATTAATTTGCCTAAAAATATAACCACTTTATTGGTTTCTTTGTATATTATGCTCTATTATATTTCTAGCAAACTACTTTTCGTAGTTGCAACATACAATTTGTTAACTCCCACAATATATTTCTTGTATCATTGAATACAATAAATAACACACTAAAATCTATTGAAATGCACAAATTGCTAAAATGTAACTAGTTGCAAAATTGCAGACCCCTACTTAAGGCTATTACCTTGACTTCATGTATTATTTTATTTATTTCAATATGGAAAGATGCTAAGCTTAGTTTGTCTAGATTGTTCCTAATAATTCCAACAACAAAAACATTACAACTGGCTCTTACATTTGCACCAATGATTGATAACTGCATCTACTTCATCAATTAATGAAACCACCTCACATCTTGCACTATTGCTGCTCAAGTTGTTTCACATTGATTGATCATTCCCAAAATGACTTGTGTAACATCTTCCTATGAGGTTTTAATCACGAGATAATACGTTCTTATGAACTGGCGATCCTCTTTAATATTGCATATAACATTCATTTTGCTTGATTTAATTTTGCAAAAGTAATTAACAACACATGCTTTCTAAATTTTCTATGAAGATGACCCATGTATTAATGATTTCATATAATTTTAGCTTGCCTATTTTGTAAACAATTTCATGGTTTTATTTATTTGAAGATAATTTATTTTTTAAATTATTTAAAAAAAGTAAACAAGGTCAATTTTAATTTTTAAATCAATAAAACATGATCAATTGAATCTTCATTTGGACATTGTGATCATATTAAAGGAAGCATGAATTTAATGTTTATTAGTGTTTCTAAGAGTGGTATAGACTATTCATTATCATCAATGTTAATATTAAAATCTTTAAAGTGTAGGTCGTGCCACATAAATGTTGTCAACATTTTAGAATTGGCTCTTTTTATCACCAATAATCCTATGTAAAATGTTTCTAAATTACACATCATAAAGCAGTGACAAAATCCAGCATTTCACTAAGTTAGGCAACATTTAATTCTTTGTAATCTAATGTTTTACATGAACAATGTTTTCAAGCTGATTTTACCTAAAAGAATCTTGTAATGACATAATGCAGATTTAGAGTTAAATATTTCAATTGAGAAATAATGTTCATAATTTCTTATTTTTCATACATTTTCATATCTTGCCATTTATGATATATAGATGTCATTTATCTTTCACACATGATTTCAACTATTTTGATACCAAAAGTAAACAAAATATTCAAATATTTTAAATTTTTGCAATGTATCATACACCAAAAATAATTTGACATAATCTTCAAAACTACTTAAATACATAGATTTGAACAAACAAATATTATAAAATTTAAAAAATTGAATAACTAATATATTAAAAATATATATTTAAAAAATATGCAAAACTTAATGATGATAGATTTTGCAAGAAAGTGTATTTTCAAAATAATTACATTAAAAGTGATCGATAAATAAAAAAATAATAATGATGTTAGATACTAAAAATAAATAAACAGTTTTAATAAAATAAAACCATAGTAACATAAGAAACAATTAGTTATATTTATTATTTAAATATTGAAAAAAACTTACGTTTTGTTAATAAACAACTACTCATGATTAATATATATATATATATATCATTATAAATAAAAAAGAAAATGAATATTAGTTCCTCAAGTATTATACAAAGGTGGTTCTTTGACCTTATCAAGCAAATCAAAGGACAAATATATTTTGTAACCAATAGTCCTTACTAATTGCTATAAGTCCAAAATATACTTGGCAATTTTACTGATGTAAGTTAGGCACTAACCAAAGATACATTAGAGATAGTCAAAACCATTCTTCAAATTTATTACATATTTTATTGAAGATGAGGTAAACATCCCAATGTTTGATGCCTTAGCTAGTTACATGCTATTGCATAAAACTTTAATCTTTTAAATTTTAAATTAGTCATAAACTTTATGTTTTGTGAATTTATCGTGCTTGTGACGGTGAAATTATTTTGTATTTGCGTCAGTCTTTAACATTTAAAAGATTTATATTATCTTGATGAATATCTCCATATCTAAAATTTTTTTCAATGCATTAAAGTTTAATAAGTTTTTATTTGTGACATCAATATTTATTTGCATAACTTTAAGGAAGCCTTCTTCATAAACAAATGTATGAATTGACATTTGAAATGTTTTACTTTTTTTAGTATAGTTTCTATTTATGATAGATATTTTCTAAATTTTTTTTTCATTCCTATTTATAATAGTTTTATTTAAGGTGTTACTCTCTAATGTTTTATTATAGCAATTATTATTGTTTGATTTAATTGTAATGTCTTATGTATATAATATAAAAACATTTTAGTATGTAAATTTTTTTTAAACTTGAAAGATAATTTATTTAAAATATGATGATATTACTCTACTAATAGTATTTTGACATACGCTTAGTTATTTTTAAAATTTCACTATGATAATAAAATTTTTAGTAATCTTTAGGATCTTTAAAAAATTTTAGGATTTTAAAAAATTAACAATTTGGTTATACTTTGAATGTTCTCGCTTATGATTTAAATTTAGGTTTTTTAATATTAAGTATTATACAAGAAATTTCATTTTTTTAATTATCATTCTATTTCTTGAGAATTTTATATTTATATAATTTTTTTTACTTTGGAACCTTGTTTATGATTTTGAAGTTATTATTATTTCTTTTATTAGAAATATCAATATATTCAATAAAATCATCAATATTTAATTGCCATAATAATTATTTTTTCCAATTTCTAATAAGTTTTATAAACAAAAAAATTTGTTGTGGTTCTAGTATTAAGAAATTTTTAATACATAATGTATATGTACTAAATATTCAAAATATTTTTCCACTTAATGATTCAATTGATTGTAAGTCATATGTTATTGACATCTCTTCAATAATTACAACATCAAGAGAACCATTTCTTACATAGTATGATAATTTTAAAAATTTAAACATTATTTTTTAATAATGATATTTTTAGCTCTACAATTTTTTTTAAACTAAGCCAATTTCGAATTTCTTGTTTTAAAAAATATAATTTTCAAAATTCTTGTTTTTTAATATATTTTTTTAAAAAATTTATTTTATAATTTAAATATAATAAATATACAATTTAATGAAAATTATAACATAAAAAATCATTATTGTAAAATTTCCAACATTACTCTTAAGAACATTAGTTGCTACATGGTTTGACTGAAATTATAAAATGAATTATAATTTATGCTGTTCTTATAATCTACATAATTAGAGTTCTTTAAGTGGACCTAAAAATATTTTTTTTCATACGAACATAAAAGTTTTCATTTATAAGATTTTTTTTATGTAAATTTTTTTGTAATTTAAATTATAGTTTTAAAGCTTTTTAATGTTTGTGTTAAAACTATGTTTATTAGGATCATGACTTTGTTTGATGAAATGACTTACATTATTAAATCAAATAAATATGAGCCTAAGCTTTAGGAAACAAATATCCTTGTTTTGGAGAGCAAGAAAAACAATTATGACATGCTTAATAAGTTTAAAATTTAAAATTCTATCAAATAAAAAAATTTATTAGTTGGTTTCAGTTGTTATCTTATTTAAATCGATTCTTGATGTCAAACGCAAATTGCACCAATTTTGTAGTTATTTTAACAATTATTGTTAATTTGGTTGAAATCATAACTTTTATTTCATTTGCTTTGATATCACATTTTTTAATATTTTGTGTCAATTAACTAGATATCTTATCTATTTTTCTAAAATTGGTAACTAAATTTGTAGTTTGCAATAAATTGAAGTAAATATTATTTCAACTTATCTTACACTTTTTCGTATAAATATATTTTAGCAAGTGCGAATTACAGGTGCTATAACAACATTCAACCCTTAGTATCGCTCAAATTTTTTGTATTGTAATGTTTCAAAGAGCATGTTAATGGATTCATCTTAAAATTTTTTAAAGTTTTAGGTTCATGTTGAGATTCTTTATTAAATAAATTAGTCAAAAAAATATATCATATGTTTCACCTTAAATATCATAGCAATCTCTAAAGTAGATGCCATGAGATTTATTTTCTTTGATTTTCTATCTTGCCCAAAAATTAATAAATATCTTATTGATCCTATTATCAATTTGTACCAATATATTTACAAAAGTAAATGTAGAAATATATTATCAAAATATTGGTAAAGATTAATGTCATGGACAATCTTTTATTCATGAATACACAATGTCATAAGAATATTAGGAAAATAATACAATTTAGAAGGATATTTACAACTATGAATATTCTATGATCATGATTATAAGTAAAAGAATAATGAAAATAAATCTGATCCCCAACTATAATTCTTAGACTTACTTCGTAATAAGGAAATGCACTTATTATCCTTATTTTGATGAAAATAATGGGAATGATAAGTAGCTATAGCAATTATAGCTCTTTCTTACTTTTATTTGATAAAGTCTGTGCAATACATTATTTTTTATGCCTTGTCATTTTTGAGAGTGGACATAGGTTTGATATTAGGTAGAACCATCTAAAAAATTCTTAAGTATACTGTAAAATTTTTGTTGACCTTCATATTTAACAATTTTCTTAAAAATTTTTTATTAAATAGAAATTAACATCTTTTAAATAAAAAATAAAGTTTTCACAAAATTAATTTTAGACATTTGTTTAAAATTATTATAAATCTTTTTGAACATTTTTTTAATTTTTTTTGAGAAACAAATAATTTATTTCTTAGTAATTCACTCTCCTTTGTTGAATCCCTCTCAACATGATCAAAGGAGCTCATTTGCTTAAGATGAATGTACAAAACTGAAATGTATTAAAATGAGTAAATTAAAAAGAAGGAAATTAATGAAGCATAAGCATACAAGTTTATATTTCGAATGCAAAGTTAATAGTATCTAGGACATGTGACCAAGCTTAAATAATAAATGAAGAAAAAAGAAAATTTTTTGCAAAAGTTTCTATTTAATAAAACTTTTTATTATTCATTGATAAGGATTAATTGCATTTTTATAAAAAGGTGCTTTTTTACGAAAGTTTCAAAACAACATTACAAAACAACATCAAAGCCACAGTGAGGTCATAGAGCTTTTCAAGTATTTTGTGAACAAGATGACACTCCAACATGATTTTAGGGACTTTCCCTTGTAAGTATGCTCCTCTCCCTTATTGGTTATATCTCATTTACATTAGCTTTGTGGCCCTTCTATTATAGTGAATTTGGGAAATTTTTTGATCCTTGCTAATCATGATAATTCTAATGTCTTTTTCAAAGTGTGAAGAAAAGGTCATGTTTGATGAGGATGATGCCTCCAAAAAGGTTATTCCCTCCTAACTCACTTTAATAGGTACCTTTTTTAGTTGGATGGCCCATCATGGAATTTCAAAGTGTACAAATTCAAAAAAATTGCATCTTTGAATCTATCATGAAGAGATAAGCATGTGCTCTTAAGATTTTTACAAGAATTGGAAAAAAATGATGTTGGATGTATAATATTCAGAAAATTGTATTCTTTTAAATGATGGTCCTCAAGTGTTTCTAACTTTTCCAACTCAATACTAAACCTATGTTAGCTCTAGTATGGATCTCATCAGAGCACCAACTAATCAACTTTGTCAACAAGTAGGCTCTATTCTCAATCATGTTAATAATTAGCAAGCCTTTAAAAGTATTGCTATGACAATAAGCTTAACAAGGCTACATTAGGCTTTAGTCTGTGTTTTGGTCAATCTTCGTAAAAATCTTCCCTTAGATATTAGAATCTCTAGAAAGGTTGGGTCCAATAATGGCTTATTGGAAATAATTAAGTAATGAAAATTTTCCTAAATATTATTGAAGTAACCATAGACAAGCATTCTCAATAGTCCAACGCAAGCAAGAAAAAGGTTCTAAACCCTTCAATGGAAGAAATGGAGAAGATGAGACACTTTTGAATTAGTGAAGTAATACGTAATGTGAAACTTCAAACTTTGGTAGCCATCAATGTATAAAACAATATCAGTGCCCCACTACATTACACATCATTAACACATAATAACAAAACCTAATTATACTGTTGGTCATCTATTCAATGATAGTATGATCAATTTCAATTAACAAATGTAAAGTAAGAGCAAAAAATATTTATCTAATTTGAAAATTAGGAAGGACATGTCGCTTAGACAAGTACATATACAATCTCTCAAAACCTTAAATAATGATCTTTAAGAAAAAGCAAAGACTCTCAAGCTTTCAAAGATATATTTGAACGGCCTCATAGTTGGTAATAGTGATTAGTCAATAAGAAAAGACACTAAATGGAATGTCAAAAAAATCATTCTCCTAAAAATGACAAAAAGAAGCTTTCATGAATCTCAAAATATTGAAATTATAGATTGTAATTAATAAAAACTTACTTTTCAACATAAGTGATGTAGTTAGTTCTATAGTAGCTTGATGCCTTAATAACATGTTCATATTACAAAAAATTAAGTTAATTGCAATCATCGAATGCTTTGTAAGTAATAGATAAATGGACATCTTTTACAAGAGAATAAATTTTCATTTTTGTGAAGCAAAATTTCGAAAAAAGTGTAGTTGTATTGGTTGTAGTACTTATAATGTTAGAAATTGAAAATTAAGAATATTTTCTTCACATGGTGATATGTAAATGATGTGCTATCTTTTCATGTATGCCAACTACTCCTTTATTAGTAGAATAAATCATTGGAGGGATCTAAGATTGTTTGGTGGAGACAAATTTGTCTTCCCTAAATAGAATTGATTGCCAAATATCTTTGCCAAGGATCAGAAATATAATGGTCATTCTTGTGGATACAATGCTAATCAATCACAATTTTCTCAAAGCCTTACTAAAATAATTGCTCAACATATGAACAAGTTCTTGTTATACAAATCCATATTACTGATCTTTTCTCTAGAAGTAATTAAATCTAATCCTAAACAACTTAGATTCCAAAGCACATGGATCGAAAGTATATAATTCTCACTAGTTGTTGCTCATAATTGGAGTCTTCCAACTTCTAGGTCTAGAATGTGGGCCAGAGTTTATAATTTGAAGAGAGCTAAACCCCACCTTAAAGATTGGTGTAAAACATAAATTTGGTAATATATTTGTGATGATTGAAGAAGAAGAATAACATGTCGTTGAGAAGGCAAATAATGTCAAAGTGTTATAGATGACTTTTCATGGTTAGAACTAACAAAGCTTAAGATGAATGAACCTTGATTGCTAAAAAAAAGATGTATGGAGAAAACATTTAATAATACTATAGGATACATTTTTGGAATTCTATAGGACATTTTAGAATTCTCAAAGCAAAAAAAATTAAGAAAATAAGTTCCTACAATTTTTCAAAAAAGTTTTAAAAACCATTTCGAAATGTATCAAATTTTGGTGAGTAGCATCGGTAAAAAGTCATTGACACTCTGGGTCCAGTTTGGGGTTAATGTGGATCGATAAGACTTAGCACAAACTGATGAATTATTACTAATGGTGATGGTAACCTCAATTAACAGAGGTGAATGGCTGTAAAAAAGTCCAAAACTAAATTTTAATCCCATTTTGAAGCAATTTTCAAGCAAATATTCTACTGATGGACTTGTGAGATTGTTGAAGGGAAGGTTTATATTGAATATGAGATGAAAATCTACAAAAAGTTTCCACTTGTTCTTTAAACAACTTAAACTAAATTATAAATGTAGATCACTAGATAAGCTAATAAAACTAAAAACAAATATGTAATAAATAAGGATCTACTATAATTGACCTACTCAATGATATTAATGACAGAAATGAATGAGAAGTATAGTAACCAATCCTCAAAGGGCTCCAAGTCTAAATATAACTATGCATCTCAGAGGTGAACATGTTTGTGATGTACTGGATGTGACCATATCCAATGGATAAGAGTTAAAAGATAAATGTTGTGTGGCTTAAGAATGGTAATAAAAACTCAAATTCCATCCATACAATGTTCAATAATAAACAAATGAAGCATAATATAAAAAGAATTAAAGATCCAATTTGAAGGGTCTTAGAGGATGATTTATTGCCAAATATGTTTTGGATTTCTTGAGGTCTCACTATTCCCTACTAAGAAAAAATAGAGGTGCTTCAACTTTTTATTCTTAAACTCGCTAAAAGAAAATATGATGTTAATTCAGATATTTAATAGGGAGAAAATACAAAAAAATATTTTGTTCATGGATTACTTATGTGCTTGTAGATTGTGTGGGTTTGATGACATTTATGATGCTATCAACAATTTTCTTATTTGTAGCCAATTACCAAAAGAATGCAGTAGTGCTAATTTATCTTTCCTTTTGAAGACTAATTGTAGCATATCTTTGAAAGTCATTATCACAATTTGGATGTATAGTTTCCAAAAAATTTATTAAGTTCTAGGTAGTTGGCCTATGGTGTTTACTATCCCCCATTATCTTAGAGGAGCAATCAACTTTCGATAAAGAAAGGGAAATCACTACAAATATCTTACTAGCATAACAAATCATAGTTTCATATGAGCAACTTCTTGATTTAGATGAGAAGATCAAAGCTAATAGCTTTATTATCGAGCTAGACATTAAGAACGTAGTAAATAATATATTGTGGGGGAAACATGTATTAGATAAATTTAACAACAATAGTTAATAGTCTAGTCATGAGTAACTATAATATAAGCTAGATGTTTTTTGTTATTTATAAGAAAGGAAATTGTTCCATCTAACTCTCCCATTGGCTAAATCACGATAATCCTCTATCCCCATTTCTTGTCCATATTGTAGCTAAAGAACTAAGAAGGTGGATAAATAATTAACATATATAAGGTTATGCGAAGCACTAGGCCACTCCATGTGGTTGTCAACGAAAGTCCCATTTCTGCTCTATAGATTTCCTTTTACTCTTCGTAAGAGGTGATAAACACTTAATAAAAAATCTCAAGTTATTGTTCTCTAACCTCTATGGTGCATCAAGTTTGTAAATTAATGTATAAAGGTTCTTCTTTATCAGGTGTAGAAACGCGAAACACAAACAAGAGAACATTGGCAAGGAGCTCTTGCTTTAGAAAAGATACTACCTTCTAATCACTTAACTCAAAAGCACATTATTCGAAGGTAAGAAATAAGTGCTCCACTTTGATCACTAGATTAACAAAACATCAAAAAAGAGATCATTCTCAATGGGAGGTCATACTTATTAATCATGTCCTCTAGTCAACGTCTCTTTATAAATAAAATTATATCTTATCTTCTTAATAATATAATTAATTTTTTAGAAAGTGTGATAAATGGTTTTCTTTGGGGTAATAAAGATTTGTTGAGCAAGGACCACTTGGCTTGTTAGAACGAGATTAGCTTTCCCTATAAAAAGTATGGATTACAAGTTAAGAAATTAAAGGATATTATGGATGTATATAACGTAAAGTTTTTTTAAAAGGTATGCACCAGAAACATGATTTATTTTACATACTTCAGATGTAAGTTTCGTTATAGGAAATGTGTGGAGCATGCTTAATGACTTGGAATCAAATATGAATCACCATCTAACTAATTTTGTATATTGTGATACTTGGAAAAAAATAGATAATTATTGCAACAATTGTTAGACCCTCACAAAGCATGGTAAATTCCCTATGAATTCAAGATGGGATAATCCTATAGTTAATTAATTGGCTTATTCTAAGTCATAAAAAAAGTAGAATAATTATCAACCTTCTAAAATATCTCTTTTAATGTGTAAGCCTATATATCTAATTATCTTTATATAACAACTTGAGGAAGTTGAATTTCAATTTATTGACAAATGCACTTTTTGTGTTTATAGGGACTCTCAGATGAACCTTATGGAACCCCTTAGTAATGATCTTGGCATTAAACAAACCCAACATCATGATTCACAAAATACTTCTACAAGGATGGAAGTGTCACACAAACTAAATAGCTATTGAGAATTTATTGATCTACCAACTCTCATATGCTGTAAAATCTACAAGATAAAAATTCAAAATACTTCAATGAGCAAATATTCCCTATGATTTTCCTAATAAAGCTAAACATAATACTGATGAATTTTAAAATGTTGCTTAATTATTTAAAGTTTTTCAATAGATCCAAAAGTGGTAAAATATGCATTGCCTTCATTTGTTTTCTTAGATTAATTGAATAATAGAAAAAAGTGGTTCAATGGACCTCCCTAGTAGTGGAGTTAGAAAAATTAAATTCTAGTGGACTAACTAGAAATAACCAAGGCCCTATATATTGTGTTTGTGTGATTGGAGACTACTTGGTAGAGCTATTAAAGCACTCTTAATTTACATGGAATCTATAAAATGTATAAGCTAAAGCCATTGAAATACTGTTTGGTTTAAATTTATGTGATAATATGGGATTATAGAAACATCATTATAGAATCAAACCATTAATCATTCCCTATAATTATTCAAAAATGGATTGGAATCCCTTGGTAAATCTAACCTAACTAAATAGAATGAATCAATTTCTATGCAAAGTGGTTAAATTATAAGACATATTCAGGGAAGGAATTGTAGTAAAAAAAGTAGTATGCTTAAATATCTTGTAACTATATTCATTTGACATTCTAAATTCATAACAAACTCCAAAAGTTTTCAAAGCTTGAGTTAAACTTGATGAGGATAGGTGCTCATGTATTATATAGTGTCGTAGGGAAGGTCATCCAATTAATACCATCATTATTAAATGTATGGAATGCATTCACATAATCATTATCACTGACTTAAATTTGTTCTTATGAAACTTACTAAGCATTTGGGGCAAAACTAATAAACTAAAGTCTTGCAAAACCACTAGATTTTATCATATATCTTTCATTTTAGCTTAAGAAATAAATTTTGATAAACTAGTTTGGTTGACATAACAAATGCCAAGTTAACCACGTTCTATGAAAAAGGAATGAACCTATTTAGTGTGGCTCGTTTCTTAGTAGGAATATCAATGTACATTTAATTTCTAAATTTTAACAAATGATAACTAGAACTTCATATAGCTTAAATCATGATTTTTTGTATAAAAAAGAAAACCCATATAACCCATTATATAATATTCCCATCAAACTTAAACTTGATTATAACAAAGATACAAAAGAAAGATTCACAAATTTTGAGTACTATTGCAAAATTAAATTGATTTGATAATGGATTGCTATTATAATAATTTTTTTGAAATGTTGATACAATAGAAAATTTGTTAAGGAGCTACCTATCAAATTTATTGTTCTTTCTAGCAATAAGATATGGAAAGAACGAGAAAAAGAAATCTCTTTCTCAACAATTTCTTTCTCATTTTATTAAATAGATAATGTAATTATTCATCAATTCTCATTACAAAACATGTTTTACATCCTGATCAATCAGTGCTCCTTGGTTCATTGGCTAGCACATCTTGCAAATGGAATTATGTAAAGACTTGTTCAATGGCACCAGATAAGTATGATGGACTTAGTTAGACAATACATCACATCCTCTAGATATGTGGAATCATTAGTGACTTTCTTTAGATTCTTTGCACCAATATCATGGCTTTCAATCATACTAATGTGTTTATTAATGACTAAACGAATATGATGACACTTATTGACTACTTCAACATGTATAGTTATAGAGTTCATCATAGTACTAAATTATATCTTACTTCGTGAGAAGTACAATAATAGCAAAGTAGGCTACCAAGACTAGAACTTTTGAATTGTCCAAAACATTTTAATAATGCATCAATTCTCAGATTGGATTATTCCAACGGAGAACAATTTCTTAGAATGTGCATTATGATTCCTTAATCAACCTAATATAACTGTTCACAAAGATTACCATCTTCTATGCACATTTCTTGAGGCTCATCAATCAGATCTACTGTTATACCCAGTAAAATTTTTATGTTAATCTTTAATAAATTAATTTATTAAAGATTAACATAAAAATTTTTACTGGGTATAACAATTGATGATCTTCCTGGTTTGCAAGTGACACCAGATTCTTCTTATGTGGAACTACTAGTTCGCATCCTCGAGGAGAGCAGCAGACAGCTGAGGAACAGGTCGTTTCCTATGGTCAAGGTGCTGTGGAATAGACATGACGAAAGGGAGGCAACCTGGGAGCTAGAGCAGGATGTTGCGGAGAAGTGGCCAGAACTTCTTGCTAAATTTCGAGGGCGAAATTCCTGATAAGGTGGGGAGATTGTTATACCCAGAAAAAAATTTTATGTTAATCTTTAATAAATTAATTTTTGGCTTGGATGATTTCAGATCGATAGTAGGATGAGCCAGGAGCTCAATTGGAGGCTATTGGAATTTCTGAAATTTTTGGGGATTTTTCGGAGCTTCGAGGTAAATTTTAAGTAATTTTCCTGTTTAATTATATTTATTGGATTTTTAGAAATTCGAAAATCCATTTAAATTAAACCGGAAATTTGGTTTTTTTTACCGCACGTGAACCGGACCGGAACGGTTCAGCGGAGGCGGAGGCGGTTCGCCGAGTGAGTTTGCGCGTGCGTTCTGATAAGCGGATCGGACGGTCGTGATCGACGGTTGGGATTGAACCGGCTGATCGGGTGCTTACCGTGTCGATAGCGTGTCCACAGCGCGTATCGGGTGCTCACCGTGTCGGCCAGGAATATAAAACCCTCGCGAAATACATCGATTAGGGTTTCGTTCGACCGACTGATAGAAAGGAGGTTTTCCGTCGTACGGCGCGTGATTCCGGCGGCCTGGCAAGGGGCTTTTTGTGCCTGGAGATTCCCGGGACCGAGGAGAGTCGATTGATACCGGGTTCGTTCGGTGAGGAGCTGCGGCGAGCTGCGGACGAGGTCCACCGTCGCCGGCGTCTTTGAGGTAGGAAATTCAGTTTAAATTAGTTATTTAGTAGAAAATTTAAATGCATGGAATATTTTGCTTAATGAAAACAAGCATGTGGATGAAAAATCGGATTTAATTGAATGCTAATTGGTGTCTTTTGCAAATTTCGGATTTTCTGGAAAATTTCCCATTTCGCCGAAAAAATTTGTTAATGCTTAGGAGCATGTTAGGAATTTGTTCTCCTTGATCTCGGTCGCCGGAAATCGACGGGGGAAAACGGAATTTCCCGGAGAATTCATCGGCTAGGGTTTCGCGGGCGCCGGGCGGAGGAAGGAGATGGATTAGGATTTAGTTAATTAGTTAATAATTAATCGTAAATTAATTAATTAACAATTATTAATTAAATTGGCGCGGATGAGAGAGAAGCGGAAGGATTTATAATTCGGAAATTAATTCCGAATTTACGGAAATGATTTATTTAATTTTAACGCGGCGCGGAAGAGGATAAACGGGAGGAATTAAATTCGGAAATTTATCCCGAATTTTTGGAAAAAGAAAATGCAGAATATTTAATTCGAAAATTAATCCGAATTTCGGAAAAAGGATTATGGGAAAATTTAATTCGGAAATTTAATCCGAATTTTTGGAAAAATAAATTGCAGAATATTTAATTCGGAAATTATTCCGAATTTTTGGAAAAAGGATATATGTGGAATTTAAATTCGGAAACTATTCCGAAATTCGAAAAAAATGGATAAAGACGGAAATTGATTACGGAATTTAAAATTCTCCTGAAGTAGGGAAAAATGTTATCAGTGACGACAGTACAGTTGAAAACAGTCATACAGAGGTATGGTACATGGATGCTACCAGAACAGTCAGTAACTGGTATAGTTGTATTGCTTGGATGGCAATGGCATGGATTGAGTCAGTTTACTCAGTGTTGGCAAATTTTATGGATTGGCATACTGGACCGGACTACTATAGACCCTATATGATGTTTTAGGGTAGTTGTGGTAGGTAACTGTGCGGTTCAGACTTAGCTTCCACAGTATACATGTGGACTGGTATGCGCCTTGTCGTACCTGGACACATGTTGCTGAATCTTGGAGTTAGAGATTGACAATGATTGTAGGGGCGTGAGCTTCTATGGAAGTTGTTGGTAGAGGACTCCTTGGGACGGTGGCTGAGTCGATCTCTCCTGGTCCATGTGTGTAGGCCTGCGCGCCTGAGGGTGGCAGGGGTGTCTCGCAGTGGCTAGCCAAGTGTGTAGGCCTGCGCACCTTAGGGTGGCATGGGTGTCTCACGTTGGCTAGAGATTTTGTGACTGGATCTGTCTATAGTCTCCAGGAGATTGATTGACGAGAGACGCTGCGGTGTCGGGTGCTTAGGCGCCATGCGTGTTTCGAGATGGGCGTTCCCACTGGCACGCTACCTGGAAGCCCAGAGGAGAGCTACTCTAGTGTGACTGGGGGTGACTGTGGTTGGTCGGAGTCTGGGACTGAGAGTGCCTTTCCACCCTACATTGTTATGCTGTATTCCTATACTCTTGCTATTATCCTTCTTTTGCATGTGAGTTTTTACTAGCTGTCTTTCCTACTGGGCGTAGCTCATTCCTTTTTTATCTATATTTTTCCAGTGGCTCGGCAGACTTGACGCCACCCAGCTTTAAGTGGGATCGTGATCAGTAGGCTAGTGGAGCAGATCTGATCTGTGATTTTTGAGATATTCTGATTAGTTGATTGTCGCTGTTGGATGTATTCAGTGAGACTGTTATTTTTATGTCTTGTATTATGTGAGGGTAATTCTTACTTATGTATCTAGTTGGATGATATTGTATTTGTTGGACTTGGATCTTATTTTTGTGATGTAGTTTCCATTCACTGTTTTACTTTATTATCTTGATGGTATAGTGTGTGGAGTGCTATATTTTATCTGAGGATGTTATGTATTTTATTTTTGATGGTGAGGTCATTACATGACTATGGAACTTAACATTGGGGGTTCAGACTTCTATTAGACCGGTTCTCCTATCGGTATGGGTTAGGAGTATTGGGACTAGTAGGAGTAACATTGCACGAGTCCATCTGTTAATTCAGGAGTCATGAACCTGATTTGACGGTGTACCCGGGAGATGGGATCCACATTGTTAAGGAAAGTAGGTGTGTAATGATGTGTTATATCCTATGTTTTTGGCTACTCAGGTTGGTATGGGATGATCTGAGCTGTCTATATGCAAAAAAAAAAAAAAAAAAAAAAAATTTATGCCAAAATCAGCCTAGAAAATATGGGGTGTAACATCTACCTTTTGTGATTCTTTTTTGTGTTAAGGTCATTCAGATACTACGACTCATTGAAAAGGATTGGAGAAACATGTTCACACCAATTTGTTTTTCTTACATCATACAATCACAAAGTCCATCAATGTAGTACACGATATCTTACTTGAGGGTAAGATCATCATAGGATAAATATGTGGCATGGCACGAACCATTTGAATTTGTCTAAAATTGCTTTGATTTCTGTCAAACAGTGTAGTTAAAATAATACATTATTACGTTAATCAAATTTATCGTTGAGGCACATTGTCTTAGTTTTTGTGATTCAATTCCTTAATTAGCTTGGTTTATCAATTAATCAATATTTTCATAAAATGTTTATTAATATGTTTCTCATCATACAATATGATAGTTCCTTAGACCAAGACAAGTCATTACACTCTTATGTGTGCTGTACAATTTCAATGCATAACTTATCTGGAATCAAACGTGCTAACGACAATTACCTTTATGCATTGGACTCATTCGAACCAATAGACTGAATTGGTAATACTAATACTTCAACGAGACACTCCAAATCTTTGAATGGTAACTTTTTCGCATATGAACCAAGCCTTTAGAAATCTTGATAAAAATAATAATTTATTTTAAGTAATAATTTATAACTATTGTGACTTAAATGTTTAGTAATGGTGGAAAAGTTCATAAAATCTTTTTAAGAGATCTCAAATGATTATAACAAATGTAAATAAAACTATATAACTTATAATCAATTTAATCATACACTAGCAAAATTGCATATCATCGTCTAATTACTCAAAATTTCGAAAAACTAAATTCTTCATTTTCTCATTGCCACACAAATAAAGCCATGCATTGCATTATTAAGGAAACTATGGGGATCATTTATATCAACATAGCTTAAAAAACTATATAATTTTTTTATATCAACATTCATGTGATGCTAGACATCACAAATGACAAAATTAGACTTTATTTCTTTTTTGATGAGAAAATTATATAACTAATTTTTTTTCTTTAGAATTAGCCAATAGGTTGTATTTCACACTTTAAAAAAATCATTGAGCACTTATGTTCTTACATTTAAAAAACTTTATTAAGGCTTTGACATACTAACATTTTACATATCACACGGAAGTTCCAATGGATACTAGTCTTACATAGACTTAGAGCAATTCAAAGTTTGGAATCTCAACTTTTAGTTAGTCTATGATATCATTCCTATTATAAGGGCCAATTACAATTCACCTTTGTTCATTACACTTTTTAATTTTCCTTCTATCAAATTTTGAAATTATTTGTATTTATAATTTTTCTTCATTTCGAGATTAATTAGTATCTTGTAGAAACTTCTAACATTAAATGTTATCCATTATATCTTTATAGTAGTATGATAATTCTGTTAGCATAAAATGTTTTACAAAATGACATTAAGAAGGCTTAAAATTAAGCGTTGGGTTGGTTTACTCACTAACATATTCCACCTTTACTAGTACTAGTATTAATTCGTGTGTTCTACTGGAGCCTTCTTGACTCTTCAAACTCATTGATCTGTTTAACACACATTGACCATTGTTGATCTGTAATCCAAAAAATTTCTTGACCGTTTAACACATCTTGACTTGTTATCTAGTGCTGGCTCACATATTAGAGATGAGGTGTAATTAAGCCCCTCTACTTGTGCTGTATTGTTCGCATAGGACACCTTGTCGCAACTCCCTAGATTGACACTCAAAATGCACATGCCAAATTAGGAGCATCTTATGCCAAATTAATTTTACTTCATTTAAAAGAATAATTTTTGTCAAATTCAAATTAGTATTTTTATAATTTGTGTTGAATTTGGAATTGTTAAAATGTACTTTAGAATTCTAAAATATGTTGCACATATTTCCAAAAAATATTGTTTTATATCCTGGATAAACAACTTGTCTTTATAGCATTAAGATATTTATAAATAGTAATACTAAAAATATTTTAAGCCATGTAATTTGAGTAAAATATCAAAGTGCTTCCACTAAGCTAGTTTAATAGAAGCATGTTGTGTATATTCAATATAACAATGTGATTTTAAAGGAAACTTAAGAAGGAGAGTGAAAGGTTTAGAAAAGAGAGATCCCAAAATATTATCCAATATTTACAAGAGCATCAAATCTCTGAGAAAGCTCTTATTAAATTTCAACTTTTGGAAAATCAATCATCCAATCAAAATTTCTAGTCTCTCTTAGTGAACATGTGATTTTATTATTTATCATTTTGAAAACTCCACTTCTAAACCTTAGCATTTCGGCACTAACTTGAGTATTCTGGATGTTTGCGATTAAAACCACTTGTTTATTAGTTTAACATCTCTTATGTTAAAGACCAATGCATGCCTTAAGCTTCTTAAAGAGTTTTTCCTTGTCTAACAGTCCTAAAATCTTCAATAGGAAAACTATAAAACCTTTGGGTAGACCTTTTAAGGATAAGTTACATGAATGTTGGAACATTTCAATTATTGATGACCAAAATATTGCTTTTAGATGTCATTTTATATTAACTTTGTATTAAGGAATGGTTAGCTGTAAGAACTTTCCATAATTTCAAATTTAACTTCAAACCACCATCTTTTATCTTTATTAAATTGTTTTTAATAGCTATAATTTACTAAAAATTATATGAAAAAAAATTACAAAATAAACAAAAAACTTATTTTCAAGTTTAATACTAAAACATTCATTTATTTTTATGTTCTTTTGTTATTTCATTTCATGATTTGTTTGTTTCTGATTATCTTTACAATCTTGAAATGATATATGGTTAACTTAAGAAAATATGAATCATTAAAGCTTGATGATTTTTTGAAGATTTCTTTCACTATTGGATTACATGAAAAAAGAATTACTATGGCAATATCCCCAGAGAACTTGGTTCAAATTTTTCTATTTTTGATTTCTATAAATTCTAATTTTTGAACGAAATCTTTTAGCTTATACATCATATATGCATATGCATGCATCATTCCAAAATCTTGTTAATATCAATATTGATAAATTTTATATATGAAAATTCCATATCATCAAGGACCAATTTGTGTGCTTTACATATGTAAAATCAAAGCTAACACAAATTTATTGTTATAGACAAAGTTAAATTATATTGCACTACTCTTTCAGGAAAACCATGTCTCCAATTCCATGTAAATATTCTTGAATTCATAGGTGACATTATTTTTTATGTCAACTTAGAATGCTTCGCACTCGCCACACATTACTACCTCTAACGAATAGAATGCTTTTTTGAGTCGTAAATACAAAGCTTTAGGAAATTAGGTAGGTCTCCTAACAGTATAAGCCTCTGTAGTGGCTAAAATTAACTTTGTTGAATTCAAATTGACATAGGCAATAGCTCATTAAGATTAGTATCTTGAACTATTTTATTTGGGAACTATTCTATGTGAGTAGATAATATTCATCACGACCTTGACATCATATGGTAATTACAAAATCTATTATTCATATAAGTACTATTTTAATATTTAATCATCACTATCAATTATTTGTTTAAATAATTGGTAAAATTATATTCATAATGATTAGCTACAAGAATTGATCGTGTACCCAAAATCTAACAAGTAATAAACGTTTAAACTTAGCAAAACATTGTATGATTTTAAGACCATAATCAATAAGAAAAATAATTTGTCAATATAACTAAATTATTCAATTAATTTTGATTCACTAAGAATTAAGCCACACCAAATTAATAAGGATGAATCCATTGTGAATAAAATAATTTGAATAAGGAGTCTAGGTGAACAAAAATTCTACCCATATATACATATGTTATGTATTGTTTTGGAATTGGTAATAATCTTGATACACATGTATTTAACCCAACCTTAAATTTTAAAATCTCAACCAGATGTTGTGGATAGATTAGTTATGGAATTCAAAACATGTAAGAATTAGTGAATCTTCTCATGACAAGGTGTCATATAAGAAGGCTTAAGTATTGTCCATTTTATAGTGACAAATTGTGTTAAATTAAGATGCACACAATTATTTCATTATTAAGGAATGACTACCTAGTATTCCCTATCCCAAATAATCATTTTCCAAGATTCAATTGAATACATCAGTAACGATAATAAATAACCAATAATTAAATGGTCGATGGTTGTGATGGATAGGTAGTGATAGTATCGATGAATATCTTAATTGCTATGTATAGCGGAGTCTTTGTTGTAAGTTTAATGGGCCTCACCTCCCTCAACCATTCATTTGTTGAAGTTGTTTGCTAGGCAGCAAACATTTCATTAATTTGCATCAACCAAAAAGAACCATCAATGGTCAGCCAAAAATTATTTTTAAAGAAGAAAAAATTAAAAGAATTGACACACCATTAAGGCTTGCATTAATGAAAAAATTTTCACACGTTTTTCTAAATATGGATAGTGGCATTTGAGAAAGTAAAAATTTTTAATGACTAAAAGGTATCATTTTAGGATAACTAACACATACTAATTAAATTTGATTGATTATATGAGATGTTGGCATCACCAAGCATAGAATGTCAATGACTTTAAGAAAACAATATTTCACATGAATGTTGTTTGAATCAACATTAGCTCTAATTTATGTTTGATTTGAGTTTCTTAATGACGTAGCTCTGCACTTCTTAGCTTTGTTAGAAAAAACTCATATACAAGTGACAACATCGACTATAAACCTAACTAGATTAAGCATAAACAAGATGTCTGTTGAACAGGATCTAGTGAAAGAATTACCTAGTTGAATCTAGATAACAAAAAATTTTGAAACTGAAATAGGTTATGGCAAAACATTAACTATGACATGTTTACTATTAAATCAATTTCTATGGCCAAAGTTACACTTCTATTCAATGAAAAAAAAATAAAATTTCACCAAATATGTTTACAAAAAATAAGCACCGACAAATGTGAATGAATATAATCTCACTAAGCCATTACTTATGAAATAGGAAACACTCAAAATTTAAAGTCACTACATTCTGAGAGTTTCATTTTAGATAGGGATGTTCTATGAAAAAGTATTGGGCCACTATGAAATGGCCCCACTACAAGGAAGAAGTATAAAAACTCACAAATGGTTTAGCTAATTTAGCTTTTTGTACAATTAGCATATGCTTAAGGAAAACAAAGTTTCCAAATGAATTAACAAGGAACAATCAAATAGGATATGGAAAAAAATTCAATATGATATGTTTATAATAAATCAATTTCTATAAACAAAGTTACACTTCTATTCAACAAAAAAAAATTTCACCAAATATGTAACAAAAAAAAAGCACCGACAAATGTGAATGAATATAATCTCACTCAGCCATTATTTATGAAATAGGCAACATTCTAAATTTAAAGTCACCACTTTCTGAGAGTTTCATTTTAGATAGGGATGTTCTATGAAAAAGTATTGGGCCACTATGAAATGGTCCCACTACATGGAAGAAGTATAAAAAGTCACAAATGTTTTAGCTAATTTTTTTTAGTACAATTAACATATGCTTAAGGAAAATTAAGTTTACAAATGAATTGACAAGGAACAATCATTTTATGATTTTAGCAATGTCTAGCTCAAATGATCTACAAATTCTAATCTTATGCCATCTAAAGTGGAAGATTTCAATCTAATTTAGAGTAGGCACTCGAAGAGAAATATTAAAAATGGTTAAAGAGGCATCTTTGTTTGACTAAGATTTGTAGAAGTGCTTGATTTTCTTAAATGTCATAACAAATGACTTTTATTGTATAACATCCTTGCTTGTAATATTAGATGTAAAACAAATAAGAGCTATGGAAGGTAATTTGTACTTCTACTCAAAACAAAAATATTTCTAATTGCTGTCATGGAACCTATGGCTAATAATAGCTAATTGCATAATCTATCTAAGAGATTAGAATTTGAGCACTGCATTATGAACAAACCCAATGGGATTTAGATATGATGAATTAAAAGCATACATTGCCAAACCATAAATGAAGATGAGCAATTAGTTCACTTGCTCATTGATAATCCATGAAGATAAAATGGTGCCTATGATACTTATGTGCATGCTGAATTCATGTGGTAAATGAAGAACACTTTGGTACTTGGTGGCTCAATTTGTGAAGGAAATGAAGCTCCATGGATAGAAATAACATACTTTAATATAATAGCTACACTTGATGGATAAAAGAGTTCATATAATCCTAGGAAGGAAGTAATGAATGAATTCATTGATTACATCAGTAAATGGTCAGTAAGGGAACTCTCGCTCATTTGGCATTTATTTAAATGGATAAGGAATGAAAAGGGAAAAAATTCAATAGAAGGATACATTGATTGTTAAGTAATCATGCATAGATTGATCTATTCTCAGTAATAGTAATGCAATACTTTTATAGAATTAGATAAACTTATTCACATTTACTTCAATCTATAAGACGTCATAGTCCTCTATTAAAGTTGTTAAATTTTCAAAACATATGAGTTAAGTATCTAATCTTCATCCAAAATATAGAAAATGATAGTGAAATTCTTTTATTATTATTAAAATAATTAATAATTTTCTCCCTTCTAAATTCACCATTATTATTGCTTCTAATGAAAACTAAATTTTGGCAAATCTCCCTTTCTAATTTAGTTATCAAGATATAAAATGTTCTAGAACATTTACTCCTTTTTTGCAAGAAAATTATCTATGTATACCCAAAATAGACTTCTAACACAACTAGTCCATAATTCTTATGCCTTATACTCATGTATTGTTTATCTCCAAATCATTTATTTGAGAAAGTTCAAAGGGTATACATAATCATCTACAAAAGGAAATTTTTTTTAACCTTTTTTTTAAGTTATATTAAAAAATTTTTCTTAAGGTAAGTGTGCTAGCATGACAAAATCTTCTATGCCATAACTTATACTTGTTAACATATGACACAATCATTCTGTTGAGAATTGTTTACTTTTTGCAAATCATGTAAATATGTGTTATTTCTTTTAGTTGCAATAACTAAAAGATTTACATCTTTACTAATTTTATATGTAATGGAATGAAATAAAATAATAAAATTGCTATCACATAATTCACTCATATTTTAGAAATTATACATTAACCTTTAAGCTAATAGGCCTTAGTAATAAAAAAATGCAGAATTTCCAATAGTACTTATTCATTTGATATATTTCTTTGAGTTCTTATTAAGTAGTACCTTTCCTTAAACATAGGCTTCCTGTTAGGATAATAAATTGATTGTTTTAGTAATGTATCTCAAAAATCAACAATCCAAGAGACACATCTTGCTCATTGTTTGAAAGAAAACCTTCCTACAATTATAAATTAATTGTTAGACTTATGAAGCCAAACCATTTTAGATCAAGCATATTTTTAAGTGGATGAACCACAGTTTTCCCTAACTATCAAGAAATATTCGGAAATTTTGATTAAATATGAGCTTTAACAATACCTACATGTGATGTATAGTTGATTTCCATGCTATAATGGCATGTAAAATTGTTATTGTAACCTTGTAAAATATTGGCATTTGCTTTACCCCAATGAACATGATATATTCTAACGTTTGAAACCAAAATATTTCTTCGAATAAATTTTGCATTTAATAATGAACAAGTATGTTTCAAAGATTTATGATTATTAATTCCTTAACTAATGATACATGCCCTTAATTTTTTATTCTAATCCATCATTAGCCTTTCGCATGTTCATTAAATATATCTTAGCCTTATTTTTAATATGTTCACAAAGACTAAAATATTAGCTATGCTTTTCATTTAGTTTCTTATATTCCTTAAATAAAGTATCGTATTATTGCTCAGAAATTCGTTGCTAAGGTAATCCTTCAATGTAATAACTTACCTCTACTTCACTTAATAATGTTCATATTTCTTCTTAATCCTCTCAGGTCACAATCAAGCAACTCCTCTTCTATTCTCACTCCCTTTTTGGACCTTTGTTTTATATATCTTCTTCTAACACAAAAAATTTTAGAAACACCATCCAAAATTAGAGCAATGCTATCTTCATTTGTGGTCAACTTTCATGTGGTATCTTTCTCTTTGTTTAGTGTTATTGTTTACTATTTGTTCATTAATTTTTTTTGTAAATAAAGCCTTTCTTTTCTTTTCTCCTCTCCAACAATAGTTCATTAGTCATGAGCTCACCTGTAAAGTCATCCAATGTTATAATGCAAATGCTAGTAGTAATCTTGAAGGTTGTGGTGAAAGATTAATACTCTTTTAACAAAATTCTAAGGATTTTGTTTTGCTGGTAATTCATAGATATAGTCTTTTCTAGACTAACAAGTCAACTAATAATGTTAATAAGTCAAATATACCTTCTCTCAATAGATACATTAGAAAGCATTTTCAATAATTCTTAATCATATGTCATCATGTCAATTTTAATTTCTTAAAGAAAAAGATGTACCATTTCATGTTAGTATTAACATGTGGCAAATTTCAAAAGTAATTTCTAAACTCATAATACTATTAGCCTTAACAACATTCAAAGAACATATTAAAATATTAATATCTTTATCATTTAATTAAATTCTATGTTTTTTCCTTGTATCCATTTCTAATGTTTTTTTTCTTTTAATTATCCTTATGAATTGTTTAAGTGTGTAACTCCCTACTTACTAACTTCAAGTTTATGGTAGTCATAATATTTCAATAGAGATTATAGTGACCACAAAAAGCAGTAGCTTACTAGTGGAAGCTATTATGTCACCCTTGGCTTTGATGGGTCAAGTCATAAATGTTTCGTATTTTATTTTAATATACTTGTTTAATGTAAAATATTTTGACATGTAAATAATAAGCTATGTACATTTTAAGATGGTGAATTAGTGATTTTTGAAGTACCTTGGAGTGTTTAGTAAGCTTCAACGATTGATATATGTTCATTAAATTTAAAAAGTGTTTTATGTTATCAAATATTAGTTTATTGATTTTATGATAGTGTCATTTTATTTTAATTTCAAATCATATTCAAGTATCAAACTGTTCAAACATCTCCTCGATTTCGCAAACAAATAAGATTTTATATTTTAATCCCATAATAATTTCCTTGATTAAATCTTATCCTTATCAAATTTCATTTTTAGTTTGTTTACTAAACCTTAACAAAATTAAAATCATTAATTATTTTAAATTTTTAATAATATTAATAATAAAAAAATTGCCACATCCTACGTTGTGCCTAAGTGCAAAGCTCTCTGCTTGGCCTAGCAAGAGGGGACACCCACAAGCCTCAAGTCAAGAAACAATCTGATCTAAATTGGTTCGAGGTCATTCTGGCCATGAAAAATTCTTGAACTGAATGGGGTAAGGCATTGGATCAAGCTGGGCTGCACTCAAGCCAATTTTATGAGTCAACAAAGGGGAGAAAACCCTAATTAGGTTTAAATGTTAATCACCTGTGAATACCTTTATAGTCTAATTACCATTTCATCCCAACAATATGGGAAAAATCCCTTATGCTAGTCTGTATCCAAAATTGTGATCACATGGTAAGGCTCGCATCCACTTTATTAATTTGTGATTACTAATACAATAGATTTTATATAAGATTTATTGCAACATTTGATGGCCATAGCTACATCTTTACTTTTTGGATGACAAGAACTCTTTTAATTTTTTGCTTGAATCATGTGGCTCATAATTTTTTGATTTGAATCTTACAATTGAGATCCACTGTAACTTCATCTATGTTGAATGGAATGATCCATACCTTATTTAACCTGATTGAATGGTCTAGATCGAAACTACCATGACCGAATTGTCCATAACTCATTAACTTATTTAGCATTAGATTTCATGGTCTATATCACCTTTAATCAATTCCAATGGATTTAGTCCATGCTGCCCTAATGGCTAATTATTTAGCTCTTGTGCTAGCCATTTTTAAAAAAAACTATTTTATCCAATTTATACAAGCTTTCTAAGTTGTTTGGCTAAAACTTTTTACATGACTTTTCTGCACTTTATAACAACTATAACAAAAATTTTTCTATAATTACCTAACAAGTGTAAATGAAATAACTAATGAATATGAATCAATCCTTGAAATCTAAACCAAAAACTAGTGAATATTCTTTGAGATAAATTTTTCTAACAGTAACTACGACTTCTTATTCATAAATCAACAAATTTTTCTAGCTAAGCCCTATTAATTTAAATTTTAAAATTCTTATATTCCTTCTTAAATTTAAGCTCATTGTGTTTTGTTTTGTTAATCAACAAATATAAGAAGCTATCTGAATTTATCGCAATATTTTTTCCCTGCTATATTTTTTTTATTCTCTTGGGTTAGGCGAGCGAACATTTGCAAAAGCTTGAGTTTAATTTGATCTTGTAAAAATTCAAGATTGGATTAAGCTCAGAAAAACATGACTTATAATTGAACCAATAAAAGTTAGTGGGTTCGACATGAACCAAAAAACTATAAGTTATAATTTTTCATTAGTGGTGTTTTTTCAGCCATAATTACGGGTCAATGTAGGTTTAATTTGATTAAAAGTGCTTCAAAATTTTTGTGTCGTATTATAATTTTATTTATTTTCCATAAAATTAAAAAATAACATATATATTTGTAATCATAGTTTTTTTATAAACATACAAATAGTTTTTAGAAATAAAAATATTTAAAAATAGGAAAAAAAATTTTAAGTAAAACATTCACTCCGTATCTGATGAAATTGACACACTATGTTTCATTTCAAAAACACATTCACCAAAACTTGGACAAGTATAAATTTAAGCAATTTTTTACCATGAAATTTAATCACCTTAGAACGGCATCTGACTCTAACACAAACTAAAACATGGTTTAAGAAGAGGGAAGAATTGATAACAAAAATATTTTGACCTTTGAAAAAGTATTTTTAAAACATATTTTCCAAGAAAAATTTTTTGTTGTCTCTTAATCTTAAATAAATCTTTGTTAAATTTTTTTTTGTAAAATATATATTTCTAAAGTATATTAATTGTTTTTTAAATTTTGAAAAAAATTGAAAATAACAAAATTGGAAATAATAAAAAAAAGTATAATCATCTTTGGTGATTCAATTCATATTCAAACCTACAATCTCCCTAAATAAGGGCCATGAAAAAAATAAACTAATTTGTATCAGACTTTCAAAAAATGATGATGCTTACAAAAATGAAATAAAACAAAAGGGCTGTAGAAATCTTTCAATGAAATGAAACTTGAAGAAAAAGAAAAATTATAATAAGACATTTGATTTTGATGAATATGGTAATCCTATGCTCGATGAATTATAAAACAAAGCACAAATGTTTTTTCTTTTACTTGAATGAAAAAAGAAAGGAGAGTTAGAGCTAAAACAATAATGGGCACGACAAATGAACAAAATAAATTTCATAAGTTCCTCAAGCTTAAATTCTATGGATTGAATTTTTTTTACTGTTTTGCCAATTTTTCTATTAAAACAATCTGTTATCTATAGACATATTTCCATAAATAAAAGAAGTTACAAAGCATCCTATTTAGTCATTATAGGTAGCATGTCTTGAATTTGTTAACTACTTAAAAAAGTTGTTTACAATAAATAGCGGGTTGGTTGACTCAATGGTGCTCACACAATTACCATTACAATCCATAAGAGAATCATTAGGACTATTTGAGCTAGGAAAAATTTTAAAAAAATGATAGCCACATGATGGATTTTATTATTGATAATTATATTAAAATTGTGTAATTAGATCAAGGTACATGACAACCACTCAGTCCTTTTTAATGTTGATGATAAATACATGATTCATTTTAAATTGGATCATTATGTCATAAAAAAAGAATAATCAGATTCCATGATTAAATTCTATATATTTAACAATGGAAGCTGCAATCATGAACCATTCAATCTTAAAAATTGCATGACCAAAAAACTAAATTTAAGTCTATACATTTTTCAAATGATGATGAGTATTTGAACATTTGATCTTGGTGGCTATGAGATCAAGCAATTGGTTTTAGATCTACATGTTTTCAAAAGTAAATTAATTTTAGATCATTTGATCAAACCACAAAGTTGAACAGTGGACATTTTCCTCAAAATGTTAAAAGTGATAGATGCAAAATGAACTTATAAACCTATGTGTCTTATGAGTATTAAGTGATTGGTTTAATAATTTTGACCCAAAGTGTGATGTAGAAGATGTGTTTTAGATGGAAAACTACTACACTAGGAGCTCTATCCATGAGCTCCAAAATTTTATGTTGAGCCATTCTTAAGCATTGTCTCTTAAACTCATTTACTTGTCTTCAATTCTATATTTACCCATGAGTCAATTAATTGAGCTTTATATTAGATTAATCTACTTCATGTTGAGAAACATTATTTGAAATAATGAATAAAAGAAATTAATAAAAAAGATAATGATTTTTTGTCATCAAAATATAATGTATGAAATAATGGTTCAACATAACTAACAGAAGAAACTATAAAAGTTGTCAATAATTAAACTTTGTTGTTGTATAATTACTTGAATAAATAAGATATAAATAAAAGAAATGAATGATAATAGAACTCTATCCATAAATAGTCTTCTTAGATCTTCTCTCACTTTCCCATATTCTCATATTAAGATCAATTATTTTATTATAAGCTTATGCATTAGATAATATTTATGCACACATCTATTGTCTAAATCAACCTCAACCTCATTTTACATATCTAAGTATGTTTTTCACTATCGTAAGTCATGTACTAATACTTGGTAGGCTTCACCTTATGTATTTGATTAGTCCCGACAAGAGAAATAAGCATTATCTATGCCCAACTATATTATTTTGGCAAAAAAAGGAATGGCCATCGTTTAATTAATGTTTACAATATTTATTTAAATTTTTCGCACTTAGATTATAAAATTTTAATGCTTTAAATAAATCAATAATTTGTACCTTTCAGGCGCAAATTTATTATGGTTACCATGAAAAGTATATTCTTTGTAAACATGATATAGAGTTAATGTTTCATGTTTTAAATGTTCTATTATCATGATTTTTTTTGGTATGTTTGTAATTTTAAAATTAGTTTATTAGTAGTATTAACTATGTTTAATATATAATATCATGAAAGGATTTTTGACATTATGTCTTGTTAATAATAAAATTTTTTCTTCATAATATTTATGTATTGTTATGTATTTATAATTTTTATAATAGTAATATTTTTTTAATTTAATTATTTATTTAAATATATTTTTTAAAAATCGAAAGTCCTTTAATTTATTTTGACTAATTTTAGATAGCAAAATTAATTGAAAAACTCATTCAAACCATTTTTTCAATGTCTTATTGAAATATAAATTTTGTGCTTCATTTTCTCTTATGGTAAATGTCATGGATATTTTTCACTTAATTATTACATTTTATTTTATGCATAAATTTTTTTTTTCTTTGAAAAAATTTTTATGAAACTTATTGTTCATTGTCGAGCTAAATATTTGATAAATTTTTTTTAAAAAATAAGCTTTTTATGTTTGAGTAAACATTTGATAAAAAAAATAAGCTTTTTATGTTTTAGTAAACATTTGATAATACCATCACTCAAATAAAAATTATTTCATTGTACAATTTTTTTCTTCATTTTTATCTATCGTATATAAAAGAAATTGATGTTTCACTATTTTTAAATAGTTTAAAGTTTTGTGCATTTTTTAAATGATAGACTTCAAGAATTTAAAATTTGTTGATATAAATGATTATTTTTAAATCCTATTATTATAGTCGCATAATGCGTCAGAGCTTCATCAAACTGATATTACGAACTTGATTTTTTGTCACTAGTTTGTCTATATAATTTATAGATTTAATATCTTGAATTTTATGTAATAATATAATTAGTATTTCTATTCTTATTAAAATGTTATTCTTATCATTTTTTTATATTAACTTTTTTTAGAATCAAGCATTATACAACAAATTTAAAATTTTATTGTTTTCTCATCATTCTATTTTTTTCCTTTTTTTTTAACTTGTATATTATTTATCTTCGTTGTCTTGTTTATCTTGTTTATGGCTTTTAAATTCTTACTATATCATTTATTAAAAATATACACATGTTTTTTAAAAGCACTATATTTTAAGTTCTATAATAATAATTTTAACAATTATTTGAAAAGTTTTGTTGTACTATCATATTTGATCAAGTTATAATATTAATAAAAATTTGAAAGTGTAAAATAATGTGAATTCATTTATGTTTTAAGTATCATTTTTTAACTTGTAATACTTTATTTTCAATTTTTGTACTATTATGAGAATTTCTTTTACATAGTAGGACATAATTTTTAAAACTTTAAACAATCTCTAATAATAATCATTTTCATAATTGCATAATTTTATTTAAATTAGAGCAATAAGAAGTTTCTAGTCCAAAACAAAAACAATTACCATTTTTTCCTTTTATGAACTTAATTTAAAAAGTTTATCAAACAACTAAACAAAAAATTACAAATATAGAATACCCTTGGCATAAAATTTCCAGCATTAAAAATTGGTATATTATTTTCTAAGTGCTTCAAGCGTGTGTGCTTTGTATAGCTTTCCATTATATAGAATACTAAAAAACAAAATAAAAATTAGACTTCATTATTAGTAAATAATTAAAATGATTAAATTAAAATTATAATAGTTTTACAAAAATTTTAAATATTTTTCAAAACATTTAAAATATGACAATATATATTAAAAAAATTAGAATTTTTTATGAAAGTCCATCGAAAAATATTTAGGTGACTATTTTTTATCAACAAATGTCGTAAAAGACATTTGTGGAATTAAAAATAAAAAAATTAACAATAAAAAAAATAAAACTATATTATAGGGTGAGTATTATCATAAAAAATTCTTATACATAGAAAATATAAAATATTTTAAGATGATAAAAAAGATTACAACAACAAATAACTTTAAATATTTAAAATATAAAAATATGTTTTTTTTATACAAACAAAAAATAAAATACTAATTTCCTTAAAAATTTATTATTAAGTAGAAAATAACGTTATTTTAAATGAAAATTAAAATTTTTTCAAAATTACTTTTAGATATTTGTTTAAGGTAATTGCAAACTTTTTTAAACATTTTCTAAAAATATTTTTGTAAAAAACAAATATTATTTTTCTAATAATTCACAATTTTTTTTAAATACTCTTGACGTGATGAAAAGAGCTAATTTGCTTAAGATGAATGAACAAAACTCAAATGAACTAAAATATGCCAATTAAAAGGAACTTAACAAGCATAAGACAAAAAAGTCGATATTTGAAATGAAGACTTAATAACGTGGAGGATATGTGGCAAGCTTAAACAATAAACAAAGAAAAATAATAGTAAATGTGGAGAAATGTTTTGTTTTTAAAACAATAAAAAAGGTTCATTTCCACACAATTATCAATAGAACTTCACAGAAAAAAATCAAAGTGATAGGATGGAAGCATTTTACAAGCATAGGTGTTTTAGTTAGAACACTTAGAACGTTAAAAATTCAAAATTAGGAATATTTTCTTGACATGATGATATGTAAATGATGTGTTACCATTTTGTGTATGCCAACAACTCTTATATTAATGGAATCGATCTTTGGAGGGATTTATGATTAATGATGGAGTTCAATTTTCTTCCCTTAATGGAAGGGACACATAAACCTCTTTACTAAGGTTCAAAAAATAAACATCACTCTTGTGGGCAGAACTTTATTGAATCATGATTTGCTCAAAGCCTTCCTAACATAGTGGATCAACCAATCAACAAGTTTTTATTATACCAAACCCTATTACTGAACATTGCATTATCTGTAATCAAATCTAAACAACATGGATTCCAAAGCACTTGGATTGAAAGCATAGAATTCTCTCTAGTGGTTGTTTAGCACTGGAGTCTTCCAATTCCTAAGTTAGGAAAGATGGTCTTAACTTACAAGTTAAAGAGAACTAAAGCCCACCTTAAAGAATGAAGCGAAATTTAATTTGGTCATATATTTTCCAAGAATGAAGAGAAAGAATAACATGCTATGGAGATGGTGAACAACTTCAAAGTGTTACAAATGTGTTATCTAGAACTAACAAATGTTAATATGAACTAAGCATTGTTATTAAAATGGCGGAGATGAAAGGGGAAGTCATTCCGGAATGTTAAAGGATACATTTTTTGAATTCTAAAGGATATTTTAGAATTCTAAATGTCATCAAAAATGAAAAAATAAATACCTCAAATTATTCAAAAAAAACTAAAAAATTGACATAAAGCACTAAAAAATTAGTTACTATAATTTGTTCTAAAATTGGCACATGCATGTTTGCCAGTAGTAACAGCGAAAGGTGAGGTAATGGGAAATGCATGATGCAATATGGGTCAGTCAGTGCATGACTTTGTGTTCCAATTTCAATGAGTAGCTTCGGTAAAGAGGCGATGACACTTCGAGTCCACTTTAGGGTAAATGTAGATCGAAAAGAGTTAGCACGAGTGGATGAGTCGCCACTGATTGTGTTCGTAACGATGGCTGTCAAATGTTCTTAACAGCAAAAAAACCATAAAACTAAATTATATGAAAAATTTTAATCTATTTTAAACAAATTTTATACTCACAAACTTGTGAGATGGTTAAAGGGAAACCCTATATTGAATATAAAGATTAAAATCACTAAAATGGTTTTTAATTATTCTTTAAATAACTTAAGCTTACCTATATTCCTCTTAATGATTATGAAAACAAAAACTGATAAGAGGTATTGTGGAAAAATCTGATAGAGCTACAGGTTAAAATAGAACTAAAACTTCTTCAAGTTAAACTTCTACATGATGTGCTTAATGCTACTGCAAGAGATGTATAGGAGTTAGAAGATAGGTATTGTGTAGCATAAGAATGGTGACAAAATCACAAATGTCTTCCACATAGCATTCAATAATAATCAAATGATGGGTAATATATAAATACTTAAAGATCCAAGTGGGAGACAGGTCTTAGAGAAGGATTTAAATGCAAAAAAAGTTGTGGATTCTTTATATCTCTCTATTCCGTAATAAAAAAATTGAGAGGTTCTTTGTTTTTTTATTCTTGACAAATAAGGAAGTAATATGATGCTAATTCAGCAAGTTAATAAGGAGAAAATACCATGAATTATTTTTTTAATAGATTCTTCATGTGCTTACAAATTGGATGGGTTTGATGTTTTATTTTACAAGCATTATTGGTCCATATTTTAATGTGAAATTTATGAATGTATCAATGATTTTCTTACTGAAAGCCCATCACCTAAAGAATGAGTAGTGCTAATTTAATTTTTATTCTAAAGATTAATTGTAATAAATCTTTCAAAGACTTTATGACAATTGGATATTTATAGTTCTCAAAAATACACCAGTTGTTAGTAGCTAGCCTATAGTGTTTCCTACCCACCGTCATCTCCATGGAGCAATCAGCTTTACTAAAGTAAGGGATATCACTAAAAAGATCTTACCTACATAAGAAATCATCCTTTCATAAGGGCAAACTAATGATATAGATGAGAAGATCAAAGTTAATAGCTCTATTATCAAGCTAGACTTTAAGAATGTTTTCAATAATATATTGTGAGGAAAATAGGTACTACAAAAGTTTAATATCAATAGTTAATTTATTAATCCAATCATGAGTATCTATAATATAAGCTTGTTGATAATCATTTTTAACGAAAAAAGAAATAGTTCCATCTAACTCTCCTATTAGAAAAAGCATGGTAACCATCTGTCCCCATATCTTCTCCACATTGTATCTAAAGCACTAAGATGAGGCCTAAACAATCTACATATACAAGGTAAGGTGAAGCACTAGGCCACTCAAAGTGGTTGTCAACCAATGCCCCATTGGTGCCTTGTAGATTACTTTATTAACTTCTCAAAAGGTGAAAAATGCTCAAACAAAAATATCAAGTTATTCCTTTCTGATCTCTATGGCACATCAAGTTTATAGATTATTGCACAAAG
This sequence comes from Vanilla planifolia, assembly GCA_023846275.1. Taxonomy (NCBI): domain Eukaryota; kingdom Viridiplantae; phylum Streptophyta; class Magnoliopsida; order Asparagales; family Orchidaceae; genus Vanilla; species Vanilla planifolia. The sequence continues at coordinate 396,061 of JAIUJO010000047.1, forward strand.
GATCTTCTTTATTAGAAGTACAAAAATGAAACACAAGTAGAAGAACATTGAAAGGAGCTCCACCTTTAGAAAAGATACTATCTTCAAATCACTCAACTCAAAAGTGCATTATTCAAATGTAGGAAATAAAAGGTCTACTTAAAGCATTAATTTGACAAAACATGCAAAAGGAAATTACCGTACAATAGGACGTAGCATTTATCAATCATGTCATCCAACAAATAATACCTTATAATCTATTGACTTCTTATCTTCTCAATAATACTTTTAATTTTTCAAAAAGTGTGATAAATTGTTTCCTTTGGGGTAATAATGATTTGCAAAGCAAGCACCATTTGGCTAGCTAGAACAAGATTAGTTTCCCCTATGAAATGTATCCATTAATATTTAAGAAATTGAAAGATTTTAATGATGCATATAATGTGAATCTGTTTTAGAAGGTCTACACCTCAAGCATTATCTATTTTATTTACATAAGATGTAATTTCCCTAATAGAAAATGTTATGGAGCATGATCAATGACTTGTAATTAAATAAAAAGAATCATTCTCACTATTTTTTATTTTGTAATACTTTGAGATAAATAGATAATAGTGGAATCAATTACTAAACACTCGCCAAGGATGGTAAGCCCACTATGAATTCATAATAAGATAAGCTTAAAAGTGATTAATTGCCTTATTCATAAGTCAAAAAAATAATGCAGAATAATTTCCAACTTTCCACAATTTCTTTACTTATGTGGGCACTCCTAAATAACAAATTACCTTTTGGTAACACCTTGAGGGAGTTCAATTTGAATTTATAGAAAAATGTTATTTTTGTGTATATAAGAACTCTCAAATGAATCTTATGGAACACATTTGAAATTAATCTTGTCATTAAACAAACCCATCATGGTTCATGAAATGCTTCGATAATGGTGGAAGTGTAGTCACCCAAACTCAATAGCTATTAAGGTATTTAGTGTTCTACTATCTCTCATATGCTAAAATATCTAGGAGATATAAATTCAAAAAATTTCAATGAGCAAATATTCCTTATTCCTTGATAGAGTTCAACATAATTCTTATGTCTTGAAATGTTGTCTAATTATGTAAAGAAGTTCAATGGATCCTAAAATAGTAAAAATTTCATTACTTCATTGATTTTTTGAGATCAATTGAACAATTAAAAAGTTTGTTAATGCACTCCTCTAGTAAAGGAATTAGTCAAATTTAATTCTAATGAATTGATTAGGAGCCATGGCCATATAGGTTGTGTTTGTGTGATTGGAAATTACTTGTAGAACTATTAAAGCACTCTGAATTTACATAGTATCTAAAAAATATAGAAGTTGAAGCCATTGAAATACTATTTGGATTAAACTTAGGGGAAAATTTTGGGTTACGTTAACATCGTTATCAAATCAAACAGTTAATCAATAATTCTAATGTTGCATAAAAGCATTGGAATCAATTGTTGTAGCTTAGTTCTAGTAATTACAATGAATTAATTTCATGGCAATGTAGTTTAGTTCTTACAACTATTTATGAAAGGAAACATAGTAGTAAATTAATTGGCTTAAATAGCTAACAATTGTATTCATTTAATAGTTTGAGATAAAAATAATTTCAAAAGTTTACAAAGCTTTCATTAAGCATAATGAGGATAGATGTTGATATGGCGATCATAAGTAAAGTCATCCAACTAAATACTCCATAATCAAAGGTGTGAAATGCGTTCACACCGTCATTAAGACTACCTTGGATTTGCTCATGTGGAAATTTCTGAGCATTTGTGGCTAAAAAGAATGAACTAAAATCTTGGAAAACCACAAATTTTATCATATAACTTTTATTTTAGATTAATAAATCAATTTTTATAAACAACTTTGGGTTCATACAACTCATGTCAAGTTAATCATATTCATGAAAGATATGAGTGAACCTATTTCATGTGGCTCATTTCATAGTAAGGAAATAATTATTGATAGAATCTCTTAATTTTAACAAATGATAAGTATTGTTCTTATATCTAAGATCACGATTTTTTGGTTTAAAAAATAATACAAATCCAACCCATTCCAATATATTCCAATCAAACTTCAACTTGATTCAGGCAAAAATGCAAAATAAAGGTTCATACAATTATGACTACTTTTGCTAAAGTAAATAGAGTATATATTGTACTACTATTACAATAATAACTTTTTTGTAGGGTCAATACAATAGAAAATTTGTGAATTAGGAAGCTACCTAACAAATTTATTATTATTTTTAGGAGTAAGTTATGTAAAGAACAAAAAAAGCCATCTCTTTCTCAACAATTTCTTTGTCGTTTGTCTACTAGCAAATTTAATTGTTCATCAATTTTAGTTAAACAACACGTTTCTATACCCTCATCATCTTGTACTCCTTGATTCATTGGCCAGCACATCCTCCAAATCAACCTTATGTGAAGACTAATTCAATGGCATTAGTTAAGTATGATGGACTCAAATAGACAATACATTTGACTCAATGTTTGTTTCGAATCATGAGAGACTTTACTTGGATTCTTTGCACCTTTATCATGGCTTTGAATCATACTAATATTGTAATTAATGACTAAACAAGTAGATGACACTTATCGACTATTTCAACATGTATGGTTACATATTTCAACACTGTATTGAGTTATATCTTACATCATAGCAATACAATCATTAAGTAGCTACCTAACATTCAACTTTTAGATTGATCCAAAAAAATTTAATAATGCTTCAATACTCAGTTTGGATTACTCTAATGCTAAACAAATCCTTAGAATGTATAATATGATTTCTTAATTAGCCTAGTATAACATTTCATGTTAAAATTGCCATCTTCAAACAACATTTCTTAATGCTGATCGATCAGATTTATCATTTATATTTCCTCTTTATGTCATGGACATTTAACACCACAACACATTAGAAAGGATAAGACAAATATGTTGTCTCTAATTTTTTTTTCGTACATCCTACAATCATGAAATATATTAATGTAGTACATTATATTTTGTACTTCGTACCAAGATTGTCATCACCAAAATATTTGGCATGGACTGAACCATTTTGATTTCTCAGAAAAACCTTCGAATTGTTTCAGATTATTTATTTGCAATATCACAATAATACATTAATCAAACTTATCTATTCAGGCACATTGTCTCAATTTTCAATGTTCAGTTCCTTAACTAGCATGGTTTACCTTTTGTGAATCTTATGGTAAATGTTTAGAAATATGGTTCTCATCATAAAATATGATAAGTCTTTAGATGAGGGTCAGGCATTGCACTCTTTTGTGTTCTTATACTAGCTCAATGCACAACTTATATGGAATCTATCATAGTCACTATAGAAACCTCTATGCATTAGAACCATTCCAACTAATAAATTGAATTGGTAATATTGATACTTCAACGAGACACTCCAAATCTCAAAATAGTACCTTTTTAGCATATGAAATTCACATGTAGCAAAACATCAAAAGCCTATGGATGTTCATCTTCACACACACCTATCAATAGCAATCTTTAGGAGTCTTCATAAAAATAATAATGTATTTTAAGTATTAAACAAAACTATTGTAACCTCCAATATGTAGTAATATTTTTTTCATAAAAGAAAAGATTGAGAAATGGTGTACATAGCCTTGAAATGGTGGAAAATATGATTAAATGTTTTTAAGAGATGTTAAATAGTTATAGTAAAAATAAATAGAACTATATAACTTTGGATTAACATAATTATCCACTAATGTAATTACATATCATAATTAAATTATTTAATATTTTGAAAGCTTGAAATTTTTGCATTATCACCAATAAAGCCATGTGATTATTATGGAAGCTATAAAGATCATTTATGTTATTAACATAGCTTAAATAAATTATATAAGTTTTTTGTATCTGTATTCATATAATGCCAAACATCATGTACAAAATTGCACATTACTTCATCATTAAAGAGAAAATTGTAGAATTTTCTTACTTTAGAATTACACAATAAGTTCAACTTCACCCTTTAAAAAAGTCATTTAGTAGTTATGTTTTAGCATTCAAAAAGTGTTAGTAAGGTTGTGAAATAGTAGCCTTCCATACATCACACCAATATTCCACTTGAGACATACTAGTCCGTTAAGTTTTAAGGCCATTCCAAGTTTGAAACCTCTTGTTTTAGTAATTCTATGAAATTATTCTTATTATGGGAGCCAATTTCAATTAACACTTGTGTATTACATTTTTTAATTTTTGTTTTGTAAATCTTTAAGTTATTTGTAATTAAAATTAAGTTTAATTCATTTGGGGATTGATTAGTTGCTTAGCAGATACTTATAGCTATAAATTCTATCTAGAACATTCTTATAGTAGTATGGCAATTTTGTTGGCAAAAAAATTGTTTCAAAATGGCTATGAAATGGCTTAAAATTGAGCATTGGATTCCTATTTGCTTCTACATGTTGTATTCTTTCACCTTTACCACTAATAGTGTTGATTTGTTTAGCATGCATGACCCACCATGATGCTTTGAACTCATTGATAATCTCAACACACACTCACCAATGTCGATCTACAATCCATGAAATTTCCTAACCAATCAACACATGTCGATTGATTAGACTTGAGGTCCAACTATTTCTCTTTGCCTGTGCTTCAGTAATCACATAATCAACCTCCTTGTCTCTCACTACACAGACACTCAAAATGCGCATGCATATTTGGGAATTTCTTATGCCAAATTAATTTTGCTTCATTTCAAGGAAAATTTTTACTAAATTCTAATTATTTTTTTAATAATTTGTGATGACGTTTTGAATTCTAAAAATATACTTTTTTAATTCTAATATGTGTTCCACAGTATTCAATAATATCCTTTTATTTCTTAGGATAACAAATTATGATTGTGGCTTTGAGATCTCTATAAATAATGATGCTTACAATATTGTAAGCAATATAATTTCATTAAAAAAATAAAGTGCTACAAGTATGATAGTTTAGTAGAAGCTTGTTGTGTATATTCAATGTAATAGTGTGATTTTAGAGGCAACCTAGACATTAGAGTGAATGGATAAAAAATAAGAGATCCTAACAAATTATTCAATATTCATAAGAGCAACAAATCTCTATGAATACTTTCAATCACTTAATGCCAACTTTTTGGAAATTAATAGTCTCATCTAAGTTTCTTATTTTTCTTAATGAACAAGTGATTTTCTTATTTAGCATTCCATGAACACCTCTTATGCACCTTGATACTTCACCACTAACTTGAGTATTTTTGTTGTTGGATATTGAAACCACTTTTTCTTTAGGTTAACATCCCATATGGTGATCAGTTTATGTCTTAAGATTCTCAAAAGTTATTTACTTGTATAATGATACAAGGATTTGTTATTGCAAACCAATAACACTTTTGAGTTGTCCTTTAAAAGGATATATTGCCTGAACCTAAGAACTTTTCAATTATGAATGACATAAAAATAGGTTTTAACATATCATCATATGTTAACTTTGTGTCAAAAGATCGTTAATTGTAAGAATTTTGCATAATTTGCAATTTATCATTAATCTAACATCTTTCAGTTTTATGCATTTAATATAGCTAAAATTTATAAAAGTAATTCATTTTATGTAAGAGCTCTGAGAAACCATAGTAACATGCATTGACCAAAGGGACCAATGTAATAAAAATAAATGTGGTGGAACTCATATGGTAAGTTGGTCTATGATAAGTGACTCTGAAGTGATGGAAATATCGTTCAAGAATGAACCTAATTAAATGGAATGTCAACCTAGATGTTATGCTACCCCACATGCCTATGATAGCTGATATAGTACGGATAATCATCACTAGGTTAACATGGTTAAAATGTGAGTTGCAACATTTGATGGAAGTTTAGACCCTTAAGCATATCAAATTTTGAAATTGAGAATACAATATTATTTTAAATGATATCATCTTAGTAAGCATGAGAAGTGCTAATTTGCAAAAGCTTAGGCTCATATCACATACTAGATTATTTATTCACGCATTAAAAATGTAATTTTTGGAAAAGTAAGCATTACCTTAATCATGGAAAGAAATAAAAATTTCTATCAAGCTAAATATTTACTCACTTCTTATTTTGATGAACTTTTGAATAAATAACTAAATTTATCTTAAGGTTGAAAGACTTCTAATAAATACATTGCTAAATTTGAGAATTATATGCTTTAATGTCGTGTCTTGGAACTAGATCAAGTAGCATATTTTTTTTAAGTTAGGCATAAAGAGACTATTCAATATAGTTATACATAAGAAATATTATTAGATTGAGAAAGGCAAATAAATTAGCTTATGATTTAATATATCAATTACTTGTGAGAGTTGGATTCCTTTGAACACTTCCTACCCTAAAATAAATATCACTAATTCCACTATTCTAATACTTGTACTCCACAAACAAACTTTGTCTTGTCACAAATACTACTAGCTCATTCAATTCAACCCTTGGATAAACCGTCTACTACTTTTCATAGTAGAGTGTTACTATTATCACAAGAAATGGCATGTCATAGAATAATATCGTAAGATAGCCTTAGACGAAAACCTAAAAGAAGGAATGAAAGAAAGTATTAAAGTTAAGGAAAATGAGGTTATATAGCCAGATGAGGATATTGAAGTAGAATTACAAGTATTAGATTAAAGAATTAAATATATTACATAGCATATAATTATTGTGAGATGTAGTTTGATTACACTTAGAATAAAAAAAAATTGTTGGCAAAAGAAAATCAATAGTAAATTCATTAGATTTAAAGACTAAACTGTAAGATCATTACAGATGGCAATAGTCGTAACATTGTCATATCAAAGAATATTATAAAAAGGACAGGTTTAACATTCATAGACCATCTACCCCATACACCATATCATTGATCAACAAAAACATCAATTTTTACAAAACAAATTGTTGCACTCCTATCATGTTTGGTCAACATTTTAAGGAATTATGGTATAATGCTATCCCAACATAAGTAGATGGTCTTATTTAATAAAGAGATTGGTTATTCGATTGAGATATTACCTTAAATGGAAGTGAAAATAGTTGCACTTTTGGATAACAAGGAGAAAAGATCATACAATATCTTTTACCTACTTCAAAAAGAATTTCTAACCTACATTGTCCCAAAAAAAATAAAGAGAAAGATAAAGTAATTTGTCATTTCACAAGTTGAGATTATGGGGGATATATTCAGTGGTTACGTTAAGTAGTTTATAACATTTGATGAAGTCCTGACTGGTATAACAACCCCATCACTCATGGTCTAACCCTTGTTAAAAGAATTTGCGAAGGTGTTCCTGATGACTTGCTAAACACACTCCAACAACTAAGAGATATTTACCATGCTATTTATGTAGTTCTCAACACATCAATATCACATTTACTAAATTACTTATTAAATCTATTATATTTAGGAGAAATTATTTGATTGGTAAATGAGCCCATTCAAAAGAAATTTGTTATGGAAAGTATTAGAGCATGGGCTAACATCACTTTCTTTTCTCCAAAAACTGATTAAACTTGATGCATGCACATAGATCATCATGTCATTAACAAAATAATGATTAAGTATAGATTTCCAATTCATATGCTCAATGAGTGGTTACTTCAAATCGTTGGAGCCACAAAATTTTATAAAATAGATCTCAAAATTGGATACTATTTTGCAAGGATCTACCTAGTGATTAATATTATTTGCAGTAAGGGTTTTTTTTGTACCACCCATAGTTTTTAGAAACATGATAATAATGTGCATGTTACTTTTTCATCATTGTGTTCACCACATTTGAAGCTCTTAGAGCATGTATTCCTTTTAGTGAAATTCCAATGTGCTTATCTTGCTTTATTTAAATTATCTAGATCATCCTTGACCCAACAAATTGTGGTAAAAAACTTTTATCAAATAATATATTAAGTCATACAACTATTTGATCCAATATTTTAAACAATTCAATGCATGAGTAAGAACAATCATAAGCATGTAGGATCAATTTAATCCACATTCCAATCCCACCCCAAGTTCCAATTTTACTATGTAGTCGACTATTAGGCTTACTCAAATTCATTGAAAGATCATTGGTTCATTTCTTTATATTACAACAAAGAAACAGAACTAAAATACTAAAATGATTTATATATTTATATATGCACTCTATGTTGATGGGCATGAGTTTATTGGATTAAAAATTTTTATTTTTCCTTGAAGAATATTTAAAGAAATGCTTTAAACTAATCTCTTCAAAAACTTTAGTACATATTGAAAAGTGATTATTAACAAATGTTAATTTTCTTTTAAAACATATTAATTTCATTTTGAAATACATTGATTTAATAATAATAATGATTAATAAAAATAATGGAAAAAATTAATAAAAATAAAAAATATACCTAAATTATTTTTCGGTATTTCTATTTAAAATCAAGCCTATGCCTACCCATAATAAAACTCAAGTAAAAATATAGAAATAAATGTCTTTCACCATAACATGATTTCTCTTGACTCTTACAATAACGAAATATGGTCTTATAAAATAATAAATTTGAAAAACAAAGAAAATATTTCAATAGCACAAAATTGGAATAAATACAAATAAAAACAACTCATTGGAATGTACTTAATGAGATATAAAGTGTTTCAATTGAATCCATTAAAAAAAGAAAACATTGAGAACTTCATTGATTTGAGAGACACATTGTGAGGAAGTGAGAATGAGCATTAGGTTCCATGGAATAACAACGATTCCAAATGCGAAATAGTTTTCTTATAACTTCACATTCTACAATGATGAACAAATAAACATTACAAATTTTATTCTATATATGTGAATGAAATTTTTAAATTTATTTGAAATAAGATTAGAACATACCTTTAGCATAAGCTGAATGGATACGATAAAATTTCATTCAAGTGGTTTTGATTTAGAAGTATATGACACTATTAAAGAATATCTTGTTAATGTTGAGATGATATAGTAGGACATGATAGTGACTCGACTAGATCGACAATGACTCGGTTAGGGTCGGCAGTAATTCTATTGGGATAACATGACTTTATGCTTTAGCCTATGTAAATAGAATTTGCAAAAATTTCTCTACTTATGAAGGATTGGTTTGGTAGTGATAGGCTTAAGCTTGTTAAATTAAGGACCGATGAAGTCCATTGTTTTTTTGGGAAAACAACGTAGTATTTTGTGACTTCCTTTCTTTAATACATATTTATCTTTCTTATTTTTTTATTCCTCTGAAATATTTCAATCATTAAATGCAACATTTGATGATTCCTTATAATTGTTTAAAAAAGACTTTAAAACTCTAATAACTCCAAATTCACCTCCATCATGGGTTTAGTTATAAGACATCTAGTGAGTTGAACTCCAAACCTTACAATAAGTACAATAATAACCTAAAAATGCTAATAGTCATTGACAAAGAGTCCCATGAGACCTAAAGGTGTGTCTATTATAACTATTGTATAAATCCTTATCTTATGAAAATTAAGAGCTTATAATTTCATATCAACATAAGTATTTTGAATTTTTTATTCTTCTAATATCATGAGCATTAAAGTTAAATGCATGCATCAATATCAAATAATTTTTTATAGGACAACCCTAGATCAATAAATTATATTTTTAAATGACCTTATTCATGAATTGCATAAGGGAAAAATACATAAACCATTATTATTCATCATATCAATTATGAAGTTATTTAGATAAATGATTCATGTTAATATTAGATCATGCTTTTTATAGCTTCACTTTAGTTGACTTATGCATCACATGTGTAATAGAGTTTGAAAAAACATTACTATATCACAATACAAACATATCACATAGGAATTGGCATTTGGTTGATTTTGAAACATTGTTGAGCTTACTAAAAGGAAGCTAAAAAGACTACTAACATTAATATAAAAAATTACATCCATTAGAAGCTTTTTTTTTCATAATGTTATCAAATATAAATGCTAAGAAAGATACATAATATTGAGTGTAAAACCTAGAATTTCATGGTGTTGGATACCAACTTCTGATATGTAAGTAGAGTCATTCACGTAGGGATGCAACGTGTTGGTGAGTACTATTACTTGGAGGTGCATTGTGCAATGCCAACTTTCATAGGAGTTGTGTTATGAGTGATTTCATATGTTAGTGGCATTGGAGTGCTAAATATTCTTCTAAATTGAACTTCTATAGGTTAAGTCGATATTCATTTCTAGTAACACTTAGTGATGTAAGGTATGCTTATGTTGTATAATAATATGTTTAGAATAGGAAATTTATGAAGACATTTATGAATTATGAGGGAAAAGAATTTTTGCTTAGTTGTAATATAACAATTAATAGGAAATTAAGAGTTTTCAAGTTCCTATAAATGGTCCTTATGTTTCTCCCATAATGTGGTTATAAAAAATGTGATAGATTTGAATCATGTTCCATCATCTAGCATCATTTCATTTAAAGGGTGTTCTTTCAATAAACTTCTAATTGAAATAACATTTTTGGATAATGTTCATGTATATTCTTCTACTACTATAACATAGCACTTCCATACATTCATAATCATGCACATCTCATGAATTTTTTTAAACTTCTAATCTTAATGAATTAGTGATTTTTATTACATATTCAAGAAATTAAAATAAGGTTAATGTTTTCTCAATTTTATTGTTTCAACATTCTTAAACATTCCCTTGCCTCTACTTGTGAGTAAGGAAAGATTCTAAATCAAGTAGTTTTAATGAGGGGAGGTTTAACAACCTTACATCGAGGCATTGTATTGGCACAACATTGACTTCCAAAGTGAGGCCTTTTGTTGGTAGAGATTTGAATGATTTAATCCAAGGCTTGGATAAAGAGTATTATTAAGGTAAATGCATCTTGTATGCTTTTTATTAAAGATTAAGCATAAATTGTTTTAATAAAAGAATGTTTGTTTGATGCCTTTTCATTATGCTCAAGTTAAGTGAAGGAGTGATCATATACCCAAATCTCTAAAATTTTATGGAGGTGTATAATACAACTCAGTGGTTCAATATCTAAAAAATTTTGTGGGACTTAATTTCTAACATTTTTCTTCATATTTTCTTTTCATGAAACAAAATGGAAAAATTCAAAATCAAGTATGATTTTGAATTATAAAAAAAGTTTATTAATCCAAATCGTATGCCTTTGTTATGCCTAAGGGGAAACAACTTGTATCGAAGTAGGCTGTTGCTTCGCATGGAGAAGTTATCTATTCTATAGCCTTAACATTGTAGAGTAGATCTACTATAAGCATATTAGATAATTTTATTTAAATTTTGCAAAATCTCATTTGGGAGAATGCTCAACTACCTACCATTGTTCATAAGTCAATAATTTTGATTTTGGAAAAATTCTACCAACTATTTTGTTCAAGATTTTGATTTAAAGTTGAGGAAATTATTTTATTAATTCATGTCATTATAAAGAAAATTTCTTATGAACTTAATGGGAAAACAGTTTTCAAAAGGTATAAATAAATTTTTTTGTACTATATCATAAGAATTCACAATAAAGTTTTAATGCAAAGCACTTTCCTTATGGTTATGTGTGTGTTAGCTGGTTAATATGGAAAAGCAAGAAATAAGGTAATAAGAAGAAAACAAAGTAAAAGAAAGAGAAGAAAAGGAAGTGAAAGGAGAGCTACAAATGGGCATTGTCGCTTTCTTGGAAAATCGCTAATGATCAAGGTCAATGTTCTTCATATAATAAAGTCAATACAAATGTTTAAGTTTATGATGAATCATCTTCCTCAATTGTTTAATGTCATTACATCTTTGGAAAACATAGGAAGAAATATTTTTGGCAAAGGAACATTGTACATTTCGTTAAAATAGCATTAATGATCTAGAAATGAAATATAACTTGCTTAAGTAAAACATGGACCATTATCATTGATGATTAATGGAATTTTTTTTCATTAGTGAATTATAATAAAAAATGATTACTGTGACATTGTTTTTTTAGAACATGATTCAATTTTCAATTATTCGATAATAGAAAATAACTTGCTCAGTAATGAATATTTAAATTAGAAGAATAAAGAGTTTCTATTGTTTCATTTGTATGAAATATATTCTTTGAACTAAATATTTCTAGTTTACACATCACATGTGCATTTGCATGCATCATCATAAACTTTTGTTAAATTTGAGACTAAAGAAAGATTATCAATGCAAATTCCTTATCATTTAGTTCAAATTAGCGTGCCTTTCATACGTATCATCAAATACAATACCCAATTATTGCTGTAGACAAAATCATATTTTATTAGGTAAACCTTTAATGAAAACCATATTTTTAATTATATGTAAATATGTTTGGATTCCTACATGACATTGTTTTGGACGTGACATGAAATTCTTCACTCATCAAACAGTAATACTTATACTTAATCCCAAGATATCTACTTCCCTAAATACAAAGCTTGGGTAATTGTGTACTTCTCCTTCAATTTTAAGCTCTTATAAAGATTAACCTTAACATTGTTTCCCTCAAAATGTCAAACCTTATTTCTTATTAAGGTTTACATCTTGAAGTATTTGAATTTTTAATTATTCTATATGAGTAAATAATATTATCCCATCTTGGTCCTTTACATTATAGGCAAATTAAAAAATCTATTTTAAATATTAGTTTCAATTCAATATTTATTCACAATTTTTTGAGATATGTCATAAACTTAACGAAGTTATGTTCATAATGATTTGCAACAAGAATAAATCAATTATGCAACCCCTACATCACACAATAAATATTTAATCTTAGAATAATGCTTTACGATTTCAAGATCATAACCAATAATAATAAATCATTTGTGAATATAATTAAACTTTCTATTAATTTTTTTTATGAATTAAGCAAAACAACATAGATAAGGATTCATCCTTTGTGAATAAACCTATGTTAAATTAGGAGTGTAGTTGAACTAGTATTCTAAATCCTTAAATGCATGTGTTGTTTAACTTATTCAAATCGTTAATATTATAAATTCATATGTATTTATGGAAACCTTAAATTTTTATGTCTCAACCCATTATTGCACACTAATTACTTATAGAACTAGGATTATAGGAGAATTAATGTCTATCTCATGACAAGCTGTCATGTCAGAATGCTTGATTATTTTACATTGTATAGTGTCTGATAATATTAACTTATTATTCACCCCAATTGCTTGGCTAATAAGCGATTATTACTAAATATGTAATATCCCAAATCATATTTGTTTATATTTACATTAAATACATGAATAACAATATTATATTACCACAAGAATGAATAATGGTTCTGATAAGAACGTAGCAATAGTATAAAGGAATAATCCTAATTTGCAGCTAGAGTGGAGTGATCAAGACTCTTGTAAGTGAGCACAAGACCAAATTTTAATTGTTCTACTCCAATTGGTAAATAAGTCTTGATAGTAGGTTTGGTGGGCCTCACGTCCATTAACTATTTCGTTTGTACAACTTAGTTTTGGTATTTAAAAAATCCTATACAAGTGGCAATAGCTACTTTAAGCCTAACAGGACAAAGCATAGCAAGGATGTGCATTGATATGGATCTAGTAATGGAATTACCTAGTTTCATATACATAAGAAAAAAGGTGAAAACTCAAATGGATCATGGCTATGAATTCAATACGATAATTTGTTATTGAATTGAGAGAATATCATCTAATATTAATGTTGTAATTAAGGCTTCCAAAGCACTAACAAGCAAGGACGAATCTATGAATTTGGCTAATATGGTAAATGATAAATCATTTCATTCTAATAGTTTAATGATAGGCAAGGATGCTTACGAAAAAATATTGTGGGACAACCACGTTATTACACCCCAATGAAGGAGTATAAAAAAGTCACAAATGATTGTGCTAATAAAATGGATAAAATAATTAGCACATGCTCAAGGAAAACAAAGAATGCCAATCCATTGATATGGAATAACAAGAATATTTAATCCAAATTTCTAACAATTAAGTTTCTTTCAAAAAACCTAAAGCTAGATTAAACAACTATGTTTTTTGATTTAGTGGCATTATAGCACAAAGTTTATTTGCATTATAACTTAACAATCATTTAGAGATTTTAGCAATGACTAACTTAAAAGAACTACAAATGCTTGTCTAATGTATTTTAAAGAGAAAGATGCTATCCTATTTTAGCATAGACGCTTAAAGAGAGACTAGAAATGTTTAATGGAAGCATCTCAAATTGAGCAACATTCATAGAAGTTCTTGATTCGCTTAAATTGCATAAGAAATAGCTTTTGTGGATAACATCTTAGTCTGGAATATAACAGCTACAACAAATAAGAGCACTATAAGCTCCTTCATATACTCAACACAAAAAAATAGCTCTAATTGCTATCATGGAACATTTGATTTATAATAAAAAATTGATTATCAAAGAGATTATAATATAAGTACAAGTTATAAATATAACAGATAAGATTAAGGTATTATCACTGCAAAGCATCCATCGTATAACCCTAAATGAGGATGAGTACTCCATTCACATGCTCATTTATAATCCAAAGGAGCGCTATGTTGCTATTGCACCTTTATTTAAGCTGAATTACTTGGCTAAGGAAAAGGCACTTTAGTACCTGTGAACTCAAATTATAAAGAAAACTATAGCTTTGTTATTGGCAACAGCTGACTTTAATATAAACACTAGACTTGTTTTATAAAAGAGTTCCTCCAATCCTGTGTAGGAAGTATTGAATGAATTCAATGATTAAATTAGTCAATGGTACATAAGAGAACACCCATTCATAAGTCCTTTCATGACATGGACAAAGAAATTAAAGGGCAAAGGGGTTTAGAAAATATTGGATTCATAGTTAAAGAATCAAGTTTTGATTGGCCAATTCTCATGAAACATTTATGCAGAACTACATCAAATCATGCACATCTTCTTCAATTTACAAAGAATCATAGTCCATTGCCAAAGTTGTTAAAATTTCAAAATGTTTCATTAAGGCATTTGACATTCACCAAAAAAAAAATCTTTTTATAAAATTATGTTGTCATTAAAATATTTCATAAATATCTCACTTCAAATTGACTTTTGTTACCATTATAACGGTAAGTTCTAACCCAACTCCTTCTGTTATTTAGTTATCATGATATTAAATTGTCAATAAATAAAACTCTTAACAACAAAATTCCTTACATTAAAAAAAAGTACATTACTTGCTAAATAATCTTTAGAATATGCTGTTCATTACAGTCCATTATATAAAGCATTTAAAAATAAAGTAATAAAAATAAGACATCATTACTATTAAATATTTAAATTGTTTAAAATATAAATATAATTTTCTTTTAAAAAATATGATATATGGTTCCAAACATTAAAAAAATGGCAATACAAATTAAAAATTTAAAGGAGGTAAATGATAATTATTGATAAATAACACAAAAATATTTAAAATTAGTTGTCACATTCCATTGATAAACAATTATAGAGATATATGTTTTTTGTTCTACCAAATATTATTACAAAAAATGTTTTTTGGATTTCGAAAAAAATGATTAACAATACATAATATTAAAGCTACTTGAAAGAATATGCCTTTTCGTAAAATGCACTTAATATTAAATATTAAAAATAACAAGATAATAAAAAAATTAGAACAACAAATAAACTAAAATATTTTAATAAATAAGTTTTTGTTATATTAACAAAAATATAAATAACTATCAAGAATAACAATATGACATTTCAAATAAAAATTAGATAAAAATGTCTATTTTATGATTGATTAAAAGATTTGATAGAGATGACATTCCAATCCTAAATCATATTTACATAAAGTCTAATTTGACTTGTTAACATTATTTCAAAATAATTACTAATAAAATAAAATATAACAAATATTAAAATAAAATAATAATTAACATTGTCAAGAGTCATCCTCTTAACCAATACACATATCATTGAATATTTGTATTAGATAATGACCTTTAATTTGTTATATTATTTACTTTTTTAGGAATATTTTATTTTTTGTTTTTTTTAATTAAATATATATATATATTTTTATTTACCTTTACCAAAAGTTTTGTACACTTTTAACAGTCTACACATTTAACATTTTAAATAATTACAATTTTTGGTATATGTTTTAATTTCTAACATCTTTTACTTGCATTGTGAGTGTTTTTAG
This sequence comes from Vanilla planifolia, assembly GCA_023846275.1. NCBI lineage: Eukaryota > Viridiplantae > Streptophyta > Magnoliopsida > Asparagales > Orchidaceae > Vanilla > Vanilla planifolia. Next base: position 412,310 of record JAIUJO010000047.1, read on the forward strand.
CTTCCAATAAGAAAAGATTTATTATTCATTTATTTTGGTAAATATTTATATTTTTTAGTGTATTAATTGAGTTATATATATGATATTATTTTTAGTTTTAATGTATTTTTACTAATCATATCTATATTTTAATTGTAATTATTTGTTAAAATTATAATTTTCTCAGTTATAATTTTTATTATAGAAAGATCACTTTTTTTTGTAAATGCAATGAAACTTAAAATTCTTAGACGTTATGCAATATTTAATATCTTTAATATTTATATTAGACTATTTTTTTAAGATTAAGAATTTTTAAAGTAAGAAATATTTTTTTGTTAATGTGAAAGATTTTTATATTTTGATTCCATGTGCTATTTTATTTGACAATGGTATTTCTTTATAATACATCGAGCCATTTTTTATAAAGTAAAATTTATTTCATACTAATTATGAAAACATTTCTTGTTTATTACATCAAATATTTAACATTATATCACATATTTTTTAGATGATTTAATCTAACATAATTTAGTTAGCATGTACAAACCATTATCAGGTGATATGTGACATAATTCGTCATTTAGATGAGATATAGTTAGAGGCAATATGATATTACTATAATTATGCTGACTTAGTGCATCTGTCAAATGCAGAAGTGATGAGCATCATCATCGTATAAATATTTCCAATTATGAATAATAAAGAGATCAATAAGCATATTTAAGTGATGTGTTTAACTTGTCTTATAATTTTGAAGTATTGTGATGCATAAATAGAAAACAACTTCGAGACATATTATTCAAATAAATTTACATATTTTAGATTTTCTTTTGTCTAAAAAGTTTATATATTTTTATTACTTACATTTGTGAGCATTCGCTTGAATGACATTTTTGTTAGTATATTAATATTTTTAAATTTAATTATAACATTTTTTACTTTTTTACTTTTTTAGAATTTTTAGATATAGCACAAAGAATCCATGCTTTAATTCTTATGTCCTTTTTTTGTTATGTTATGTAATAAGAAGCATATTTTAATAAAATATTTTATTGAGCAATTTGAAGTCATTCACTCAAGAATATTTTAAAATTTTTCTTTTGTTGTTGAAATAAAATATCTAAAACACTAAATTTTTTTTACTATATATTTTAAAAAAAATTATGTATTTTTTATTATTTTTAGAGTGAATTATTCTTGCACATGTTATCATTAATCTTTATTTTGTAATGATTTTTTGAAATGTATTGTACAATCTAATCGTAACACATCTCTAAAAATCCAATATTTTACAAGATAGATCATAAGAAGGGCTAATCTTTGTAGTCACATGATTTCTCTATATTTAACATAAGAATGGTTAAGGACGAGCCAAATGTTCATACGTTTTTGGGAATATTTCACAACTTTTTTATCTTTCAATGTAATCTAGCTTCAACATTTTATAATCTATTCAATTGTCAATTTGTTTTTAATAATTGGTTTAAATTCTTAGGAAGAGAATGTTTTGGAAAATGAATTGTGCAGTTAATTTTAAGGAATTTGAGTGTGTACTACCTTACTGATTTTCTTTTATTTTTGTATTTTGTTGAAAGTTTCATATATTAATTGAAGTTTGTTTATCTTTGATTATTAATAATAAGTTTTGTTAGTAGACCATATAAATATTTTTAACATTATTATATTTTAATGATTTGGCAATCTTAATGATTTTTTAAATTATTATTTAATATTTCATTATTCATTTTAATCATTTAATATTTTTAATTATATTGAAAAAATTGTGAAACTCATTTAAAAATAAAAAAATATTCCCTAGAAAGGATTTTGAATACTCCATATATTTTATAGAGCTTAATTTGATATGTTATCAAATTAATTTTAAATGTTAAGCATTTTTTATTATCTTACTAATTTGATGCATTTTTATTTTTCTTATATTGTTTTTAAGCAATAAATTTCTAATATTGTCTGAATATTTAAATACTTAAATTATTTATTTCATAGTTCAATTACTTTTTGCAATATTTCTTCACCACATAATATCACTCAATCAAATTGTTGTATGCTTTTCTTAATATATTATACAATAGCAAAGATTTTCTAATGTAATACTTTATTATGTTGTTATGTTAATTTATTTGAACATTTAAAATACTTATTTTAAAGAAAATTTTCTTTTAAGTTTTTATGAACATTTTCATTGGAAAAAAAAGTGAAAATATGTTTTTGCCATAAGTTTGCCATTAACATGTGACCTAGTTTATTTTAAATATTTTTACTATCTAAGTAACATATTTTTATATATTTTACAATGTTATTGTCATGCTACATCCGTAATGCTTTAATTGTTTTAAAGTACAAAGTGTTTACAATTTTGTACTTTGTCGTCTATGTTGGGTTTTATATTTTTTTTGATAGCCATAATATTTAAACGTTTAAGTGTGTAATTGTCTTAATATTTTTATTTTATTACATTGCTCTAAACTTTGTATATGATATCAACATTTTAGTTACCATTATTGTTTAAAAATGACATTTTTAACAACATATTTGAAATGTTTCTAAATATTAAAAAATTTTTATTGTCTTACACTTTTCTTGTTTTAAAACATTTTTTGAATAAATCAATATTTATAATTTAATTGCCAAAAAAATACTATAGGTTCTGCGTTTGAGATTTGATAACTTTACTTTATTTTTCTTTAGGTCATTTTTCATTCTTTTCTCTTTTCATAATTTGTATTCTTATGAACTCATTTATTAAACACTTTTTGGTACAATATTTTGGCAATGATGATATCAATTTTTAAATCAATTTTTATCCATCTTTATTTTAGTACATAGTATTTGTCGTTTATTAATCATTATTAACATTACTTTTGGCATCTTTCATTGTGCAAAATTTTCAACATTTTTAATATTTTATATTACTATTTTTTATATCTCTTAGTAATAAATTTTCAATTCAAAAATATATTATGTATACAATAATGAAATTGATTAGTGAAAATGCATATCTTTCTATTTGTTAAAATATATTTTTTTGCAATTAAAAATTAATAAATATGTTATGAATAAATATAAGTCTTAAAATATATTTAGTATAACTAAAATCTTTTAATATTAAAGTTATGTTTTTTCTTGTGAAAAATATCTTTTATTGTAATCCAAGCTTAATGCACAAACAAAAATTAATCAAATTCTTTTAGTTTAGAAATAATAATATTTCTCATGGCGAAATATTTAAATTAATCAAAATAATTAAAAAAATAAATAAAATAAGTTTCATTGAAGGAAAAATAAAAATTATATCAATGAAATTACAAAGTTAACATTAAAAAGAAAAAAATATCGTTCTTTGGACATTTCAAATGACAAACATATATGAATGAATTATCTAAAAGAAATTGAAGTGTCATAAAGTTAATACAAAATATCAAATTTAAATAAAAACAAATGTTGAAGTAAAGAAATTAAAGTAAATGTTAGGACACATTAAATTTTACAAGAAGGTCTTTAACTTTCTATCATAATTAAGAAAAAATAACACTCTATTAAATAATGTAACTAAAATTTTATGAAATAAAAAATGACATAGTGATGTTTGCTAAATGTACATGAACTTTAAATTATTTTACATAAATTTTCAAAACACAAAGAAAAATATTTTCACAAATAAAACATGTAGCATAGTCAAAGTATAAAGAATAATGATTAAACAAACTCATAACATATTGAAAAATTTCATGTTATTTAAAAACAAATCAGAATACAAGTATAAAAAATATGCTAGGATAAATAAGAAAGTTAGAAACACATTTCAAATTGACCATAAAAGACTAAAGTAAAACATGATTTTTGTATAAAGGGAATCTTATCACATATTACAGTTAATCTCAATTACTATGTGCATGAAAGGTTATCACGCCCTAAGCACAATATAAATGTTATACTTGCTCATTTAGCTAATAACAACAAGTATATAAATTATTTCAAAGTAAGAAAGCAAAAGCTTCCAGACAAAGATCAATGACTTTATTTAATAATTATAAATTATTTTCAAAATAAATCATAATATAGAATTATAATAAAACCAAAACTGCATAAGATTACTATGTTCATGATCGTACTACAAAAAGGTGCATTGCATGTTTCTAGTTATCTAAATATATTAAATGATGCAATATTTTTAAAATAAGAGTATGTGCTAGTTTTTTTTATAATGGTTATTCCTTTTAGCTATTATTCCAAGTCAAAAGAGTTTGTGATCTAAGATAGTCTAACAAAAATATCCTAAAAATAATTATTTGATATAAGAAAATAAAAGTTTGATTTCATTACACATTTCAATTCTAGGTAAAATAAAAAAAATTCATACATTTGCATGCCTTGAAGTAATTGAATAAGCAATCACTTACATTACATGTTCCATGAATTAATCGATTCTACTTAACAATCATGAAAATATTTTTGTAAGTATATATTAGTATTTTTTCAATGACTTATAAAAAAATATATTAGAATTATTGTAATTAATTAGTAAAAAATAACGCTAACTTTTAGTAATAGCAACAATTTGTGTCGATAATGCATAAAACATGTTGGATGCCATTAAAGGGTTAGGAATGCATGTCCATAAACCTCTCAACTTGCTATAGTACTAGATTTGATTGTGAAAATAGTTTATAAAGTTCGTAGATCAAGTTATTTGTATTTTATCATCATAAATAGTGTATATTATGTCACTAGCATCATGTTTGATGACTTCTCAGCCAAACTGGAGCGTAGCAAACACCGAATAGGTTGATTTAGAGAAAAATGCAAAGCACTGCAAACAAAATAATTTGTTCACCTTCACAATGCAAGAGAAAATCAAAGCTATATTTTTAAGCATTATGCTTCAGAATCGTAGCAGTAACAAAAATTGTCAGGATGCATAATTTCGTGATAGAATGATAGCATCACCTCTACAATTTTACAAAGAAAGTTCATAGCCACATGCAAGTTCACACTTTCTATGCTTTTTTTACACTTTGAATTGAAATCTATTTATCTGATTATGTTTCAAATCTAGTGATCCTAATCAAATCCAATTTCTAAATAGTGCCAATCAAATCTCATCCATCAATCATGTAGTTTTTATAATCAAATAGTCTAAATCAATTTAATCAAGAAGCACTTGCAAAATAGCACTTTTAGTCATTATTTCAAGCAACTAGAATATTTTGTTTAAATGATTACAATTTTTATTAAAAATACAAAAAATAGTATGAATAATAAGGTCATTTTGCTCATTCGATATGTACTTTTTGTTGATAGAAAATGTCCATGAATTATAGAATTTTTTAAAAATATGTATTAATGAATCATTTTACAATCTTAACAAAATTTTAAAGCACTAACATTGAAGGTGTTTATAGCTTATGATCATTTTCACTTCTATACACTACTAAATGATAGAATCATAAATAGTTTTCATTATCTTTTCAATACTACTAAATTTAATAGAATTTAGTGACTTCGAATACTTACAGTCTACATGCTCATTTTCAAAAAACAAAACTAATTATAGAGAAGTTTTTGCTTGAAAATCTTATATACAAAAGTATGTTGATATTTTATATGCTATAATCAAAAGGTTACATGGCACTACTGCATACTACCCACTTATATTTTACTTACATGTAAGAGTAGAGCAAATATACATTTGAAAATTCCAACTTTTGTTTAGAGGGTGAAAGAAAAAGTAAGATAGTTACACATAAATACGTTGAACCCAAAATGGCTTAAGTTCTCAAATCTAATAATAAAAATCAAGTATTATCCATATAACTTTGATTAATAAATTTTAACTAAAAAATTTGTATGAATATAAATAACAAAAATAGATTTGACAAATAGAATTTAAAATATTCAAATGAAATAAATAGGGAAAAGTGATGTAGTTGGAAAAAACCTAAAACTTTAAAACTTTTTTAGTATTATCATTAAGAACAAGTGAAATATGAAATTTTGATTGATTTTAGAGTTAATGTTATCATAACAATTAATTTTTTTTTTAAAACTTAAAAATTATTTTATGATAATTGCTATAAAAAAGAATTAAAAAAATTTAAAAGGTATTGTGTGAGTTGACCCCTAAACAATCTAATAAATTATAATTATAGGGAAAATTCATAGAAAACTAAGTCTATTAAGAATTTACAAAAAACTAAGACTAAGTAACAGTGAGTGATATTATAAAAGAAAAGAGAATAAAAATTCAAAGAAATAAGTATAAGTTAAGAATGAGTAATAATCTAGTCATGAGATGCATGTAAGTAGACTTTATCTTTAATTATTTTAGATATTATTTATACAATAATTTATATTTTTATTAATTTTTTTAAAAGTATTGTTATCATCAAAATTAAGAAATTTTTTGATATTGACATATAGACATGCTATTTTCTTTATTGATAACAAATCCAAGTATTTTGAATAAATCTATTGAAGTAATTCTCAGATTTTAGAAAATCGATATTTGTGTTCATGAGAAAACTTGAAGAAGTTTGGCAATTTTAAAATCTAATGAAGATCATCTTAGTTAGAGTGAAAAAACACTAAAAGATATATTTTAAATTTAATTTTTTTTATTTAAATTTTTTTAATTTAAAATATTAAGTTTCATCAAAATACTTAATATGTGACACAAAAATAAAATTTTATCAAATTTAATGTTCTTAAATAATGTTACGTTTTAAAAAGCTTAATCTATTCTCTTTTATTATCTTGGCAAATCTTTAGATATGTTTATCAAATCTTGATATTTATTCAAAACCTTTTGCAAAATATACATTAAAATTGTAATAATTTGATAATAAATAATGCTAATTAAAATAATTCTAATTATTAGTATGAAAACGAAAAGTCTTTATAGTGCTTAAAACACATTGTTTGTCGTTAAGAGGTCTGGAATGCATGCCCCTAAACTCATATGCCTGTTGTGGTACTAAGTATAACAACATACATTGTTTAGTTGCGTCTTAGAATGGGTTAGTACTCTTGCCTTAACATATACAATGTATAAAGAAATACTGACAGCATTGGTAAGGCATTCTCGAGCAGATGTGAGGGCAACGAACCCAGAAAAAGTTGACTTCAAGGAACACATAATGCTTTATATATAAACCATCTTTGTTCACCTTTGTAATATAGGACTAAAGTAAAGCATTCTTTTCATGCAACATGTTTCTAAATTGTGGGGCTAACTAGAATTGTCCATTATGCTATTCCTGATCAAATGACCTTCATCTTATGCATCATTTTATAAATCCTAATACTATTTAATAATTGTATGATTTATTTTTTTTCCATGTGTAAGATGTAAATTTAGAAATCAAACACAGACTTAGATCTAATGACATTGATCAAATACTTTTTTTAAACATCTCTATTAAATCACACTTCTTTTATCATACAATTTTCCCAAACAATTAGTCTCAGTTCATTCTGTTCAAGTTATTCATGCACATCTTCTTTAGCTACTTTTTTTTAGCCTTTAGAATATTCTCCTTAAATAATAATTTTTCATCTAAATAAATCTACGCAAAGCAATAATCATTATTTTTCATGTTTTTAAAGTACTTTTAGTCCTAAATTTTTTTAAAAAAAGGAAATTTTTTTAATAAAATGGATTGGTGAATTTTCATACAATTTAAATAAAATTTTCAGGCCACAATATTAAAGCCTTCAGTAGCCCAAAATAATTATGCTGTAACTACTTCCTTTTCTTGCCAAACTCTTAATTGTAACTTTCTTTTTAAGTCAGTTAATTTTTTAATTTTTTCTATTTAAAATTTTTTTAATTAACATACTTTTACTCATTAATTATTTCATCATCCATAAGATTTTTGTTGTGTTAATCTTGATTATGAGGCCAAAGTAACAAGTTTTTTTCTTTTTTGTTGTTGTTATTGTTAAAGTTTATCCTATCTGTTGTTTGGTGAATGTTTTATATAGAGTGATTTTTCCTAAATTTTATCAATGGAGAATTATTACTTTCTTTAAGCTAAGCCACCTAAATATCATTGTTGAATATTTTAGTTCGTATTTAGGTTTTATTTTATGTTATATGATAAATTAATTTTAAATTAAATTTAAAATTTTTATAAAATACTTTTAAACTATTTATTTAAATAGTTTTTGGTAAGAAACTTAAATTTTTATTCTTAGTAGTTCACAGCATCTTTGTAGCTCCAAACTTCAACATGTGCATAATATGAAGTGCTATTTAGTAAGAGAGGGGTGAATTGTTAGAAATAAAAATTATTTTTCTAGAGAATATTTTACAAAAATAATTTAATACATTTTTGAATAAACTTGCATATATCTTTAAAGGTGACCTTCCATAAATATTAATTTTATTTTAAAATGGGATAACCCTTTTTAAAAATGTTGGTTTTCTTTTCGTAAAAACTTTTTAAGAAAATTATAAAAAAAATTAACAAAAATATAAATGATTGACAACTAATTTTTAGGTTGATTAGTTCAAAATAAAGCATACATCTACCCTCAACAAAAAGAAACAAAAAAATAACTAATATACATATTTTACCAAATGAAAAGTGTGTTAAAGTACTAACGTAAAAAAATAATAAAAAATAACTACTATAGCCTCACAACCAAATAAACTTGGAGTTAAATAAGGTAAAAATAAAACTTAATGCATAGAAAAATACTATGCTTAAAAAATGTTTAGTGAGGTACAAGTGCTATAAATTAGTGAATTAGAAATAAAAAATTGAGAACTTCACTAATTTTTGGTGAAAATAGAGATTACGAGTTTTGTAAATGATGGTCAAAGCTTAAAAATGTGATGATGAGCATTACGTGCTAATGGCTTGAATGTCATCACTTGAAATGTTTTTTAAAATTTTAAGAAACTTTTATCAATCAATTTTATTCAACAATTGTCCTATTTAGAGACATTTTTGAAATATGCTAAAAGTACCTATAAAACAAATCAATTAGTTGTTACTAATAATTATAAAAATTCCTAATGTCTTGAAATAATGGCTAAAAGTGATATTGCCCAAGAACTGCTTCAAAAGGCTCTTAGACCATTTGGTCATGAAAAATGAAAGATAAGATGGCTTCAATTAAGCAACCACTATTTGATCTCAACCAATAGATGTAAATTGTTATCTAGTAGCTAGATTTTTACCTTATGCATGGACAAAACATGAGATGTGTGATCACAAAATTTCACTATGGAATAATGAATCTATTTAGGTGTTTTTAAAATTCTAATGAGAATATGATCATTTTCTTAAAAAATTGCTTGATAAAATGACAAAAACATCCCAACAATTTTGAGTGTAGTCATGCAAAATGGATAAACATTTTAGTTACAGATTTCATGAATGATGGATTATTATTACTTTATGAGAATTTTCGTATGTCACATAATAAGTGCATCGTTTGCAATTCCTCGGTTTGCTTTAGAGTGATTTCTCCTATTATTTGATGAGTTATGTCTTGAACCAAAAGTATTTGATGAATTGTGATGTTATTTTATGAAAAATATAAGCCCAACTCACCATATTTAGGATCTATGTTCTAACTTTGCATTTTCCATAGTATTAGTAATAGGTTCTCCTTTTTTATTATTTTAATTATAATACTAGTTTTACTAATTAATTATTATAGTTATAATGCTTTTTGAAATAATTTATTGATATGATATTTCCAAAGATATGATCAAGAATAAAATACTTTTTTAGATTGTTGACATATGATAAAGATTTTAGAATCTTAATATTTTCTATGAAGTAATTAATTTAAATAAAATATTGTTTTTATGCCTTCAAAAGAATTATTTTAATGAACTTAATATTTTAATTAAAATATAATTGTAATAACTAAAACCACACACAAAATATTTATCTTAGTTATTTGTGTGTCCAAGCAAAATGATTGCCATAGAATTTCACTTTTGCTTCTTTTTCTTTTTAAATTTTCCCCTAAGCACAATTGTCATCTATCTAAAATCTTAAAATTTATTCAAATTGATTCATTAGTAATGCTTTGGGTTTATGATCATCAAACAAAACAACATGATGGGAGGTCAACACAACAATCTCTCCCACTTGATGCTAACAAAATTTTAAAGAAATTGATGAAAATATAAAATATTTAAAAATGCAATGTGCATGACAAATAATGCTCCACCTTTATGAACATCAAGGCTACAGTAATGCTCCAACTTAAGTTATGCCTTTTTGATCTTTTAAATTATATTCTTCCCCTCTTTAACATCATATAAAGAGAGTTAGTCTACATTTAGTAAATTCTTGGCAAATTAATAATTTTGTGAAATTATCAACCAACTCATTTTTTTCTTTAACTCTATTTTGTTCAAATTATATCTTTAACTGGTGGTCAAGTACACAATTCCTTTTAAATAGATTTAATTCTTCCTTTATAACTATTCAAAAATTATGATTTGATTTAGATCGTTACATTTGAATAATAATCTTGTTGATAGATTTTGGTCTTACATGTGGATAAATCGTGGATTATGAGATCAATAAATTACGTGATTGGACAGAAGATCAAAATAGGTGTCCTTAAAAGGTGGATGAGAATAGAATCATCCAATCACAAAATTGTCCAAATTTTCTGTGCAATCGTGTGAAATGGACATATGTTTTAATTCCACATTGAATAAATGATGGATTATCATTGCTTTATTAGACCATTCCTATGTTAAAAATTTTGCATATTTTTTAAGGCTTCCTGCCCCCTGCATTGCTCCAAATTTAAGTTATGTTTGAATTCTCAAGGTATGAATCAAACAAAAATTGTTAATGGGTTTGGGGGTTATTTTCTCAACATGATAAACATTACTAGCCATATTCAAGTACAATTCTCTAGTTGATGCTTATGGTTGTTTTTAGTAATATATTTTTTTCTTTTTTAATTATATTATTATGTTTTTACTAATTAATTTTTTTAATTAAACTATATTTTTTAACACAGGTTTTTGGAAAAGGATTTTCAATGGTATGATAAGAATTGAATGGTTATTTAGATGGTAAAGAGAAGATTTTGATTTTAGAATACCAATACTTTTTTAAGATTATTAGTTTCAATAAAACTTAGCTTTTGTTCTTTGTATGAGTGATTTCAATAAACTTAATATCTAGCCTAAACAAAATTGAAACAACTAAAATTAAATTTAAAATAAATCTCTTTGTCAATTCAAACCACAACACTTCTTCTTTTTTAAATTCTCCCACGAACATGAATATTAGTTTTTGAAAATCTAAAAATTCACTCAAACAAATATATTATCAATTCTTAGGGCTTGTTGTCATCAAACAAAATATCATGACTAAATGTCAACAACATGACATATTACACAATCTGACACTCTATGAAATGATCGTAAAACTACTGACTATCACTTCATAGTGACATTATCTCAGTCCTACAATAGTTTTGGACCATTCCAACCATTTATGGAATAATTTAGTGCCCACATGAAATAATCTCTCATTTGCATCAAGGCTTTACCATTGTAAAATTCCACATGGGATGTACTCTACTAGTTAAAGTATTTTTAAGAATATTAAATCTCTTGTGTGACATACATATCAACTTCAAACATTATTAACTTTTTCAGAAAGTTAAATCTACCATTAAGAGGTGACTGACCTTCCTTCATTAAAAAAGGCATCATATAATCACTTCATCAAACTTGTTCCTTCTCTGTCTTTAAAGGCACTTTCTGATTTGTCTCCCTCTTCCTAGCCTTTATAAAAAATTTTCATTTCACTTCCAACTATAATATTTATCTTATTAGTTACTTTCCTCTAAGAATTCTTCCAATTTGGTACATAATTTTTATATTGTTAGATATCCCTTGTGACAAAAACCTTATAATGACTACATTTTCTTGCACATTTTATTGCAAATGAATTTTAAAAGTTTTTTTTCGACAAATCTCATAAAAATACTACTCCAAGAGCAATTTATTTAATTAAAAAATCATATATTTCTAACATATCTTGCCACTTTTGTTAATTTTCCTTAAAAAGCCACTTAGAATTAAATTAATATTAGTTTCAATAAGTACTAGTATTGTTTTATGGCATAACAACTACAATTTCAAGCAGAATTATTATTTAGGGTTTCTTTTCATTTGTTTTATGATATTTGACTTCTCATCCATATTATAAGTTCTTTTAAATTATAGTCTTTGTGATCTTATACAAAAAAATCCAAATGCAAATTTCATTTCATCACATTCAAAAAAAATTTTAAAATGCACTTGCATTTATCCAACAAATATTCAATAAATTTTAAAGTCTTTTGAATATTTTGTAAAATTCTCTACATATATGAATTTAATCATTGAAATTCAAAAAATTTTGGAATGCCTATAAAGTCTCTTTTCCTCTACTTTTAAAGTAGTACTACTTAGTATAACTTGTCCATTGTACATTCAGCATGGGATGTTGTTCTTTATTTTTTCTTGATTTCTCATGTTAAGAAGCCCATTAAACAATCTTTGACGAACCATCGTGCTATATATGTAGTGTTAGCACCAACTTTTATTAAAATTGAAAGACAAAATACATGATGTGCTCTAGTTAATGAGAATGGCAAAACTATCTTGTATGTAATGTAACAATCTATAAAGGAAAAAATTTTTGTATTTAATTAGTCTCATTTTCCATTAATTATAATGAATTTCATTAGATGTACCATTATGAATACATGATCGTCTTCTTAAAAGTCCACTTTCTTAATTTTCTTTCAAAATTTCCGTGGAGTAAACCTATTCTTTATTAATTCATCCTTTGATTTTGTGGATTCCTTAATAGTTTCTAAAATCATATCTATATCAAGAAGATTACTCTTTATTTATTCATATTAGTATAATTATAATTAATCTAGAATATTATATAATGCTATGTAAAGTGTCATCTCCATGCTAGACTAACAATTGTTGTCGTATTAGAAACTTAATTAAAATTCAAATAATAATCCTAGCTACATCAGAAACTTAAGTTTCATAACTTTAAAAGATTCTTTAAGCCTTTCAAATATTCTCCTTCATTAATTTCTATTTTAGCCTAAAATGTTGTGTCAAACATTAGTTTACTATAATATGCATCATGCAATCTTTTAAAAAAGTATGATGTAACTTTGGAATCCTTTTGTAATATAATTGTTTTTACTATGCCACATAACTCTTACTATTTTGTTAGCATATATTTCACCTATTATTTTGCAAAAATAAATGTGTCTTAAGGTGAACCATATGAACTTTTTTGGTGGATAATCCCATTTTAAGTTAATTTTAATTTAACATCTCTAAATGAAAAAATTTTACTTATAATCTTCCTTACATCATAAAGCTATCTTAAGATAATAACTTCTTGCTATCAATATACCAAAATGACCATTATAGTACAATTCTTATTTTTTATGGATATAGAAATTATTTTTAAATTATGTATCTAAATAATTAATTTAGCATCCTCTATGTTATCCACCATACAATGTTTCTCTCCTTAAAACTACACAAGCTACTTTTAGTTTTCCCTTAGGGATATAGAATCTCAAAACCATAATGCCATAGTAATTGATGCCATTTCTCAATGTTTAAATAGATTTATTATCAAACCAATTGTGAATAAAATATTATATGTGTTTCAATAATATGAAGCCCAAATATGAAAACTTAAGCATATCTTGATTATAGAGTTACAACTGCAAGTAAATAGTAATTGGAGATGTGAAACAAAGTTAATGGAAGCTATCTCAGCACAATATTATTCAAATAGATAAACCAATTAGCAAATTCTTGAAGAAACATAGTCATAATGGAATCTACTCAAGTGGTGTATGGTCAAATTATGCATCAAAACAAATAAGTAGATTTAGAATACATGGAAGAATTTGGAAAACTAAAATTGGATACAAACAAAGATTCTAGTATGACAAACTTGGTAGATTTCTACTTAAATATTAATTCAGTATGAGAATGTAGATAGGTTTTTGTTCATTAAAGATTGCACTTATTAACTTCTTCTTGTCCAATATATTTTTATCCATAAACCATGACTTTTGCAAATGATTTGGTAAGAATGTGGGTGTAGGATTTAAGATGAACATAATCAGTGAGGTTTCCTATTTTCTAAAATTGCAAGTTAACTTGGATAAGAAAGGTATCTTTGATCATAAAAGTACCTAAATAAGATGTTAAAAATTAAAAAATAAGGAAATTGTGGCATCGAAGGAACTAGTATAGAATGAAAATCACCTTAGAAAGGTAATCTTAAGTGAACTCTCTTTTTGAGTAAAATTCAATGCCTTTCTTTGAAAAGAAATTACATATGTTTCATCTATTTTGAAATTTGTACTACAAAAAACATGTGAAGGTTTGAGGAAAGATAATTTTTATGTGTCCAAGCTAGATAGTTTGAACTTGTTTGTCAGAGTGAATGTTTTGGAATAAAAACAGGTCAAGAGACTACATTATCTTGGAGAAAAAGTGTGTACTCAAAAATAAAAAGTAAATGATCGTGTAAATTTCATTCAAAATAATGGAAGGCTAGCAGCAAATTATTATAATTAAGTGGAAGGATTGACCTTAAAAGGAATACTTGAACAAATGTTATGTTTGAAGGCAACAAGGTCATTTTTAACATTTTATTATTACAAGTTACTTAAAGTACACCAAATGGATGTTAAGAACACCTTAAATTTTTTTATTTAGGAGAAATTGCATGTTCAATAATTGGATGTCATTCAGTGTTATCTTTACGAAAGTCATATGCATAAGCTATTGAAAGAATTAGATGAACTATAACATGGACAAAGATCCTAGTATTACATACTTAGTATACATCTACTCAAGCATTATTTTAGGATGGGAATAAATATATAACTTGGTTCCCCATGAACTAAGCTGATGAACTTCTTGTAATCCAAGATTTTGTAGGCGATATCATATTTCGATCAACCAATTTGGTCTCACCTGAATGATTTAGTAAGAGATGAATATGTGATTTATTTCATCTATTTTCTCAGATTGAAAGTTAAGTAGAATAAGAAAGGTATCCTTTTACCTTAAATGAAATATATAAATGAAATGTTAAAATATCTTGAGCTTAAGAAACTAAACAGCATTTCTACTTTCAATAGTCCTCACCATACTACTAAATAAATCTTAGAAAGGAAACCAGTAATTTTTTTTATACGACTAGATGATATGTTCCTTACTTAACTATAAGAAGATCTAACATTGAATTTAGTATGGGAATATTTAGGTCAATTTTAATGAGGCCCCAAGGAATTCAACTAGAAGCTGTAAAAAAATATGTTGGAGCTTTCTTGACACAAAGGTATAAGAGTTTTTATCCTAAATTTCAATTACGTCATGATTTAATAAGGTATGCATACAAAGATTATGTAGGTTCTCATATAGATAAGAAAAGCATTGTAGGTATTTAATCATTTTTTGAAAGCATTTAAACTAATGATCTAGCAAAAAAAATTATCACTTTAGTAACAAATGAACAACACTATATAGCATTGGTTGGATTTTAGTCAAAGTTGTGGGTTTGAAAAGGCAATTTCATTATATGTGATTAAATTTACAAAAATCCCTAAAGAATATGTAAATTTCACTATCATTTTTCTCACTCAGAACCATATAAAGTAGTATAAGACAAAAACAAATTAATTTTAGACACCATTTCATTAAGGACCATGTAAAATGAAATATAGTAGGCAATTAATTTGTTGTTAAAAAAATGCTTATTTAACACATAACAAACCTTCACAATAAAGATTTATTCCATAGAATTAAATGATTTTTGTATGATGACAAAACTTGGAGAAATTAAGCTTGATTTTATGAGACGTTCCTTGAGTGATGGAGAGCTCATCTCTATGCTCCAATTACTTTCAAATCTAACTTCACTTAATAATATCTAGCAAATTGATGCCGGACGGATTTAAGCTTTTGTTTATTGAGCAATACAAGCGATTAACCTGCAAACTTTTAGGGAAATAAAGAAAACTTGTGGGAAATTACGTGAAATTTCGAAAAAGGTAACACGCTTGAGACACCCGTCCAAGGCGACCTGAGTCGCCGGTGAGCGTCTTGAATGTTTTAAAAGTCCTTTTTTGAGCATATATTTTATTTTCGAGCTCCAAATTGACCCTGCACAAAAATAAATCCCTCGAGCTATATCGTGCCTGACGAGATTGGGCGCGTCGAAAGTCTCGAATGTAACTGGTGTCCGCACCACAAATGGTTTCTTTTACTACATTCAATTATGATATCATAAACTTAGATTGTAAGTAATCATTAAAAAAGAGGTTATTGGCACCAAATGGAATACCCTAAAAAATTTTGACATTAATAATCTGATTAAAGGGCATACTAACTGATTATGTAGCTTTGCTTGTAGATATGGTAAGTGAATAACACCGGTAGGAGATTAATGCAGGAAGAATAAGTTAATTGATTAAATAAATCGATATAACCATTTGTTCAATTAGAATGAAAAGGATTTTTGTATAGTCAAGCATCAAAGTGTTCCATTTGTGTATGAGACTTCCTTACCATATAAATTGGTATAATAGAGAAGATTTACTATCATGTTGTCCAAACATTGAAGATGACTATTAAATTTTTGTTATCATTTTTTTTCATTGCAATTACATACATTTTTTTTATGTTAATAGCTTTTTGGTTGTCTTAATAATTTCGTAATTTCTGAATCATTTACCCCATATTATTTATACTAACATCTTAATATGATATTATTCTTTCTTATGACGTCTAATTTTCTTTTACAAAAGAGATAGTAAGCATTATTGTGTTACTATGATGGATTTTTGATATGTGATAATCATCATATTTATAGTGTATAATGTTTTATGTTAATGAATTCCTTTTATTGTATTTTATTTTGTTCTTAAAATTTTATTGTAAATGTTTTTATCAAGCTTATTTTATTAAAAATCTTTTTGATTGACTTTAACTAGAAATATAGTTAGGAATTTTAAATATGTTATTAAGTCATTAAGAAGAAGATTTTCTTGTATTTTTTATAATTCTTAATAAATGATAGGTATTTTTCTTTTATATGTGTAATCATATCTTTCAATAACTTAAATATTTTATTTTCTACATAATAATTTTTTGTACATATTCACTTAAGCTAGATCTATTAATTCTAAGAATTTTATGTTTTTAAAAAATTTGCTAGTGATAAACTTTTCAAGCTTTACCTCCCAAATTTTTTTGTTATGTTTGTATTTTCGTAATTTATACATTTGCAAATCATAATGTTAATGTTAGTTCATTTATTGAAATCTAAATTGTTATTATAACTTTTATTTAAAGTATTTGCATG
This sequence comes from Vanilla planifolia, assembly GCA_023846275.1. Classification (NCBI taxonomy): domain Eukaryota; kingdom Viridiplantae; phylum Streptophyta; class Magnoliopsida; order Asparagales; family Orchidaceae; genus Vanilla; species Vanilla planifolia. The sequence continues at coordinate 429,721 of JAIUJO010000047.1, forward strand.
AGAACTACTTCTTTTGTAAACAAAATTTCATCATTGTGTCATTAAAGAATTTTATTGATATATAATGCATACTGTAAATATTTTTTAAAAAATATTTTAGATCTTAATATTTTAATTTTTTTTATTATTTTTCTAAAAATTACTTAATTTTTAATGATTAAATTAACAATAAAATTTATTTAGCATATTATGCATCTTTTTTCTAACAACATAAACTTATTTATCGTTAACTACCTTTCAATGTTTTATATTACTTTAATTTTTTTGTTATAGCTTATTAAATTTATATGCTATTTTTTGTAATTATTTTTGGACTGTTCCATGAATGTGTTGAATATACCTATATTCGTTCATTATTTTTTGTAAGCTTTTTCTTTCACTAAAACATTATCAATATTTAAATTTGCGAGATATTTGTTTGAAAATTTTTTATAAAATTAAAAAATTTTAATTATCTTGAAAAAATCTTATATTTTATGAATATTGTTTTGCAAGACTTATTTCTCTACTTAGATGATATCTAATTAATTTTTAATTTATGACAATATAAAAGGTATAATATCTTATAATCTTTCTATTTTTTTAAATATTTTTGTTTTCCTCAAACATATTTGTAATTATTGTATTATTGGAAAAACATTTTGTTTGTCATAAAGTGATAAGTATAAAATTAATATTTATTCAAATAAAAATTTTGAACTATTTGAAAGAAAAAAATTTCATAAAACCTAAGAAAAGAAATGAATGAAATTAAGAAATTATAAAAAGAAAAAAAAATCCAAAAATATTAATTAAAAATTTTAAAAATTAACTTTGTTTATAAATGCTATCATAAGTAAATTTTTGTAGCACTCAAGCATACAAAATATCTCACTATTAAGGAAAGGTCTAAATTTTAAAATATTGTAAAATCATTTAAAATGATAAAAAACTTATGATATTATAGAAAATTTTTGCAAAGTTCTTTTAAGTGTCATAATTGAAAAACATAACTATCAAAGTATTGTAATTGATAGTCATTGAGGAACTAAAAAGATAGTTAATAATATAACATGCCATAAATCAAACAATATAAGTTCTAAAAAATTGATAATATTATATAATGAATAGTAATAAGTACTTAAAAATTAAAAGTAATTTTAAATTTTTAATAAAATGTTATACTAGGAAGCATAATACTAAAACATTTAGTAGTAGAATGTGCAGCAAAAGTTTGCGCCTTAGCTCAACACTATGAAAACAATGATCAAATTTAACAACTATTATTATCTAGATATATACTAGAAGCAAAATATGTGCTCTGCAATTTGTTTGCCACACTGTTATCTAAACCGAGAGAGATTAAATATGAATGTGTAAAGGCATTTCATGAAAGTTTATGTCCTTCTTTATATGGACCTTAAGCATCATTGTAGATGAGCTGGATACACCTATTTCTTCGATGAGTACACTATTTACTTAAGTGTTATGCAACTTTGCTTTTAACAAATTTCTTATAAAAAATTATTTTTTAAAACTTATGTCACTTTTCATAAGGATAATTTTGTTAACTAAGCCATGGATAGTTTTTGATACATTAAGTATTGAATAATCATAATTATTTTTATATGATTCAATATTATTATTTTTAATTATAATAACAAAATGTTTCTGTACTTACGTTATTATCCAACTTTGTAACGTATCATTTAAATTTTCAAAAAATTTTGAAAATATTTTTTATATTTATCATGAATTTTTTTGTTTCCTATATTTTTTATTTAATGTTATCTTGCCTTATTTAACAAACTAATATTTTAAATTAAACATTATTTTTAATAGTTAAATATTTTTGATAATGATTGGCTATTTATTATTCTGTATTAATTTGAAAACTCTTTGTTGAGGCATTTATATTAATGAGTATCTTAATTATATACAAAATAGTTATGTTTCAATAATTTTTTTATATTATGTAAATTCTTTCAATATTTTGTACCAATGATTTTAATATTATTTAACTCCAAAGATAATTTGCTTTAATTGAAAGGATTTCAAATAACTTGCAATTATTTACTTTATATGATATCATTTCTGTTCACATGTTCAGTTCTGTTTATCGCTTGGTTGACATAGCACAATCTAAATGTTTTAAATCTTTAAAACTTTCTTATTTAAATATTTAAAATAAGAATTTTTATTTAAATATTTTTTAAAAAAATTAGAAAAAATACTTTTGAAATTGAATATGTTTAATTTAATTTTCTATTTTTAATATTCATAATTTTTATTTAAAAATTAGATTATTTTATTTTTAAAGTTTATTTTGTATTAAAAGTTTTAGTGAAACATTTTTTACAAGGTAATACAATTTTTTAATCGTTCAAAATTCACGTGCAATCAAAATGGAAAATGCTTTTTTTTTACATATAGATTATTTGTGGCAAAGTAATTACCTAAATTATTGACTATATATATTTATCAAGTCTTTTTTTTTTATTTGCAATGAGGAATTTTTGTTACTTATTTCTTTAGAATTGTTTTACTATGTTTGTAAATATTAGAATACTTATAGTATTTTTATGGAATAATAGTACATTTTTATGTTTTTATATTCTACAAGTTTATTAAAGTTATATTTTGAACTAATTATTTTTGATGTGATAAATTGTTTTAAAATCTAACACTCTCTTATTTGTAAAAAAATGTTCATGAAAAAAGCATGAATTTTTCAATATTTAATATTTAACTACAAAGAAAAATTGCCTTTTGGAACATATATAATTATTGTGAAATTTTTTATATTTCCTTTTTTAAAACTTGAAATTACTGAAATAAAATTTAAATGTTTATTATATAAGTTTATATTTTGGTATAATATTATCTTTAGACATTGTCAATGCTATTTCAGATACACGAAAATTGCTTACTAAGATTTTTTTTCTTTTTATTTTAATATCATGAAATGAAAAGTAATTGGTAATTAATTCAAAATTTTTAATTACACTTTATTGACAAGAATTCAGTATATTTTAAATGTTTTATATTTATTAATTATATTCAATTATAATTTTGTTTATTTATTTATTTATTTATTTATTAAAAAGTTTTAGATTATATTTTATTTAATTTTTGTTCTCACTACTTGATATATATTGAACAAATGATCAAATTTGAAATGATTAAATTATTTTAAAAATTATTTTTTGTTTAATTTTTCCAAAATTTTAACATTAACGTCTTTGTGACCTTTGCATTACTAAAAAAATTTGTGTTCATTTCAAAGCGTCTAGCTATAATTACTTAAATCATTTTTAATGGTTTCATTTTTTATACAAATTTAATTTTTTTAAATTGACATATTTTTCATGTTTTAATTACCTAAATAATTTTTTAATATATAATTCACATTTTTAAAAATATAGTTCACATATTTCATAATGATTTGCCTCTTTTGCTTCACAAAAGCTTTAATGAAATGGTATTTAATTATACCTTTATGATATTTATTTTATTGTATTATACACATTTTAATCATTTAATATGTTTAGCATTTTGTTTTTCATAGAACAATCTTCTTTAATTATTTCGCTAAGTTTTCACGAGTTCTTTCATGTAATATTTTTAATTTTTAAAAAAAATTATTTTGCTTATTTATTTTTATTTTAATTTTTCAGTAAAATTTTAAAATTGTAGAAATTAGAACCAACAAAATTTTAAAAGTGTAATAGATTTACAAAATAGTATTATCCTCATAATATTTTGATTACTATATTTACTTTCCAAAATATCTTAGGAAATATATAACACCAAAATGTTTTTTGTCACGAATTTGTACTTATATGAAAATATTACAAATATTATCATAACTTAATCATTTAATTTTTTTAATGTATTATGTACATCTTTGATTGTATTAACATGTTTTCCTCCAATTTATTACTAAAAAATCATTTTCTTGTTATAAGGAACAAATTTTAATATTTTAAAAATTGATTAATCATAAATTTTCATTATTTTTCGTTTTTTTATTACAACTTAAATATTACTTATTTTCATAGCAAAACAATATTCAATATTTAAACTACAAAATCATTTGTCTATAATTTTTAATTAATAATTATTTTTTTATTTTAAAGGTAAGAAATATGTGAAGGAATTTGAAAAATAACTTAACTAAATTAATAGAGTATCAATAAGATAGTAAAATGATTCTAGGATTTGATCTATTTAATTTTTTTTATTATTTATTTTGCAAGTTAGGAAAGCCACTGATTGTCTTAATATAATGAGATTTGTCAAGTTAAGAATAAAATTATTGTAATAGTAAAAGTGCAAACTAATCAACATTATAAACAAATGGCAAAAATGTTCTTACATAAAACAAGGAAAAAGAAATTTGTTTTTGAAATTATTAAAATTTAAGTGTAAAAACTATAAAACTAAAAATTTTATAGGTTATTAAGCATATAAAGCATTCAAAATATAAAACATATAAAAGAATTTAAGTTTAATTGGGAGCATAAGAAATAAGAAAAGTTAGAAAAGGAACAAATATAAAGATAGTAAAAGAAAATTAGAACACAAAACGTATAATATTACAAACATATTCATCGCACAAAGTCAATATAATGTGACAAGAAAACATCTTTTATCAAAACAAAGGTGAGACTAGTGCATTCTAGAAGTCAAAAAATGAAAAAAGGAGATGCTGCAAAATATCTAAAAATAATCCAAATACAATGTAAAATTTGCCATAAAATATAACATATATGTTGAGAAAAACTATAAATTAAAAAATATAAACAAAAAATAATGAGAAAAGAAAACATTTAAGTTGTCAATAATAATTTGATATCAAATTAGTCAAAAAAACATACAATACTTAAAAATATGATAAGTATTTTATTACAAATAAAAAAATAGAACAAGAATGATGGAAGAAGAATGAATATGGGAATCGAACAACTAGATTTAAATCTTTCCTTTAAGCAACAAAGATAAACAGAAGTGGACAAAAACTAAAGGAAAAGGAAGCAAGGCCAATGTACGTCCTCCACTATAATTGCATGCTTACATCCAAAATCTCAATGATGGTGAAATCAAATATTATAATGCCAATTTTATGTTTCCATTCTTAAAAGTATTTTAATTGTTCATAATATATCCATTTATCAAAAGATTAATCACCATGCATAAACCAATGCAAATAAATAAATCATATAGTTGCAATAATGAAAAATATCCCTATATGATAATTACGAAGACTCCGATTAAAACTTGTCCTATATTAGTTAAGACAAACAAAGAGGTCACATAAGCTATATATTTATAGCCTTAGAGTATTCATTGAATTCAACATTTATTTTAAAAGTGTGACTAATCTTTTTATCTAGCAAGATATTATATATATGCAAATAAACTTTTATGCTTAGTTTTATTTTCTAAATTAAGGGCAAGAAAATTTTTTGAACACAAATTCAACTTTTTTAACTTTTGATGTGCTAGTTTAGAATAATCTTAAAATAGAGAAACTCAAGTGGATGAATTTCAGAAAGTAATGCTCTAAAGTTTTACTAATATAATAAGTAGTAAAATCAAGAGGACATTATTAAGATGTTGATAAGTTTCATTTAGAGTTGTTATAAGTGGTTGAATCTTTTAAAGTTCTTCACATTTGCATTTGCGACAAACAAAGTCAAATCTTCCCTTAACTAGTTATCAATGATGAAATATTAACATGAAGTGCTTAACAATAGGATTGATATTTTAAGTGAGAAATTACTTGAAAAAAGTGTCAAACCCTTATTAACACAACTAAGTTCATCCAATTATAATATAAATGTTGCCACAAAAATTTGTCACATGAAATATTAAGAAATTTCCAAAATTGATAACAATATAGTACGTTTGAGAATCCTTAAGTTAAATACATTTATCAAAGTTCATTAAAGTGGGTAAAAGAAGGTTAATATGATCAATATTATATATGAAATGGATTATTACAAATTATAGCTTCTATAACAACTTTTAATGTTAAACATATTAAGAGATTTCACTTGATAATGAAATGGATTCTATTAGTTGATTAAGTTATATAATACAATAAATTGAAACACAAATCATTTTATGTTTCAGTGTAATTGAAATGCATGTAACTAAACCTTAATTATAAATGCTATGTTTATGATATTGAATGGAAGAGAATCTTTTTTCAAGATTGATAAGTTTTTATAAGATAACACTATAATTAACAAGAATTTTTTATCCTAATTTGTTAAAAACAAATATAAAACTAATCTTAAAAAATACTAATGAAAAATAAAAATCAAGTTACTAGTAGCATAGGAATTACAACCAAATATGGTAAAATTCCAATGATAAATTATTTAAAAACTTTCATTCAAACTAAGCTAGAAAAAATCTTGAAAGACGATTTGACAATTGATAAGCAATTTTTAATTTCAATTTATGTTGATGTAGTTAAATGTAATTACATAGAAAAGTTATTCATTAGTTTGGTAGTAAAGGATACAAGTCGCTTGCAACTATTACTCATATGCAAGCTATTTGGCCAATATGATGCATAATAAGATTATGCCACATAGACAAGATAGCAAGGCCATGAGTGTGGTTGCTAAAGTACTATTGATCAAGAATAATTTGAGGAAAGCTCATAACAGTGTGTTGACATCATGTATGTAATGCAAAATGCAATGATTTAGAGCCATGATGAGAACCAGAGAAATCGCTAACAATGAGGAAAGTGCGGCCAAGTGTGGCAATGCAAAAGGTAATGGTTGTGGATAATCATGGTCATTTGAATAACACAAAATTGACTTTGATAAGAAAACAATTAATAGTGAGAATATATATGATAGGAATCCTATAGTTAGAATTGAATTTACCTCAAATTCCATAAACAAAAGAATAATTAAGGAAGAAAAGATGAGGGAAGGAAATGTCGGATACGCCCTTCACTTTTTAAGTCTATGTACAAATTAGAACTCCGCAATGTTGACATCAAATGTTAAATGCAACAAAGAAAGATTCTTCCCAATCTCAAAGAATTAAGACCAATTTTGGGAAAACTTTTAAATGTGGACATTTTCCAAATTGGATCTCATATCATTAAATTTGTGTTTATGTTTTTAAAAATATGTCGAAAGACGTCATTTGAATGTATCCACACCTCACTCATAAAGTGGTTTGAAAATGTTTTAAAAATATAACTAGTATAATGGCTACATGCATAGACTTGAAGAAAATTCACAACACACGCACATCTAAGCCACTTCTAGTATTTGTTAAATTAGCACAACTCCAAGGTATATCCAACAGATGTTTGTAGATCTTGTGTAGAATAAAACAACATTTGGCTAAATAATGCTAGACACCTACAACACAAAAAAATTGATAGTGCATTGCTAGATATGTTTAGAATGTCAAGAACAATGCACAAAAATAAGACAAATGCACATAGAAAATATTCCTAACACAAAGTACATCTGATTCACATGAAATTACTAATTGTTTGTTAATGTAATTAATTATGTTAATGTTAAATTTGCCTAGCTATTACTTATCATTTATTTATTTCATATGGCACTCCTAAAAATATCTCTTTGAAAATTTAATAGTAAATTCACATTTGGAAAGGATAAAATTATTTTTATGAATGAAAAACTATTGTAAAGTTTTCATAAGTATTGTTAAATAGATAAAATTTGAAAGTAATGCCATCTAACATTTCTTAATGCAATCAAATTCTATTATGGCTTCAGTAAATTAATTTAATCATATTAAACAATTTTAAAACCTGTGTAAAAATCAAAAACTTACATCTACTTATTGGAAGTCTTATTGATGTAGCAATGTATTTTGTTGCACATAATTGCCTCATCGACGTCAAGCATCAACAAGATTGTTGGAATGCTTTCTTATTTTTCTTTAAGTTCTACACATGAACCACATTTTGTAGGATTGAGCAAAGAGAGTTGGTTTTGAGAATTGTAACATTGTTAGGTTTTAGTTACAAAAGTAACCACTTTTGTGAAGGTCAAGTTTAATGAACAAAGACTCAACACAGGTTGGCTTTAGCATAATAAGAGACAAACTCGAATTATGTTCCAACTAGCAAAAATTACAAGGGGTTGTGGACTAGCAATAGGGGAAACATACTCGAAGTGAGGTTGTTTGTTTGCCTTTGGAAAAGGGCCTATGATGTTTTCTAAACTTGATGCGGCAATGGTTCACATGGTAGAAACTAATCCAACTAAAATGCTCTGGGTTTGTTTTTAATACTATTATTGTTCTTTTCTTTTTTTCCCCTTGCCAAGATGTGATTACTACTGCTACTACAAGTTGGGCCATTTGGGACCTACGATTATTTTCATAAACAATTTATTAAGCTTTTAAAACATGTAAAGTAGGATCTTCATACACAAATCACTTCTATGAACTATAGTTCTTGTGAGACAATCCAAGAAAACAATCTCTTTTAGGATTCTTAATGGTGGTCATCAATTAGAATTTTCGATGCCGAGATACTGATCAAATATTTGCCAACCTTTTTGACAATCAATATTTCTATTCTTCTTACACAAAGTTAAGATAGACTATCAACATTTATAATAGGCTCAAAATTCATACCAAGAAGGAGAAAGGATCAAAAAATGGCATATTGAGCCAACTTTTGTCATTGCCTTTGTATGCTACAAACATATATACATTTGCTACATCAACTTTACTAATATAAACCAACATAAGTCAACATAATCTACAAAACCCTCAAACAAACTAAGATCTTCGAAACTATGCTATCCTACCATCCCATTCTACCATGCATTGAGTTGGATTTGCTCCACATTGCTATTGTTGTCATGTCAACCTATTGAAATGATCTACCACACACTAACTAAGATAGAGCGTAGGAACCTCAAACATTACATCGACCCCATGACTTGATCCAAAACACACAAACATAAGTCTACTTTACAATAATAGAGTTGGCATGCCATCTCACTTAATATATCCATGAAAATCCAATTCGAATATCACTTGCAACCCTCATGAAAACTTACTTGAACAACTTTTCACCGAAACTTCGGCGATCACTTTTTAGAAAAAAAAGGTATTCAAAACTAAAATGGTGGCTTTTCAACTTGAATTTTGGTAAAACTATTTCAAGATAAGTTTTGTATTTTAATATTCCTTTTTTTGCTTAGGCACTCTATAAAATTGGACATATACTAATGAAGGAGCTTCTAAAATTATCTCACAAACACACATTTCTTGATGTCACACTAGTACCACAAGTCTACCAATACTAAATTTATTTGAAAATTATTTTAAAAAATAGCTAAAGCAATTTCTTTATTGATTTCACCAATTACACCATCCACCAACGTTTTGTTGTGATGAGCCAAGTCATTAGTTAACTCAAGAACACTGATTGACCAACATTCGACTAGCAAGGACTCCTTTTGCGCTAACCTACGTTGACGCACAACAACTCACCAGTCCACAAATCATGCCAACCCTTTCTTTTTACCAGACCCGAGCCTACCCTAAACCTAGAATGAACACACTTATGCCACTCTCTATGCTGCATTGATTTTACCTAGATATTTTTTTACCCACTGTTTCGCCACCCACCATTTCACCACCCACTATTATCGACACAAAAAACTTAGAGTTTATTTTGAAACTACATAATTCAATTAATTTCGTTGTTTTTTTAATATTTTTCATTTTTTCTAAAATTATTTATGAATATTTGAAAATACTTATAAATAAGGATGTCTGCAATGTCAGAAAAAAATAATGGAATTAAATTTATTTTATTTATGTTCTTTCACCTTTGTGAACAAATCGTATATGCCTAACTATAGTTGGAGAGACTCCAATTTTACTTGTGATAGGTAAGAATTGAAGGTTAGAGTCCTTCCACCGATAAAGCCCACAACTAAACCCCTTGTGAGAGACAATGATCGAAAGTTAGAAACAATCCAACAATAGAGTTGATAACCAAACAAATTCTCGCTTCTCCTAACATTCACATAAATGTCAAAAGGTCTAACTTTTTAGCAACTTTTTATTTTTTAGGTGATATTCTAATGGTAAGTTAATCTTTTCTATTATAGTATTTCAAATAGAGTTAGTCTGAATTCTTTGTTTTATATATCTAAAATTGGATGTTACAAAAATAATTTTTTACTTTATGCTTAATGTTTAAGGAGTAATCTACTCCACATAACAATCTACACTACAATTTTGGAATACTAATCTTCGAATAGTTGGTAAATACCACATATGTCTTCTTATCCTGATTATTATATAGTACCCTTTTTATATTCCCTAACAATCTTTTAAGTATCTTCAATACTATAGGATCTAATTTAGGGCTTGACAAAAATTAAATTGTGTCATGCATCAATGTTTGTATCAAAGATTATGATTTTCTACTAAAAAACTATTTTTCTTTTATTTAGTGCATTCAACTTTGGTAATACACATTAGTTTTTCTACTTAAAAAGTTCTTTTTAATACATCAACTTGGGTTTTCAACTAATTTTTTAATTTTAAAATATTATTATTTTTGTTTAAATGTTTCATTATTTTCTACTTAAAAATTTTAATTTTTTTCTACAAAAAAAAATTTCAACTAATTTTTTTTCTTTTTTACTTAGTTTATTCTTTATGAAACTCTTAACTAGTTTTGGATATACATTGTTTTAGGATGTGGTATAAAAATAATGAAATGACTCCCCTTCATCTTTCATTGGACATCTAGTTCTATCTATGAGGTGGTCCAGCAAAAGTAGGGACCTTGATCATTTTCCATTTTCTAAGAAGCATATCCCCTCTCAAGTTTGTTAGTTTATAGCAGGGATTACTTTTCTTTCAAATTTCCTTATTAAAAATGAAAAAACAATATCCAAAATTGTTTTCTTTTCTTAATATCTCTTGTATGATGAATCTTTGAATGATTTGAGGTCTAGTAGGTCTTGTTAAATAGTAAATAAAAATAAACAATTACTTAAAAACCAAAGATAATTTAATCCAAGATCCCATACTAGAAATATCCAAATTAATAGCACAAATCACCATAATTGATTATTAAATCCTCCTAAACCAACAATGTGAGTAAAAACCTAAAAGAGAAAGGGATAATGAAAGAAGTGTCACGCATATTGATTTAGAAGAAAGAAATCTTAGAGATGTAAAAACAATAAAAAACATGATGATCCTTTCAACAACTCCAATCAAGACATCCATAAAAGAGATCATGATCATAGAAGATGAAATAAACTTTTAGATGAGTCAAACCAAAATGATGATCGAGATATATCTAAGCATCGAGATAAAGGGCACATACTTAATGTGAAATTTGATGCCCTATCGTTTAATGGTAGCTATGATTCTAAAGATTACATTGACTAATAAACTAGTGTGGATGATTACCTTAATTGATAATAATTAAGCAAAAAACATATCAATTTATTCAGACTAAATTCATTGGTACTACTTATAGATTCTATAGAAATATAGAATGATAATGTATTATCAATGATGGATAAGTACCCCAAACATGGAGAAATCTTAGGATTAAGTTGTACAATAGGTTTGTTCCAATAACCTATAGTTCTAAAATATTAGATAAATGACAAAATTTCCCTAAGGTGGTAGATTTATTGAGGAGTATAACAAGAAATTTGAGAATTATAAACCAATGCACTTGAGTCAATCTCTTTATGGTATTCTTCAAATAGGTAGACATACAAGCCATTTAAGAATAAACTCTTAATTGTAATGGAATCTACTCACATCATGTTTGATGAGATTATGCATCAAAAAATGTGATTGATTTAAGACATAAAAATATTAAAAAAATAAAATAGGAAAGGAAACAAAGATCCAAACATGATAGGGAATTATACAAAAAACTAATTTAGGATCAAAAAGTTGATGAGACTTTTCATTAGGAACTAGACTTATGAACTTCATCTAAGCCAAGATTATGTGGATGAAATCTTATTTGGTTCAACAAACTTTAACTTTTGTGAATGATTTAGTAAGCTTATTTGTTCAAGATTTGAGTTGAATATAATGGGTGAGTTTACTTGTTTATGAGGAATGAATCTTAAACAGAATGATAAATATAACATTATATGTTAAATAAAGTATATAAATGAGATATTAGAAATGATAGATCATGATAGCTCAAACTGATTTCTACTTTCAAGTGTCTCTACCATAGTTTAAATAAACACAAGAAAGAAAAACTAATAGGGTTCAAGGTATACCAGCAGATGATATGTTCTATTTTTTTACTATAAGGTGGCCTGCTATGGTTTTTAGCATAAATTTTTTGATCATTTTTAATGAAGCACCCAGGACTTCCATCTAGAAGCAATAAAAGGAACCTTTTAATACTTGTTAAACACAATGGTCTTAGTGTTTTGGTATCCCAAATTTCAGTTGTCATAATTTAGAGGAATACATCTACAAAGGATATGCATGTTCTACAGCACATTAGAAAAGCATTGTAGAAATTTAATCATTTTTTGGACACCTCTTAAACTAATGATCTAGTAGACAAAATATGGAGTTATTGTATTTGCAACAAATGAAGCATAATATATAGCATTGTGAGGATTTCTAGTACAAAAGTTTGTGTTGAAAACAAGATTAGATGATATGGGATCACATTTGTAAAAATGCCCCATAAAATATGACAAAATGTGTCATTTTCCTACCTCAAATTCATACTTGGTATTATGAGCCCATGCAAATTCATGTTAGGAATCATCTTATGAAAGACCATATCAAATGAAATATGGTAGACATTTAATTTGTAGCAAATAACATGCAAATAATCAACATCTTAACAAAGCTGCTTAGTTATGATTTATTCTATAGAATTAGAAGATGAATATTTGATTAATTGGTATCAAAAATAAGATTTATTATCAACATAAAGTTGGCATATTGAAGATTATTATTAAATTTCTATTATCGTTTTTGTTTGTTATAGTTTGGTACACTTTGTTTTGTTAACAGTTTCTATGATTTTGCATTTTTAGATAATTGTTTGATACATTTTTTAATAGCTTTTCACCTTTTTTAATATATTTTTTAAATAATTTAATAATTTTTAAATATTTTTTCGGTTTTTAAATGTTCCACTAATTTAATATTAAACTATTCTATTTTTTGAATTTTTACATTTCTTTTAATAAAGTGGTAGCATTAGTTCATTTTTATGATGAAAGTTTGCTATATACCAATCATCGTTTTTATAGTTCAATTTTTTTATATTAATGATCTATCTCTATCTTACTTTGTTATTTGTCCTATTCTATTAAAGCAAATGATTTTATCAAGCTTATGTTATTAAAACTATTTTTTTGTTGACTTCAATTAGAAATATAGCTAAAAATTCTGATAATTCATTAACATGACCACCTTTTCATATTTTATTAATTTTTCATTAATTGTACATTTTTGTCATTAAAATGCCCCATCACATCTTTGAATAGATCAAATATTTTATCACCTACTTTGTAATTTTGTTATAAAAATTTATTTTTATTAAATGTATTAGTTTTGACAATTTTAGTTTTTTTTAAAATATTTTTTGTCGATTAGCTTTTTAGAAACTTTGACTTCAAATTTTTTTTTTGCTATCATAGTACTCTTATAATTTATACATTTGCAAACAATACTATGCATTTTAGTTCTTTTATTCAGTTTAAATTATTATTGTAACTTTTACCTAAAATATTTGAAATATCAACTATGGTTCCAAGTATAATTAATTTTTTAAAAAGTGTTATAATTCTAAAAAAAAACAATTTTATCATTGTTTCACAGAAAAGAATTTTATTAATATGTAATCCATGTTCTATTTGTCTTTTATAACTATTTTATCACCATAATAATTTTGATATTTTTATATTTCATAAAAAATTAGATATTTTCGTAAATAAATTATTTAAAAATTTCATTTACCATACGAGGCATGTAGTTCTTAGAAACTTATATTTAAATGTATTTCAATTTTGCTAATTACTTTAAATTTTATTGTTTTTGCTGCATAATATGTTTATATTCTATTTTCTATGCTTTTTTATTTTCAATCATTCATGATGGTTTAGACTTATTTTACAATAAATTTTAAAGATGCTAAATACTCTTTATTGACTAGTTATTTTCTTAAAAGTTTTTTTCTTTTAACAAAACATTACTAGCAATTAATTTTGTGAGATATGTTTTAATTATGGTCCATATAATTTAAAGTTTTAATTAACTTGAAATCATTTTATATTTTTTGGATGTATCCTATTTACACAAACTAACTTTCTACTTTTATATATTATCTATATAATGTCTTTGTTCCGTCTTATTAGAATTATAATATCTTATATTCTCTATTTTTTTAAAAATTTTCATTTTGGTAAAGCATATTTGAAATTAAATGATAATTATAAAATCTTTAAGCAAAAAAAATATGGTCGAGTAGTTTGAAGGAAAAATTAATAATAAAAGGTAAAACAAGAAATCAATGTACGATATAAGTGTATTGCATGCACCTTTGTGGCCAAAAAATAAAATTTTTTAAATTAAAATAAAATAATAAAATACATTTTAATTTAGCAAAAAAAAAGGTAACACTCAAAATAATATAATTAAAAATTATTAAGGAAATAAAAGAGAGAAATAGTTAATATTAAGGAATACCTATATCTTCAAATAATATCTTATCAAACAAGTAATATATCAAGCAAAAAAAATATGTATGACGTAATAGAAATGAATACTGGAATATTTTAAAAAAAAATTTTAATAAAGTCATAAAGTAAGAAAAAATTATCATAAAATTACAGAAAACTTAATTAGAAAAAAAACATATAAAAAAGTCAACACAATAACTCAACATTATGAAAAAATAGTGATCCAATCTCAATAAATATTTTAAATCTAGATCCAGTGATACAGGTGGAATATATGCTCCATAATCTTTCTACACATCCTCTATCAAAATCCTTAGTGATTAAACATCGATGTAGAAAGGCATTTATTGTTTTTAAGCCATCTTTATAACGACCATAAGGTTCATTACAAACATGGTGGTTGTACCCATTTGTAGCATGCATACACTATTTATTTATCTTTTTTATGCTCTATTTTTTAAAATTTTATTATTATTTAATTACTTTTTAAATTTAAAAGTTTTTCACTTTTAATAGTTATGATAATTTTGCTAACTAAATTATAGATAATCTTCATTTACTAAGTATTCAATTATCATAATTATTTTAAAATTTTTATAACCTTATTACACTTTTTTATTAAAGCAAAAAGATTCTTTTTTTGCTTACATTATTGTGCAACTTTATAATGTTTCACATAAATATATATAATATTATAAATATATTTTTATAATTGTCATATATCTATTTTGTTTTAATTTTTTTTAAAACTTATCAATTTTTTATTTATCCAATAAATTTTAAATGTTTATAATGGTAGAAGATATTCAATATCATCAATACCAACATCAAAATCTTGAAAGGTCTGTTGGTACTCCATAAATTTAGTCAAAATTTTAGAGTTCGCTATTTTAATCTGAAATAGTTCAAAGTAGAATTCTACTAAATTAAACATCATTAGTTTGTGATCATCCAACAATTCATATACTTAAACAGCTTTGCATTCTTTGTAATCAAATATTTTGTCCTTTGAGCACTAGGTCATGTGATCTGAGAATTTGTATTTCATTAACAAGTAGTTAGACTACAAAAATTCTTTATTAGCTTCTTCTAATTATGTTTTATAGAAAATTCTATTTAATTTTCTCAATTTTCTTAACACCAAGATTGTTTTCATCAAATGGGAAACTAATTTTATTTGAAGAAGCCTAGTGATATCTACAATTTTAAACGTTGCACCGTCACAAAAATCAATTCATTCCTTCTTTAATCTACAAAACTACATTGGAAAGTTTATTTGTCAATATAATATATGTTTTTTCTGTATTACATATTATTCTTTCAATTAATTATTACGATGCTTTGCACTAATAAATTATAATTTGAAAAGGACAACTTCATGTTGCATTATGAAAATCATGTAGAACATTTAAAAATCATTTCATGAAGATAAATTTTTGCATTTATCAATTTATATATTTTTATTTAGCAACCAAATATTCAAAATTTTTCTTATGAATATTATTTTTTGATTAATATTTTAAAAAGAAAGTTTTAATGATTCTTACTATTTCAATATAATAGTAATTTTAAATTTATTAAAAAAATTGTAATATGATTTTAAAAGTTAGTTCTGTAATTAAATCTAAAAATTTTCAAAAGTAATTTTTTTTTGATAATTTTTAATAATCTATTCTTTTTTGTTATTTTGATCAAATTAATTTGTATGCTCACATCACCAACAATGCTCTTAATTACATTTATTTGTAAAAATTTTAATTTTTTGCATTCAAAAATAATTTTTGTACTCTTTTAAAAATATTTTCATTAAATTTAATATTTAATGGAATTGTGTTATAGAAATGATTTTATAATTAGAAATTGCATGCATGTTTGTTATTTTAATAATTTTTTATTATCTCTATGATTGGTGTAATTTGAAACATTTTTCACACAAGTTATTTTTCATGCTTACATATTTACATGAAATATATAAAACATTGTAAAATTTTATTTAAATATTTAAAATACTTATTAATCTAAATAACTTCATTTTTTTATTATATTTATACTATTTATTTAATGTAGATAACATTTCATATTGTAAAATTATTTTGTATTCTCTCTCTTTTCAATTTTGTTTTCTAAAAACCTATATTTACTATTTCCATAATTCAAAGATAATTTGTTATGTAGCACACATTTTTTTATGCTATACAATTATTATATGTTAAGTTATGATTACTATCAAGCTGATTTTAAATAAAAAAATCTTTAAATAGCATAATATAAAAATAGAGTTAAATATTTCAAATGAGAATGATGTCCATGGCAACTTATTTTTCATATGCTTTGATATCTTTTGATTTATATTATATGGATACCGTTTATGTTTCATACGTCTTTGAAACTATTTGGATATGAAAAGTAAATAAATTATTTAAATGTTTTAAATTTTATTTATAGTTTGTAAAAAAAATATTTTAGTAATTAATAATTAAAAATAATTGTATCTTAACAAAAATTCCAATGAAAATAAATAATGATTTTTTTTCATAATCTAAATATTATATATCTAAAATATGTTGGCATAATCATCAAAACAAATGAAATAAGGATATGTGAAAACAGGAAATATTATAAAAATAAATAAATAAATGATATAGAAAAATATAATATTTGAAAATAGACAAAACATATTGATGTTAGATTTTGCAAGAAAGTATATTTTAGATAATAATTAAACTAAAAATGATTCAGAGATAAAAAAACATATAAATATTAATAAATAAAACAAATACATAATTTTTTAAAATTCAAATATATTTATATAGATTATTTAGAATTTTTGAATAATTTTATGTTAAGCAAATTGACTATTCATCTTCATTAATATATTGTCATTAAATTTAAAAAAGGAAAAGCAAACAGGAGCCTCAAATAGTGCACAAAGGTGGTTTGTCAACTTTACAATACAAACAAAAATTCAAATATATTTTGTTAACAGTAGTCATTACTAATTTCTATAAATCTAGAATTTACATGACAATTAAGAAACGTACATCAGCTCACAACCCAAAAATGCGATAGATCTCGTCAAAACCACTCTTCAAATTCAATACAAATTTTGCTAAAGATGAGGAAAACATACCAATATTTGATGCCTTACCTATTTACATATTATGTCATAAAAGTTTGACTTTTAGATTTTTAATAAATTTGTTAAAAATTTTTATTTTTAATAAACCATTCTTAAATTTATAATTTTTATGCAATAAAGTTTAATAAGATATTATTTGTGACATGAAGATTTTTTGCATAACTTCTAAGGAAGAGTTTTTCATAAATAAATGTATGAATTGACATTTAAAATGTTTTATTTTATGTTTAGTATATTTTTTATTCATCATTTATATTTTCTAAATTTTATGTCATTCTTATTGATACTAACTTGCTAAGCTCATCGTGTTATTGTCGAAACTTTTATCTTAGACATTATTATAGTTTGATTAATTATAATGTCTTATTTATATAATATACAAAGTATTTAAATAATTAAAAATTATTTAATTATTCATATTTTATTCCACATGAAATATAATTTATTTTAAAGTTTATGATCTTTCGGTAGTAGAATTATCATGACATAATTTTCTTATTAGTATTTTCAAAATTTTGCAATTTTGTTATAATTTGAATATTGTGAGTTATGTTTTCAGTTGAAGGTTTTTATTATCAAGTTTTATACAATAGATTTCATTTTTATATCATTATCTTTCATTAGATTTTTAAATTTATCTATTTTTTTATCTTTGGTAACTTGTTGATGATTTTTAAATTATTATTACTTGTTTTACTTGAAATATCTACATATTAAATAAAATTTTATACAAAATATTAAATATTTAATTTCCATATTAATTATTTGTTTCCAATTCTTTGAAAGGTCTTATAAACTAACAAATTTGTTTTGATTATAGTATTAAAAAATTTTGAATACATAATGTAGACTGTACTGATTATTTGAAACTTTTCTTGTTAACGTTTGAATTTGAAACAAGTTTTATGTTATTGGCATCTTTTCCAATCATATTATTTTACTAATAACAGTAGATGTTCAATCATTACACTATAAAAGTACCATTTCAGACATAATATGACATAAGTTTTAAAATTATAAACAATGTATTACATTAATGATTTTCTTAGTTGTATAGTTTTTTTTTAAATTAAAGCAATTTCGAATTTCTTGTGCAAAAAATAATTGTTTTTAATATATTTCTTTATAAAATTAGCTTTACAATTTAAATGTAATTAATATATAATGCAATAAAAATTATATAAAAAATCGTTATTATTAAATTTCCAACATTAAACTTAGGGATATTACTTACTATATGTATAATTTAAATTATTGAATGAAGTGCAATTTATGTTGTTCTTATAAATCTACATAACTAGAGTTTATTAAATTTTTGTAATAAGAATTAGGTCATAAGCACATGAAATTTTAAATTAATATAATTTTTCATTTAAAAATTTCCATAATTTAAATTAGTGTTTGAAATCCTCATAATGTTTGTGTTTGAAAATTTGTTTAGTAGGATCATTCATTACTTTGATTAACTCACATACATTATTAAATCAAGTAAATATAAGTCTAAGCTTTAGGCAACAAATGTCCTTGTTTTGGAGAGCAAGAAAAAAATTATGTTACATCTTATAGGCTCAAAATTTAGAAGTCTACAAATAACCATATTAATTGTTGGTATCATTTGTTATCCAATTTTAATAAATTTTTGATGTTATACTTAAGTTCTATATATTATATAATTAACTTAAGAATTATTGTTAGTTTTGTTGACACCATAGCATTTATTTCATTTGCTATGGGATCACCTTTTTCAATATTTTTTACAAATTAACTTGTTATCTTATCTATTTTTCTGCAATTAGTAAATAAATTTTTAGTATGCAATAAATTTAATTTTCTATTTTTTCAATTAATCTTGCACTTTTGAGCATAAATGTATTTCAAAAAATGTGTATTAGAAGTACGATAACATTTTCAACACTTAGTATCTCTCAAATTTTTCTGAAGTAATGTTTCAAAGAAGAATTTAATAGATTCATCTTAAAATTTTTTAAAGTTTGAGGTTCATGCTCAAATTCCTTTTCAAATATATTAGTCAACCATGTATACTATATATTAAATCTTAACTAATGCTACAATTTTTACATTTGATGGGATGTGATCTACTTGGTATGATTTTCCATCTAACCAAAGAATTAAAAAATATCTTATTGATCTTTTTACGAATTTTTGCAAAATATTTATCATTTTTTAGTTGCTAATTTGTTATTTCATTATCTTAAGGCAAATATAGAAAATATACTATCATAATATTTGTGAGGATTATGATATTAACAACATTTTATTCATGAATGCACAATTTGGAAATAAAATTCTGATATGAGTATAATTTAGAGGCATATTTATAACTATGAAAATCCTAAAACCTCAATTATATGTAAAACAACAAAGAATATAAATGTGATTCCCAACTATCATTATTAGTCTTAATTGGTAAACTGAAATGCATTTATTGTGCTTATTTTGATCAAAACAATGCAAATGATATTTAGCTATAGAAATTGTAGGCCTTTATTGCTTTTATTTCACATGGATAAACTGAATTTTTAAACTACAAATTCGAAGCATTGTGGAATTGTAAGGCTTGAGATATACCACATGAACCTTTATTTGGCTTAATGCTTTGAAATGAGCTTCTAAGTTTATTTATATTATTAAATATTTTTCTCATCCTTGTTTCTATCCTACCAGGAATGCTTGATAAGATATGGATAAGATTCTTAAATATTAGGAGTTGGTACTTGAAATTATGAGGATTAAAAAAAATTATGTATATAATGCATTTAGTAATATCATAAGAAAAAATGAATATAAGATAAAGAAGAACCTATTATCATATCTTAGATAGATTATCAAATTTAAGGTGCTATATATAGAAGACAAAAATGAGTGTAATTAAAAAACAGATAATTTAAAATTGTAAATTGTGGCCGCTCTCCAACCCTAAACTAGTTTATCTTAAAGTAAATTCTTGGTTTAAGATGGGGTGGCCTAGGCTATGTAAGCCATTAAGAATATTTTTTGTAAATTAGTAATGCAAAATGATTTTAACATGGAAAATTTTCTATTTCATTGATGAAATTTTGTATTTTAATCTTCTTCAGTTTTTTACTTAAGCTATGAATTTTTCTTTACATAAAAAATTTTTTTTAGTATATTATGTAAAAAGTTTCAACCTTTTAATTATTGTACAACACTTAAAACATATTTTTTCTACTTTTCCATTTTTTATTCATATCACTTTAACTATTCTTAGGTAATTATTGCTAAAATGACAAACAACATTTTTATTACCTAAACTATCAATTCAAAATGCCTAAAAAAACTTTAGCCATTTTGAGAAAACTTGTTTTAAATTTTAACTTTTTTTTTCAAATATTTGCTATGGCTTTAGTTGCATTTAGTCTTAAAGATTCCAAATTTTCTTAAATCCCAAAAGTCTATAAGGCTCTCAACAAAATGGATGGAACATAATATCCTTGTCTTGCATAAGTATATGCAATGATACCAATATAACAAAAAGCATAGATCTTTCATAAATTCCCATATATCCCAGTGTATTAAAGAAATCTTACAAATTCAAATCATATTTACAAGTAAATCATAAGTCATTTTGTGTCTAGGTTTTGCTAACACTTCTAACTTTGCTCATTTTCAACTACAATATATTATATAATGAAATCTCAGAAGTTGTTCTTATACTATAGTAACCTCTAAAGCTCACGTAACCATGTTTAACTTTTGGGCAAAGCCCATACTAGGCAAAATAATTTTTCTCATTAGTACACTTTTTTGCTTTATCTCCATAAGAAAGTATCAAATTTTTTAAATTAAACTTTGTGATCCCAACCTTTATCTTAGATATTTCACCATTAAGGTGTTGCATTTTGACACCTTTATTTTATCTCACTAGTCTTCGTGGAAGACAAGATCCTTATTTATGGACACTATATGCAATGATGATAGTGCAACTACTAGTGTAGAGTTTTGCTCTAAGCCTCTTTATCACTATGCATTAAAGACATCCCGCAAATTCCAATCAAATCCATAAGTAAATTTGGAACTTTGTACCCTATGAAATTTGCCAGCACATCCAATATTGATTATTTTAAACTTCAACAAATTGTACAATATAATTTCAATAATCATTCTTGTACTTTTTTTCCATCAAACACATATTCAACAATCTTTATAAGCTCAGGAAAGATCATACTTTACAAAAAGTTTTTTCTTACAAGTCAATACATATGGGATAGCAATAACAATAACAAAACATATTTAAGTAACTTAATCAATAATATTTAACACATTTATGAATAACATTAGTATTAACATGCCTTTCATTTGGTACTAAAACTACCAATTTGTTTATATTAACAATAGTACATGTTTTTTTTATTCATACTATTTTTATTTATGTTATCATGTTATAATTTAGTTATAAATATTTTTTTTCTCATTTTAATGTTTTATGTTTTAAATTTGAATCATATAATTTTTATACCCTAAATTGTGTATATCATTGTTATCAATGTATTAATATTTTTTTATCAATTTCAATAAGTTTTTGAAAATTGAATTTTTTTTTTAAAAAATATTTTTCTCTTTTTAAAATACTATATTGAAATTTTACTCTTTTTTTGGCATTTCCCTTTTTTTAAAGATTTTAAATTCCTTGAAAGGTTGCCAAATTGTATGTAGTATTAAGTATTTTAAATTTTCTTAAGCAAAACATTTATTTTCAATTTTTTTAAAATTCATTTCATTTTTAAAAGTATTGGTCAGATTAGCATTGCAAAGACCTTCATCAATGCATTGCAATTTTTTTTATATTTGTAATTATTATACATAGTTTATTTCAAAACAAATAATTTATGTTATTGTAGTTTATCAAATAAAAATTGTTGATTGTTAAGTTTTAAACTATTTATTGATTTTATTAATTGTCATTTCTTTAACTAGTTCTAGTTGCGTTAATATTTTTCCATTACTTATGATTTCATTTTATTTATTTTTTTAATTGTTTCTAACAAAAGTGATATTTAGCAATGTTGCACCACTAAATAGATCTTAGTTTATCATGCAAAATATTAATTTGATATCATAAAATTTATTATATTTAAACGACTTTTGTTCCTATTATTTTATTCATTTACAATATGTATTAAAAAAATTTTAAGTTTCTTGACATATAGATCTATGTTTTAAATAATTAATTATTTATATAATTTTCCATTTTTATTGCTTTTGCAATTTATTTATTTGTACAAATACTTATCATTGATTTGTAACACTCATTCTTTTAAATAATTCAAATGCTTTATTATATGTTTTTATATTCCTTAACAATGAAGATATTTTGTTAATAATTATGCACAAATTTATCAACATATAAACTTGTTACTATCTTTTTATTTAAGCACTACCATTTTTTAGGTTAACATGTTATTGACATAATTTCAATCTAACACATAATGCATGCAATACTGATTATTTTATAGTATCTTAGCCCTTTCAAAAAATTTTGGCAAACAAATATTCTTTATTATCTTATGATACCATTAATTTTTTAATATGATACAGACATATAACACTTTAATTTTATTTTATTGTGCATTTATAAAAGTATTCTTTAAAAACTTTTTCGGGCAATATTTCGCCTAAAAACTAGAATTCTCTCTTATAATTTGTTTACATTTATTATGGCTGTTTTCTTTTATTTTTATAATGGTATTATTAATTCCTAAACCACTTTGATTTTTAAATATTTGATATGTAATTTTAACTTTTAATTTAGTTCATCATATTATACTGCTTTTTATTACTTTATCATGTGTAGTAGCATTCTTGAAAAGATTTTGTATTGCATAAATTTTTTTTGAGTTAATGTTTGCTAAAATTATTTAAAATTATAAATAAGATAAATTAGTGCGATTCAATTTTTAAAATTTTCTAACTAATAACTTATATTGCGTTATTCAACTTTCGTAAAAATCGGTTCTTTTTGTTTAGTTTCGGGCATCAATTACTGTCATTTTATTAAAAACATTATCCAAATAGAATTAGTATAAAAGTGTTTAATTTTTCTACATTAAATGCTTATTTTTAAATCATTTTTATTGCAGCTGCATAATGCATTGGAGTGTTATCAAATTTGCATTATGGATGCTAGTTTTTATGATTATATTGTGCATATAATTTATATAGTGAATATTTTGCGTTTTATACTTTATTATTTTTAAGAAGTGTTATTTTTTTATGCTTTTATTTTAAAGTTTTTATTATTATTTATTATAGAAAAAATTCAAAATATATTTATTTATTATCATTATATTTTTTTGTTATTTTTATATTTGCATATTATTTTTTTACCTTGTTTATGATATTTAATATATCACTACATTATATCTTGAAAATGTTAACATATTAATTAAAGTCTTGATTGGTTAATTTCTATAATAATTATGCCTTTTTCAATATTTGAAAAGTTTTATATACTAACACATTTCTTGAGATTATACTAACACATTTCTTGAGATTATAAAACATGCCGTATTGATCCACATTTTCAAGTTATATTTTTTTTACTAACTTATAATAATATATTTTCTATCATTGTACCATTACAATAACCTTTTTTTTATAATATGATGTAATTTTGAAACTTTTAAATAATCACTCACATTAATGTTCCTCTTAATTGAGTGAATTTATTTACGCTAAAGAAATTTGGATTTCTTCTATAAAAAATATTATTTTTTTCAAATTTTTGTTTTTTTTTAAATTTTATTTAAATTGTTTATTGTTTTATTTAAAAATTGTAAACGTAAAAAAAAATAAAATTTTTAATATAACATTTCTAACACTAAACATAGGTAAAATACTTACTAAAAATTTGAGCATAAGCATTGCATAATGTTTCACTATATAGAATTTTAAGAAACAAATAAATAAATATTACATTTTATAAATGAAAAACCAGAAAAAAGGAATTGATGCATTATTCCAAGCATCGAAATAATGGTATTTTATTATAAAAAATTTATAGAAAATAAAACATAATTGTAATGACAAATAAGAAAATAAATTTAAAAATTTAGCTAACACATTTCGTTGATAAACCATAACAGTGATACAATTTTCATGTTCTAGTAGATATTGCAGGAAACATTTTTTTGATTAAATAATAAAAACAATTAAGAGCACAAAATATTAACGCTATTTAAAAAAATGAGCATTAGATATGAATCACTTCAAATGCATAAAATCTTAAATATTACAAGATTACAAAGAGATTTACGATGGAAAGAAGTCCTAATATTTAAAATATAATAAAAAAAATTTTGTTAAACTAGTAAAAACATAAGTAGCCAACAAAAAATAATTAATATGAAATTTCAAAAAAAATGGATTAATGTGTCTATTTCTAATAATTAAAATATTTGAGAAATAGGAGGTCAAAATCACAAAATGTATTTTGCTAAAATTATTTCAAAATGTGCACTAATGGTAAAAAATACACTTCACATTTTAAAGTGCAGTGTATTGATTTAATTTTTGAAGTTATTTTTTTTAACCTCTAATGTTATATGTTGAATCATTGTATTATAAGAAAAACCTTTTTTTATATAAGATGTCAAAATTTTAGAATTTTAATAAGTCCATCTCATTACTGGTTTTCTTATTTGCATAATTTTATTTAAACTAAAACAATTTAAAACTTCTTGCACAAAAGATTTAACCTTTTATATTTTTTTGTTTTATATAATTCTAACGATGTTTATGCGATAATTTAAAAAATTAACCCATAAAAATAAAAAAATTTATATATTAATTTAAAATTTTTGACTTTAAAATTAGTAAATCAATTGCTAAAAAATCTAGAGCACGTGCTTTGCATAATATTCGATTAGATAGAATATTTTAAAATAAAAAAATAAAAATTCAACTTCATTAATATCAAATATATATAATGTTTAAATTATTCATATAAAACTTTAAAGAAAAGTTTATGTATCATTGCAAATATTGAATATATCACAATAAATATAAAACCTTTTAAAAAATACAACATAATTCTAATAACAAAAAAACAATTAGTTAAATTTTTTTTTTTACATTTCATCAATAAATAATGGTAGTTTTATATCTTCAATGTTCTAGCAAACATTGTAAATTTTTTTGTTGTTTAAAAAAATGATTAACAACATATAATATTTAAGCAATTCAAAAGAATAGGTATTATCTTAAAAAGCACCTAAATGCATGGAATATGAAATTTCATGTTATAATAAAAAAATTACATCAACAAATAACCTTAAATATTTAAAATATAATGAATAATTTTTTTTTACTAATAAAAAATTAAATAACTAACAAAAAATAATTAATAAGATATTTCAAATTAAAATGGGATAAATATATCTATTTTTAATGGTAGAATAATATAACAAAAAAATCATTACAATCTTAAGCCATATTTAAAGAATCTTGTTCAAGTTATTAACATAATTTTCGATTAGATGCTAATAGTATAAAATATACTCAAAATCAAAAGGAAGTATCAACTAATATAAACATACGTGATTATCCATCACATATAACATAAACAATCCACATATAATAACCAATTTATCCACATATGATGACCACTAATTTATTACTATTATTTATTTTTTTTCATGTACCTCTTCTTATCATTTTTTATTTTTAAATAAATTTATATATTTATTTGTACTAATTAAAAATTTTGTATTCATTCCATGGTCATAACTTTTAGCATTTTAGATATTAAATAAATTACAAATTTTTTAAAATATTTTTTAAAAATTTTAGCATCTTTTATTGACGTTATGTTTGCTTTCAGTTTACTGTAACAACACATTTATTATTTGTGTTTTGCAAAAATAATATATATATATATATATATATATATATATATATATATATATATAGTTTTTAATATTTTATTATATTGACGTTATTTTTTTTGTTTTAATATACTTTTACTTGCCATAGTTATTTAAATAATTTATATTTATTTATTTTTTAAATATTTTATTATATTGATGATATGTTTTAAGAATTTACATGCTTTTACTTGTCAGATTTACATTTTATTAAATTGTTAGTTAGAATTACTATTTTTAAGTTATGTTTCTTTATTTATGAATAAAAACTTATTTTTCGAAATTCCAATGAAAAATTAAACTTTTTTATAGTAGACAACAGTAAATATTTTTAATATTTACATGAAAACCATTATGTTTATTTTTTAAAAAAAATTTAAAATGTAAAAACTATTTTACTATTATAAGAAATTTATATATTTCTATGTCAAGTGCTATTTTTTTATTTAGAAATGACATATCTTGACAATGTTAAAAAATATTTTTTTAAATTTGATTTATTTCATGGTAAACACTAAAGAATTTCCCTGAAAACATTCCTTTATTCAAAAGAAGGCAAAAAAACAAATGCATCGCCCCCTATGGGGAAAAATGAAATCAGACAATAACAACTTGAATAAGAGATCAGGGTGGCGCATTCCCCAACCCTAAGCAAAGCTGAAGCAGCGAGTAGCACGTGCAACCCAATCCGCGAAGGCCCTGAGCATACAAGATTTCCTTGGCAAAAACACCTTTCAAGGGCACCTTGGAGAGGGTGGTGCGCACCTCATACATTGCAAGTTTTGAATCTGTTTGGATCTCAATAGCCCGAAACTCCGAGAGCGTGGTCCTTGCCAGTTCATGAGCCTCAAGCACAGTATAAACTTCTTTGGCGATACTCGCCTTAGAGACAATATTCCTCTAGATCACCAGCAAAGGCTTCATCGTGTCATCCCTAACCACCAGACCTAGGCCTGCTATATCGTCACCAACAGCAGCATCGCAGTTAATCTTAACCCATCCAATTGGGGGAGGAACCCAGTCTTGGGCTACTATAAGTTCAGGGGAATTGAACAGGTTCCCGCAAGACATGGATGGGTAAGCTTTACAGAAAAACGCGATCTCAATCTGTAGCTTTCGCAATATATTGCCGTAGTTAGGTGTTTCGTCATTGTGCTTTTATGCATTGCGAATTTCCTAGATTTAGTACATCTCCATAGCTATGGTTGCTGCATGCAACCTGCCATCGTCATCAAACATCCTAGGCGATGCCAGATAATCAAGGAACTGCTGCATGAAAGACATCCTATCACCCAGACTGGGACAGAGGTCAAGCATGCTGATAGCCCCATATAGCTGACAATTACTCCACAGCTCTTGCGCACGCAGGGATTTCCACATTAAATGTTGCGACGTCTCCTTGGCGTTGCACCCCCATATGGTGTTATTGCTTGTGGCGAGTCTCCTGCGAGCCAGCCAGACTGCAGTGTGGAGATGGTTCCCTACCAGACGCTAATGAAAGAATCACACCCTTGGCAGAACCTCCACTTTCCATATCATTTTGAGATGCTCCGAGACCGCATTAGGGATTCCCATATAATCTCCAGCTCTTTCGCAACGTAGCTGCAAGTAAATTTTAGAGTTGTTAACACATGCAAATTCTGGATGGGTTTGCAAGAGGTAGTCGCGATTGTGGTTCTAAGCATAGGGTAGATGCATTATGCATT
Organism: Vanilla planifolia; assembly: GCA_023846275.1. NCBI lineage: Eukaryota > Viridiplantae > Streptophyta > Magnoliopsida > Asparagales > Orchidaceae > Vanilla > Vanilla planifolia. The sequence goes on from JAIUJO010000047.1 coordinate 458,186, forward strand.
CATACAATGAGTCGCTGGCCCTAGCTCAAGCTTGGCAAGGCACTCAAGCTTGTGTTTTGGCCAGTCAACGTCCATATTGATGATGGTTGGCAAGTAGCTAACTAGAAGCACACCGAGCCAATTGTCTTCTGCGAAAAGGACGTCTGTGCCGTCACCAATTCTCCATAAAAAGTTGGCGAGAGCATATGGAATGGCTGCAGCAACGAGTCTGCACGCATGGGAGGTTCCTCTCGGTGCAATAACAAGGCTTCCTGCTGCACGGTATTTGTTTCTCTTGATCTATACCTTGGAGTTTTCCTCATGACCGATCAATCTTTTACACTGCTTCATGGACAATACCCACTGCGAAATGCACATGTCTAGATGGCCAAGGCCACCCGCCTGTTTAGGCAAAGTGACAGAGTCCCAATTCGCATAATGCATCATTCTTGAGCTACTAGCGCCGCACCATAGGAAGTTCCTAATCTTTCTCTCCACCGCGTCAATGGCACGCTTCGGCATGATCCAATGACTCAATAAGTGACTCGGGATAGCATTTAGGACACACTTGATCATAACAACTATCCCAGCAAGTGATAATGGTCAGATGCGCCATTTCATAACCTACTCATCAACCTTCTGGAGCATGAGGTTGACGTCCTCCTTCTTGATCACTTTCGTCGAGATGGGTACTCCGAGGTAGCAGATATTATGCCCCCGAGCTATTCACAGCTTCGTCGCAACCAACTTCCTCCTTTTGGTACTCGTGGCTTTACTGAAAAAGTTTTAGGAATTCCTGCGGGGTCATATTGATTGTGTGCACTGCAATGCCCGTTGCTAGCGCATACACAGGGATGTCATCTGAATACAGCAAGTGCGAGACTGGCGGAGCATTACATCCACACTGAAATGCAAGCAATGATTTTGTCTCATATTCATGCATGATGACTCAGAGGTACTCCGTCGCAATTGTGAACTAAGATGGCGATAGCAGGCATCCCTAACGCAACCCACGCTGCACCACAATCCATGGTAGTTGAGCTCCATCAAGCTGAACGCCATACCTCGGATACATGATGCATGCTTCAATCCAATTGTACCAAATGCATGGAAAACCCATGAGCTTCACCACGTTCATCACAAAATCCCATCTCATAGTATTGTTTGCCTGTTCCATGTCCACTTTAATTGCCATGAGCCATACCCTTATGGAGGATGAGTGCATGTATCAGGCCATCTCCTGAGCTATGAAAATATTGTCTGCAACGCTTCTTCCCAGAACAAATGCCCCTTGCTCGCTGGATATGATTTTCGGAAGTAGTGGCTTAAGCCTCTCAACCAGGATCCTTGCAATTACCTTATAGATAACGTTGCATAAGTTTATTGGCAGAATTGTTCCAGCCTGCAAATTTTGGCTAATCTAACATAAAATATTAAAAAGTCAAAAAGTATTAAATATTTATTATGACAATCAAATATATTTTAAAAATGAAAGAAATAAATTTTTTAGAGAGTTGTATCATAGTTATCTAAAATTCTTAAAATAGTTTGCATAATTTATTATGATGTAAAGTACATAAATTTGCAAAAGTAAAACATATAAAAATGTAGAAATAAACTTACAATAAAGTACATTATTAAAAACTCAAAATATAATACTAATTTGATTTATATTGGAAACTTTTTTTATAATAATAAGACGATGACAAATTTGTTATTGTAAAAAATCGAGTAGAAATAAATTTATATCATCAATTTTGCATGATTTTCAATATCTGATTATGCTAGTATGTATTTTGTTTTTCAATAAAACAATTTTTTGCTATTGATCTTGTTTTCTTAATATTCATTCTAATCATAAATACATAAGTTTTGATTATATAATGTTATAAAAAATTATAAATGATGTTATTTGTTTTTATTCTAGTATTATAGTTATTTGATGTTTTTAAATTTTTAATAACATATTTTTCATGAATTATTTTTTTAATATTGTTAATATTCTACTATTGAAATTATTTACTTTTTCATAGCGGTTTAGTTTTACTTAAATTCCAATATTTTAAGTTCATTTTCCGGAATGTAATAAAAGAATTTAAATTCATAAAGAACTCTTTGTAATTTTCTAATTAAATTCTTTTAAAAATTTCGTTAATATTGTAGCAAAATTTGGAAGTTATCGTAAGCATAAATATAGCTAAAATTTTTATGTAGTTAATAATTTGTTACAATATAGCATTGCACTGAAATTATTAAAAAAAATTCAGTAATGCCTTATTCATGTTGAAGAAAATATAAAAATAAATAATAAAATGGAGAAATAAAAGTAATTGTTAAAATTAAAGTTTTAAATTAATAAAATTAGGAAGCCAATATTTATTATTTATTTTCAATAATGTAATATATTTAAAATTTCAGATGTTTAAAATAAACTATTCTCAATTCCTAAATTGATATATTACAATGAATAAGAAATTCTTGTTAATAATGCTTTCTATATGTCTAACAAAACATACTTCATGAAGCGGTATTATTTACCGTTTTTTTCTCTAACTACACAGCTTATTTACTTGTTATTTATTTTTAAATTTTAATTAAGTGTATGATATTTTTTATCAAAAGCATTTAGTAATTATTTTATCAGAAAAGTTTTTAACATTTTTAGTATTTCATTTTGCTATTGGATATTTGTATTTGTGAAACTTTAAATTTTATTATAATGTGAGGGTTTACTTAATTAAGATATTTACAGATATTTTTTTAATCTTTTATTTAATTTTAGAAGATAATTTTATGGTCGTTGTATTGATTTTACTATTTTTTTCCTAATCCTTCAGACAATTTATATGCACATAATATAATTTCTCTTTAGTTAATTATTCAAATATGTTTAAATATTTCAGATTTTTTCCTTGATTACTTTATTATTTTTATTCTTTGTACTACATTGCTTGCACTTGTATATTTTGTTAATACATATTAAAATTCTAAATTTTTATTACAACATTTTTTAACTTTTTGTTTAGTATTTTAGAAAGTAAAAAAATCTAAGTTAGCATTCTAACAAAAGTTCTAAATTAACTATAATTTTGAAAGAAAATTGAAAAACAAGTAAATATTATTTACTTAGAATATGAACTATGTCTTTGAAATTAATAAAATATTTTATACTATAGAACCAAAAATAATTTGTGTAATTTAATTTTGATTATTTATTTGTTATAAAATATTTATATTTCTAGATTAAAAAAATTTTGGTGTTCCAAACTTTGGAAACAAGTAAATATAAAGAAAATAATTAAGTAGAAGTACGTGAAATGATACAAATTTAAATCATTGAAAATTATTTAAAATATCACATGTACAAGTAACGAGAAGAACAATTGTTTTACAAAATAACAATAATATAAATTTTACACAATGAAAAATAAAAAAAATAAATATCATATAATACATATAATTTTTAAATAATTTTGACAAATAAAAATAATAAAAAATAAAATATTAAATATTAAATAAAATTAGAATTATAGAAAATAACATTATAAAATATAAATTGAAAATATCTCACTGATTAAAAAGAGTCAAATATGTTTGTATTAATAAAAAAGTAAGATAATTTTCTCATGCAAATGATAAAAAATATCCAATAATAAAAGGAAATACTATCCAAGACAACAAACTTTATGGATCAAATCTAACCAATTACAAATAAAACAAGCCCTCTTCTAATCTACAAAATAAACCGTATTCTCTAGGCACGCTAATTGGAACTGATCATTATAATTAAGCTTAGACAAAAGGATAAAATATATGCTCACAAGTACATAAGTTGTCCATACATCCACCTTGAGCATTTATAATTCTTTAAAAGAATTATCATACTTATATAATGAATGGCCACACAACATATTTGTTATGCACTTCATTTTTGAAATTATAGATTTTTTATTAAATTAATGGCTTGGTTTGGTCAATTTGTTATAAAATGTTTTTTTTGACTTTTAGATATTTGAAATATTTTAAGTAGGTTATAGTAATAATGATGTCTTTTGTTTACGTTTTCTTATTTTTTTTGTTACACTTACCATTCTAATACTTTTGCAGTTAATCTTAAAGAGAAAAAATATTATTTTTTGAAGAATTGACTTTTTTTAATTACAATAACTCATTCTTGATATTTTCAATTATATTTAAACACTTTAATGACACATATCTTTGAGTAATTATTTTTTTTATATGCAGAGAAGAAGTTTTTAGAGCAAAACACAAATAATTTTAGTTGTTGAATGCTTGGTTGTATAACACTTCTTTGGTGATAACAAAACTATCATATTTTCGTCAATAATGATTTTTTGATCGACTTTTAAATCGTGCATCATAAAATCAAACAATAATTAATAAATTGAAATGCCTAATCAAGTTTTCCATGTAGTAACTTACTTGTTAAGATTGGTTAGTGAGTGTTGGAAAGTTTACCAAGTGTGGCTCAACATGTAAATCAAAGGGTCATTTTTGTAATACTTGGCAAAAGGTAGACCTTGATCACTTGCTATTTTCCTGAAGCACAACTTATCTTAGTTTTGTTGGTCTATAAATATGACAGCCTTGCCTCTATAAACATTTTATTAAAAACAATTCTCACATTATATTCTTTGATACCCCTTGTATGGAAAACAAATATATGATTGTATGATCTAATAGGCCTTATCAAATGGTAAAGCAAAGTCAAGATATAGTTTAAAACCAAAGACTATATAAATTAAGATCCCATGCTATTAATATCCTAATTAATGTGACAACTCATAGAGATGGTTGGGCAAATCCTCTAAAACCAATAATGTGAATCGAATCTTAGAAGAAAAACAATACAGGAGAAAAAGAGATACACTAATGATTTAAAAGAAAAAAATTTGTGGACATAGAAACTACCGAACACATGAAAATCTTTTTGGTAATTTTAATTATGATATCCACAAGGGATTTCATGATAGTATAAAAAACGAATTGGGCTAAAATAATGATCTAGATATATTTAGAAAAGAGAAAAGACCTAAGAGACATTGAGATCAAAGCATATCCCAAATATGGAACTATATATTCTAAATTTTGAGGGTAGTTATGATCTTAAGGATTATATTAACTAACATTTTGGTATGGATGATTTGTTTGACTAACACAAAATGAGTGCATAAAAAAGTATTAATTTTTTAAGACTAACTTAGCATATTAACCATTAGTTCATTAGAAACTAAAATTAATAATATACTAACAATGATAAAGACGTATCCTCAACTTGAAAAAAATCTTAGGATTAGGTTTTACAATAGGCCTATTCCCTAAATCTATGATATCAAAATGAAAGATAAATAATAAAAGTTTTTCCAATATGATAGATCCATTTAATAGTACTTTAATAAGTTTAAAGATTATAAACATAAGTGCAATATAAATTAGCTTGACAATGTATTTTATTTTTTCATTTTGTTGTATGTTTAAAAGAATACATGTTGGGAGAGCTTAACTTTAAAAATATTACAAGCTTAGAGAAAGCCTATCACATTACTAGAATTGCAAAAAAAGGTAGAGTTTCTATTTTAAGTAAAATGACAAGCCAGTTTCATCAGAGGCCCACACTATTGTTTCTCATCCACTCCTACTCACACATCATCTACCTTATCCACCATAGTTTCTAAACATCCCAAATTTACATTGTAATCCACTTCCCCACACCCTTTCTTAACCCAAACTACATAATTTTAATTCACTTATTTTAAATGCCATGAAAAAGGACATATGACTTCAAATTATCTAAAGAGATCAAGGACAATGAATTGAGAAGGTGTTAATTAATATGAGGGGTAAGAATAAGAAGAAAAAATAATTTTTTATGAGAGCTAAAAAAGTATTACAAAACATTTAAAACTTCATGTTATATACACCCACATAATTCAATAATCACAGGATGACTGAAAGTGCACCAATATCTTAAACACCAGCATAAATATTAAGGCAAAACCATTTTGCATGATCAAAGAGAATGGTAGTTACATTAATATAATATCTCCTATTGCTATTGAACAAATAAGATCTTCTTATTAGAACATCTAAACCCTTACTCTTTGTTTTTGATAGATAAGACCTATATCCTATTAAGCAACGATTTTACATATAATGGAAATTGGGAAAGAATAATTACAAGGTTTTTTGTGATGTTATAGCCATGTAAGTAGGACAACTTATTTTTAGAGGACTAAGGTTTTTTTATAAGGACATGACTTTGAAGTTTAAGAAAAATATGTATTCCTTTACTTATGAAGAAAAGACCATCACATTACATTATATTCCATCATATGAGAGACTTTAATCACTTAAGCCTAACAATCTATAAAACATTATAAGCCCATGGATAAAAGAAAAAGAAAGATAAAGAACTTAAACTTTGAATATACTACCCAAGTTGGGAAGACCTTTAATGAAAAAGACTTAGTTTGGTTTCTTATAATTAAAGAATTAGCCACAACTTTATCAAACCCATCACTTATTGTATAAGCTCGTGGTAATAAGACAATATCTTTTATTGATTTTTTTCCCTTACCAATAAAATTCTAAACTTCTGTCTCTACAAAACTCTCTTTATTACCTACAATAATATCTAAAAACATTAATTGAAGTAATGAAAGATACAGAAAACTAATAGATGCTCGAAAAATTGTTAAGGAATTTTATGAAGGAGACCATATTATAATTAGAGTTATGTGAGAATAATTTCTTCTTGTAGCTTATAAGAAATTACACGTGATTAAAGCTAGATATTTTAAGAATATTCAAAAACTTGTTGCTAATGCATATGTATTCGATTTGCTAGAAGAGTATAGGATTAGGTCAACCCTTGACATTAAGGATTTTGTCTCTAATAAGGTACTACTATATCTAATACCTAATGACTCATTTGAGCCAAATTTTATCATACTAAGTGAATTTTTCTTATCACTTCATTAGCACTAAAGGTAACAAAAATGTGAAGAAAATTTTAGATCATGAGACAATTTCAACAAAAGATTATTAACTTCAAAAATTTTTAGTTTGTTAGAAAGGAAAACCTTTGATATAGAACTTCTGGCTTATTTTTGATGACTTATGACATATGACATCACACTTGTTAGAACATTGCTATGCCTATTAGCCTGATACCACTGAGCTAAGCTTCATTCCACCGAGGAGGATGACATATAAGCAACTAACATATTGTCAAAAACACACATTTCTTATCGTCACACTAGTTCTACAAGTCCATAGGTACCAAACGTGGTTCATAATTGCTTCAAAATACCTAAAATTAATTTTTCTTATTGAGTGTGCATCCTTTCACTATCCACCTTAACCACCACCATCACTAAAACTTTCAACAACTATTATCTCTAACTTAGCAAACCCGTGCACCTACAAAAAACACAATTGAAAAAGAACATTGTTTGACTAATGCTCAACATGAATTGACATGTTATCCATCACATCACGCAAACACCCATGCCAACCAACTAGTCCCATTAACCCACTCAGTTCTTCCTCACCTGTGCCTATCCAAAAATCAAATTGACTTCTCCATCGTGTGTCACTCACCTTTCCATTTTGCAAAAAACCACTTCATCATCGTTATTATTGTTGCTCAAAATGCACATCTAGTTTTGGAATTTCTTAATTTAATAAATTTTTTAATATTTGTTTTTAAAAAAATTTACTAATGAACTTTTAAGATCTCTATAAATAAGGATGCTCACAAGACTGTAAGTATCATAAAATTATTTTGTTTGTGTTTCCACTTTAATGAACAGATTGTGTGTACCCAACTTAATTGAAGAGATTCAAACTTCACTTGTGAGGGATAATAATCGAAGGTGAGAGACTTTTGATCATGAGAGTCAACAACCAAATCACTTGTGAAGACATAGATCAAAAGCAATAGACCTTCTACTCAGAGAGTTAATAACTAAACAAGTTCTTTCTTTCACTAATGTCCTAAGCTTTCCTATTGTCCCAAATCACCACCACATAACCCTTTTTACCATTTTATTACTCAAAATGCTAATGTCTACCAATTAAAAGACATCATCGCCAAAAAGATGTGCCCTTTCACAAACTTTTATTTTTTAGATAATAATCTATAATTAGGGTTACTTTTCTTATTAAAGTACTTCGCATATAGTTTGCCTAAAAATCTCTATTTTATATATATGAAATTAAATAAGACAAAAATTAATTTATAAGTTTTAGTCCTTAATGCTTATGGTGTTACCACCTACTAAACTTAATAAACTAAATAACTTTGACATTTTAATCTTTCAATAGTTCTAAAATAGTACACATGTCACTTATCTCAAATTAACACAATCTTTTTTGTATTCCTTCATAACCTATTATCTTAAGTATTGTAGGCTGCAATTTAGACCATAGTAAAAGTTTAAATATGTCCTACATCAATAACATAAAATAATTTAACTCTATCATTTAATTATAATTAAATTTTTCTCTTTGAATGATTTTTTTAAATACTTTTATTCAAAAAATATCTTCTTTTCTTTGTTGAAAAATTTAAAGTTGTTTTTATTAGTTCTCATATTTCTTTATCAACAATTTTTAAATACATAATAATCTTAATCTTTTCTTAAAAATAAGAGTTGCTAAAAAATTTTTGTGGCTTATTGGAAGAAGAACCTTCAGCTAGACTTACCAAAACATTAATTTGAGTTATGTATCAACTAAACAATTTCTTGTTGCTAAACATTTTCTTCTTGCTAGAAAGAAATGTTTTCTTACACCAAATAAATTATGGTTCACAAGAGTTCATAATAAGTGGACAAATTATTAAGATTAAAAGTTTTGGATCCATAGAGAACATCTAAAGAAAATGCTTTCAAGTAATTTTGTTAATAAACTTAAGCACATATATAAAAGTGATTTTGAGCAAATGTTAATTTTATGTTGGAACAAATTAAGGTTTTTTAAAAAATAAAGTTTTACAAAACTTATCTAAAAGAAAAATCAACAAAAATTTAAAATGTACACAAACACTTTTTTTGTAGCTAAACCGAAAATATATTATATATCTTTCGTCGAGAAAAACAAAGCAAAATCGCAACTAATATAATAATTTTGCCAAAAGACAAATAGAGTAAATCTTTAAAACTAACTAATATAAATAGGTTACTAAGATGTTTCAACGAAAACAATTAGCAATATCATAAAATAAGTTTTTGACACGAAACTAAAAGTTAATATAAATGAAAATCTTATGCTTGATGAAGGCTAAATGAGGCACAAGTATTTTATTTAAATCAATTAAAAATAAAGATAATTTTGAACTCACCTTATTTGACAAGTATGTAGAGATTATTTTTTAATCAGTGTAGAATGCTGCATAACAAAGAAATAATGAACGCTGGCTACAAATGGCACGTTTGTTCTGATTTGAAATTTTTTTAGAATTTAAAAAAATTTTATTAGTTTATTGTGTTTAATAATTCACATAACATTTTTTAATGACTAAAACACTTAGTAAACTAACCAATTAGCAGTTGCTAATTTAAGTAAAAAGTCCATCAAACAATATTAATTAATAGATTATAAAATTCCCAAGGGCTTGAAGCATTTGCTAAAGGAGTAGTTGCATGGGAGCTAGTCGATGGAAATACTTCTAGAACATTGGACCTTCAAAACTTCTTTATTTTTTGGATAGGATTAGATAAACACTATTTGAAAATTAGGATTTGATTGAAACCATTTGATTTGAATTGATATTAAACATCCAAATTTAGTTCTTATGTGCAAATAAAACATTGATTTGGAGATCATAAATTGTGTAATTAAATGGTGGATTAAAATAATTGTTTTAAAATGGTAGATGTCATTAAGATTATTTGACCAACTAATTGTGCAAACAAATTGTTGAAATAAATTTTCCAATCTTTATTACATTCATGTGAAACTGGTACAAATTTTAGAGCAACATTAAATGAATGACAGACAATTATTTCTTTGTGTGAGTTATCATATATTATGAATTTTGTATATTTCTTGGGGAAGCCTACCCCTTGCGTTGTTCCAAAAATTAGTTATGTTCAGATTTTTGAATTATGAATCAACCCAAAATTGCTAAAAAATTTTAGGAGTTATTTTCTTGGCACGAAAAGTGCAGTTCAATAAATTTTTGTATTGTACTCTAAGCCGAGACTTTTGATTCTTATTGGAGATATGTTTTCCTTATTTTCTATTTTAAGTAAATAATTATTTTTTCTAATTAATTTTTATAATAAAAACATATTTTTTGTAATATGTTTTTTAAAAAAGATTTTGAATTATATGATTAAGAATAAAAAAATTATTTGGACAATCAAGATAAGATATATTCTTCAAATTCTTAATAATTTTCTAAAATAACTAATTTAAATAAAACTTAATATTTATACCATATGTGAATGATTTTAATCAATTTTAACATTCTGATTAAATCAAAATTGAAATATTTAAAATTAAATGTAAAATATATTATTTTGATATTTTTAACTTTAATTGAGATGATATTCATGAGATTTTACCCCATTTTTTCTTTTTTAAATTCTCCCTAAGACATAAGAATTAATTATTTAAACTCTAAAAATTCACTCAAACAATTTTATAAATAATTCTTAGAGTTTGTTAACATCAAGAAAAGCACCACGATTAATGATCAACAATATGATAAACTATCCAACACTCCATGAAATGATCATCAAACTATCAACTATCATCAAATAATAAGATGGTCTCTCTATTTCTTTTCACTTTCCCAAAAGAATTGTTGAAATATTATGGCAAATGCAAGCATTTATGTGATTCTTGTGACCACCAGATAAGAGTTGATCAAGTTTTGAATAATTGAGAGTTTCTTTACCTTTTATTACCCTAAGTATCAAAAAACTTTATGTCTATCTTGATTATTATTATGTGCGGAAGCAAAGACAAGTCTTTCTTCTAAAATAACTTTTTTTTTATAACAAATGAATATTACTACATCGATATACTAGCAAATGATATACATTAGTTAGCCTATTCATTTCTCCTATTAAATTAGATAAAATATGCTTTTAAACCCTCTTAAAATGAAAAGTATTCAATCATAAAACTTTGAAATCACCTATTTTGATTCCCCAAATTGGTCATTTTTAATGAACATCATACTTTAAGTTAGAATATTTCAATTATGTAGAATATTTTTACTCTCAATATTAACTTAGGTCTACAAAATATATAAAAGTATTGTGTCCATGACATGTATGTGGGGGATGAACAAAATACTCATTTGCTTCTTATTCTTATTCTTACTCTACTTTTCCTTCTTTTATCTTTCATTTATTTATTCTTCCTTCCTTTCTTTCTTCTTCTTCATCTTCTTATTCTTTCCTTCTTCTTCTTCTGTTCCTCTTCTTCTACCTCTTCTTCTTCTTCTTCTTCTTTCTCTTCTTCTTGTTTTTCTACTTCTTCTTCTTCTTCTTCTACCTCTTCTACTTCTACATCTTATTCTTCTTTCTTTTTCTATTTAATTTTTCATTTCATTCTTTCTTTCCTTTATCTTCTTCTTCTCTTTCTTCTCCTTGTTTCTTTTTCTTTGTTCCTTTCATTCTCTCTTTCTTCTTGCTCTTCTTCTTCTCTTTTTCTTTCTTTCTTTCTTTCTTTCTCTCTTTCTTTCTTTCTCTCTTTTTCTGCTTCTTCTTGCTCCTCTTCTTACTTACTTTCATTTTTCTTTCTTCCCCTTCTTCTTCCACTTCTTCTTCTATTACTTCTACTTCACTTTCTTCATCATAAACATCATCATCTTCTTCTTCTTCTTTCTCCCTCACGTTCTTCTTCTCCTTCTTCTTTCTTTCTTTCTTTCTTTCTTTTCATCATTCATTCATTCTTTCTTATTTCATCTTCTTCACTTTCTTCTTCTTTTTCATGATCTTTCCTTCTTCTTCTTCTTCTTCTTTTTCTTCTTCTTCTTCTTTTATTACTATAACTACTTCATCTTTTATTTCATTCTTTCTTTCTTTATTTCTTTGCTTTCTTCTCCATCTTCTATATCTTAGTCTCCTTCTTCATCTTCTCCATTTATCTTTGTTTTCTTTTTTCTTTCTTTTTTTTCTTCCTTTCTTTTTTCGTCTTCATCTTCTCCTTCTTCTTCCTCTTCATTTCCTTCTTCTATCTTTCTTCGTCTTCATTTCCTTGTTCTTCTACTTATACACTTTTTTTATTTCTTTCTTTCTTTTGTTATTTCTCTTCTTTTTCTTCTTCTTATTCTTCTTCATTTTTATCATCATTTTTTCTTCTTTGTCTTCTTTATCTTCTTTTTCTTCTTCTTTCTTTCTTTCTTTCTTTCTTTCTTCCTTTCTTTCATTACTTCTTCTTCTACTACTTCTTTCATCATTTCTTTCTTTCTTTCTTTCTTCTTCTTCTTCTTCTTTTTCTTCTTCTTCTTCTTCTTCTTCTTCTTCTTCTTTTGCTTGTTTTCTTCTTCTTTTTCTTCTTCTTCTTCTTCTTTCTTACCTTCTTTATTTACTTTTTTCTTCTTTGTATTCCTCTTCTTTTTTTTCTTCTTCTTCTTCTTTTTCTTGTTCATCATCATCATCTTCTTCTTCATTCATTTGACTTCTTCTTCTTCTCGTCCTTGAACTTCTTTTCATTATTCTTGTTTTTCATCATCATCATCATCTTCTTCTTCTTCTTCTCCTTCTTCTTCTTCTTCTTCTTTTCTTTCTTTCTTTCTTTCTTTCTTTCTTCTTCCTCTCCTTGGAGTTGTAACTCAAATTAGGCTTTTCGTTGGATGAAGATGGTGGTTTCCAATGTAGATGATGCACTATGGTGGTTTGTTTGCTTTGCAAAACTAGTATGGCCACATATCCACCTTTTACTTTTTCTTTCTATCTTTTAATAAGGTTTGTGTAGAATTAGAGTTTGTTCATTATTCTAAACAAATGACCAAATTTTCTCATTACATCATGCATTGTAAGGTTCTATTTGTTTCTACAATTATTTGATGAAAAATGTTCAAGCAGGTGAGATTGAAATATGGGATCAAATAAAATTTTATACATTTATGAAAATAAAATTAAAATAGTTGCATAAATATAGAATTTTTTTTATTTTTTGAGTTATGTATAAAAGAAATGTATAATATTTTTCAAGATTTATTGAATTTTTTATTTCAATATTGATTGATTGATTTCAAGATAGAACTATTTTTTGATTTTCTATGTTTTGTATATAACAAATGCATAAAAAAAGTTGAAATGTTTTTTAAGATTTGATTGAATACCTTCACATGCACATGAACAATTATTTTTTCTTTATTATATATTATTATTCATTTATTGACTTATTTTTTATGTTGAAAACCTAAAATAAAGGCTTAATCAATCCTACAATATGACATTACTCTAACCGTCAATGGTACATGTTTTTTTTTAACAAAAGTTAATTGCTTTTTCAATTTAATCGCTTATTTGCATGACATTACTCTAACTATTGTGAAAATTCTATCTATCACTACAAATACATAATTATGTCCTTTTTGTGTCATTGATGGATCATTGATAAAATTCATTAAAATATTATTTAAGGACTTCTTTGTACTAATTGTAATATATATAGTTCTTATTTATGACCTGATTGTTTTGATGGAACAAAAAGTATTCACCTATCAATAAGTTGCTTAACATCAAAATTCACATGGGGGTAATAAACATACCTTTGAAAGATAAGAGTGGTCTTTGAAACTCCAAAAAGTCTCAAGACCTTTGTAATGTGAGCACACTTATGCATCATTTTTTATCACCATCTTGATTACAACATTTATTTTTGATAAAATACTCTGAGTACTCTCCTCCTTTTATCTCTTGATAAATTATGCAAAAGTTTGTGTCATCTTTTACTTTACAACTTATTCTTAAAATTGTAAAGGTTATATTTCTATGGCAATTGTTAAACATTGTAAGATTGAAGGCGGTCGAGAAAGCATATTTGCAAGTTTGTTCGATTGACTTATATTTAATGTTCAGGCTAAATTATTGTAGGTATGATGACCATTTAAATTTTCATGCATGTTGTTTCTTTGATTGAGTCTAAAATTGCAGGTGTGGCTAACAATCTGAATGTAATAAGAATTATTTTCCAAAGAGTAATGGCCCTTAATGTTTTATAGATTGAAGTAAACAAATCAACTCTTTATCATTAATTAGAATTTTTTTATTATCCAAGTAGTAATTAAGTATAGTATGCTAGTGGCTTACCTTATTACATTAAAACTACATCGATAACTTACCCTAATGCAACTATTTGAATCTCTAATGGATGTTGTAGATTGATAGACCTAGAACTGGTGCTTCACAAATTACATCTTTTAATTATTAAAATGCCTGTTCATGTAGTTCTTTCCACTCAAATGTTAGATGTAGGCAAGTTAGTGCATGAAATGGTGTTATTCTTTCAAAGAATCCTTCGATGAATTTTCTTAGGTTTTGACAAGCTCCATGAAATCTACTAACACTGGTAACATCATGAGGTTTAGACCATTTCTCAATTGCATTACCCTTCTCGTTGTCGATGTTTATTTCAACCTTTCCAACTTAATATAGCAAATGTAAAAATGGTTACTCTTGCATACTCACACTTCTTCTAATTCAACTATAAATGTTGGGATTGTAATATATCAAACACTTCCATAAATTCTTTATATGTCCTTCATGAGTATTACTATAAATAAGAATACATCAAGGTAGACTAGCATAAAATCTTCTAAGTAATTGAAAAGACGGCCATTCGTTAGCCACATGACTTTTGCTTAAGCATTTCACAACCCAAAAACAATTAATAGCCACTTATACAATCTTTGTAGAGATTTAAAATTTTTTTCAAAGTTTACCTATCTATAATATGTAATTAACAATACCTTGCTTAGACATCTAAGTTTGTGAATGCTCATGCATAATTTAGTTGGCCTAATAGATAATTAATTCTTCATAATGGATACCTATTTGTATGATAAGATTTGGTAAAGGGCATGACAATCCACAAGCATGCACCAACATCCAACATTTTTGCAGTATTTCAACTAAAAAGCCAAATGGTGAATTAGTAGGCTTGAGTACTCGATTCTTCAATAACTCCATGATTTGCTAATTAATCAGTTCATTAAGATTGTTTAGTAAATATTGTATAATGCTCTCTTATTATCTTCTAAAGTTTTTTAGGTATATTACTATATTTTTTTGAACCAATATTCAGCTTCACAGGTCTAATGAATAACAACACATAATTTAGACATTTATTTCCTGATCTCTTGTCTTGTCATGAGTCGATACTATTTGGCTTGGCAAATAACTAACAGAACTGCTTTGTGGAGTAATTCATGAATATATTCCTAAGTAATTTCGAATTCTACCTTATATTATCTATAAACTTTTCCTTTAGAGTCTTTGTGACATAGCCCGTGAGAATAGAACTTGGACAAGTGCCATTTTCTAAACGGAGCTTCTTCATATGGCTTTTAAAGATGACATTTTTCTAAATGCTAGTGTCTATGATAGCATTTGCCAAATCATTTACATGAATGCAAGTTCAAATGCATTCAACTCTTTCTACTATAATTTCATTAACTATGAGCACTGTTGCCCATACCAAAAGAGATAGAGTCTTATCTTTTTATTGTCAAGCCTCAAGAATCATGTCATTTTATGTTACAACAATGATCTTTTTCTCCTATTGTTCTTAAAGTTCTCTAAGAAAAGGTTAGTGTAAAAGATCAAATATTTTTCTCTTATTTGGCCTTGCTTTAGTAGTGGATACAATTTTTGTGACTCCTACTTGTAAAAGGTGTTTTTATTATTGTTGTTACCAACCACTTTAGTGGATATTAATGTCTTCTCTTTTGTGTGTTCATTATATTAGTGGAAATCATCTGGAAGTCTAAAATCCCATGTCTTTGGTTCGATATTTTGATTCTTCTTTTCAATGGTCATTATATCATTAGCCATTGTAAATCTGCTTCCTTATACTAAAGATTGTGTAGGGAATAAGGTTAGTAATGTAGCAATAGTAAAATAAAAAGCTTAGAATTACAATGATAATGTTTACATCTTTGCAATATATATCCTTAATGTTATTGCATGTCTTTGAAATTTAATGATGTAATCTTATATTGTTTGCACTTGTCAATATCATAGACAATGCTACTTTCTCCACTATTTATACCCAAACAATGGGATAAAATTTTTCTCAAATTAATTTCTTAAGCAGGCTCCATATTACTCCATATCTAAATGAGTTCTTAGATTTACTTTCAACTAGGCCAATGGATGGCTCAATATTTTCAATCAATCATAGACTACTTTGTCAAATGAAGAATAGTTGTACAGGGAGAAATAGGTCTCTAGCAACTAATGTTTTTGCATCCATAGTAACATCTTTAAAAGGGTATATCTAACTTGAAAAGTCCTTATTGATTCACAATAATTTAATAGGAATACCAATGATGGCACCCTTAAATGTATCCCCAAGTGTCGTGAGTTGGAAAATTTTTTTCTAAATTGTAATTGTTCTTCGAAAGTTAAGATGGAGTATATTGATTTTTTAACACTGTCCCTGTTAACATTTCTATTTGTTGTATTCATAGAGTAACTTGTGCTTGCATAAGAAGATTTATCCCTCCAAAAAATTCTCTCTTTCATTCATCATTCTTACCTCCTTATATAGGGGTTGGATATATATTTTAATGCAAAAAGTATAATATTTTAATTTCCAAATGACACATCTCACCATTAACTTAAGGCATACAGCATGTAGATTTTTTGACATTTGATCCCTTAATATAATTTGCATGGATTTCACATGCGACCAAGCACAATGTGCTTGTTGTTGAGGCACAATACATGGTCACAAATAGACGTTAACTTACTCAAAAGCTTTATTGATGATATCTAGAAAAAAACAAAGGCACTTAACCTTTTTTTGATGAACCAATGTGGCATTGTAGTGGCTATCAGTCACATGTGAAAATGCAAAGCTAGTAAATGGAATGTAGAAAAGTCATTTACCTTAAAATTGCATGAAAAAGACTTTAGAAATCTGAAAAATACTAACATTATAGATTTTAATGGATAATATCGTAATTTACAACATTAATTTTATGGTCAATTCTTCAAAAGATTTAAGTGTTAAGAACATGATCAAATTATGCAAAATTAAGTTAAGTTCATTTTTTATGCCTTTTGAAGGTAACAAAATAATGGACATCATTCAAAGGAGCTAAGTTTTTTTTTTTGTGAGAGCAACATAGTTAACAAAATATGGGTGTTTTAGTTTTATGACTTCCAAGTACAAATAATTAAAATGAAGAACAATGTCTTCACTTGGTTATAAAGCATGATACATGAATAAGTTGTTATGTTTTTGTGCATGTGAAGAATTATTTCATTAATAGAAGAGATCTTTTGGTGGGGTTTAAGATTGATGACGGCTGCTAATTGTCTTCCTTGGATGGTAAGGAGAATTTAATTTGTTACTAAGGTTCATGAATTTCAATACTACTCTTGTAGATAGAACCCTAATGAATCAAGATTAACTCAAAACATTCTCAATATAGTGGTTTAACATATGAACTTGTTTTATTGGACCTTTTATTGATCATTCCTCCAACAATTAGATCTATTCCAAGACAATCAGAAGTCCAAAGCACATAGAGTAAAACCCTAAAATTCTATCTACTGTTTGCTCAAAACTAGTGTCTTCCAATTGTTGAGTCAAGAATGATGGCCTTAGATTACAAAATGACGAGTCTTAAAACTCACATGAAGAAAGCTAAATTTTGGAATATATGGTAGATGATTCAAGAAGATGAAGAGCCACTTTTGGAGAAAGAAAAAGACCTTAACAAGCTACAAAAGAATTATAAAGTTTTGAATTGGCCAAACATAAGATTAGTTGTTCATGGCAAATAAAATGGTGGAGATGCATCAAAAGCTTGAAGGCAAGTAGTACGTAGCTCAAGGAAGGCAACAAAAGAAAAATATTCTTCAACATAATGGCAAAAAATAGGCAAAGTGAACTTAATATATAAGGAATTAAAGTTGCAAAATGGGAGTTGGGTCTTAAAGGAGGATTTATTTGCACAATATATTGTGCATTGCTTTACCTCACTTATATATTGTCCCTATCAAGCAAAGTGGACGGAGCTTTGCTTTTTTACCCTTATACTCAATGAAAAGGAATATGATGCTAATATTGCGAATATGTAAGGGCAAATTATAAGAAATTATTTTTTGATGGATTTTTAAGTGCTTTTAAATTGGATGGTTTTAATAATTTCTTTTACAATCACTTTATCCCCAACTAAGATTAAAATTATGAAGTTATTAATGACTTTCTTGTTGGCAACCCATTACTTAGATAATTCATTTGTGCTTACATTATCTTCCTTCCAAGGACTTAGTGCACTACATCTATTAATGATCATAGACTAATTTGCACTATAGTCTCTTTGAAAAAGATTTTCGATTATTGGTCATTATCCTACATTCTTTTTTGTCCAGGCACTCATCTTAATAGAGAAATGTCTTCATTGCACAAGAACTACATTCTTTTTTACTAAGGGAAAATGACTAAAAAATGTCTTCATTGCACAAGAACTACTTCAATGATTTAAACTGCTAGGTCAATGTTAATTACTCTATTACAAAACTATACATTAGGAAAGTATTCAAATGTATATCATGGAATTTTCTTAAAAAGTACTATAGAATATTAACTTTAATAGTTCATTTGTTAATCTAATCATAAGTATGTATTGCAAAAAATGTCTAGTAGTCATTAATTATAGAGACAATGGTCCCTCCTAATTCTTGGATGGCTAAAGCAAGGTAACCATCTGTGCTTATTTCTTTTCCTTCATATAGCTAAAGCACTAAGTAGCAGTTTAAGGAATCTAAATATAAAAGCTGTAGTGAAGCACTATGCTTCTAAATTTAACTTCTATAAGGTTGGTTAATATTCATTTGTGGTACATCTTTGTGATGCAAGGTATACTTATGTTGTACAACAACATGATTAGTATGAAAAATCTATGAAGGGTTTTATGAATTATGAAGGAAAAAGGATTTTTTCTTTGTTTTAATATAACAATTTGGAGGAAATTAAAAGTTCTCAAGTTCCTTTAAACAAGCCTCATTTTTCTCCCATAATGTGGTTAAGAAAAATATGACAAATTTGAATCATATTCAATCATCTACCATCATTTTTTTTAAAGGGTGGTCTTTTATGGGGCTTTAATTGAAATAAAATTTTTGGATAATGTTCAACTATATTCTTCTACAACAATAACATAGCACTTACATATATTCATGATTTTCTTTTAAAACTTCTAATCTTAATGAATTAGTGCTATTTATTACATATTAATGAAATTTAGATAGGATTAATGATTTCTCGACTTTGTTGTAACAACATTCTTAGAAATTCCCGTGGCCCTACTAGTGAGCTAGGAAAGATCCTAAATAAAGTCCACCTAATGACAGGAAGACTAGCACCCTTACTTCAAAACATTGTGTTGGCATAGCATTGAGTGACAAAGTAAGGCCTTATGTTGGTGGAGATTTGAAGGATTTACTCCAAGGCTTTGAGTAAAGTATATTATTGAGCTAAATAGATCTTGTATTCTTCTTTTTGAAAATTAGACATAACATTTTTTTAATAAAAGAACGTTTGTGTTAAGCCTTTTCGTTATATTCTAGTTATGTAAAGGAGTGATTTATTCCCTGGGCTCTAAAATTCTAAGTGCGGCCTATAATAAAGTCTACTGGTTGAATATCTCAAAAAGTTTAGTGTAACTTACTTTTCTACATTTCTCTTCACATTTTCTTTTGATGAACCAAAATGTTAAAATTCAAAATCAAGTATGATTTTGAATAATAAAAAATTTTATTAATCCAAATTGTTGACCTTTGATTATGCCTAAGGGCGAACAAGTTGTATCAAAGTAAGTTGTTGCGCTGTGTGGTGAAGTTATCTATTCCATAGGCTAAACATTGTTGAGTAGATCCTTTATAGAAATATTACAATATTTCTTTAAAATTTTCCAAAATGTCATTTGGAAGCATGCTCAACTACTCATCAATGTCCATAAGTCAAAAATTTTCATTTTTGAAAAATTCTTTCCAACTATTCTTTCAAAAAGTTGGTTTAAAGTGGAAGAAATTATTTGAATAACTCATGTCATTATTATCAATGTTTCTTATGAACTTAATGGCAAAATATTATTCAAAAGGTATAAATAACTTTTTTGTGCTATATCATAAGAATTTGCATTAAAATGTTAATCCATAGCACTTTCTTTAAGGCTATGTGTATGTTAGATGGGTAATATGGAAAAGTGAGAAATAAGGTAATAAGAAGAAAAGAAAGAAGAAGAAAGTGAAGAAATAGAAGAGAGAAAGGATCCCCACAAGCACATTATCCCTTTCTTAGAAAAGAGATCATGATCAAAGTGAATGTTCTTCATATATTAAGCTTAATTAAAATGTTTTATTTTATGATGAATCATCATTCTCAATTTATGAATTGCTTTAAAAATTTGGAAAACATAAGAATATTTTTTGTAAAGGAATATTGTACTTTTCAAGAAAATAGCATTAATGTTGTAGAAATGAATTATAACAAGCAGACGAAAAATATGAACCATTATCATTGATGACTATTTGAACATTTCTTTCATTAGTGAATTACCTTAAAAAAGATGATGACCATGACATTGGTGTTGTAGAACAAGATTTAATTTCCAATTATTTTGTAGTAGAAAATAACTTGGTCAAAAATGAAAATTTTGATTAGAAGAACAAAAAAGTTGTATTGTTTGATATAAATGAAATATATTCTTTGAAGGCGATTTTTTTAGTTAATACATCATATGCGCATATGCATGCAAGATCACAAAGTCTTGCTAACATTCAAATCTATTATTTGAAGGCAATATTTGTAGTTTATTTATGGAAATGCCTTATCATACTAAACCAATTTGTATGCCTTACATATGTATCATCAAATGTAATATCGAAAAATTGCTATAGACTAAATCATATTTTATTAGACTACCCTTAGAGGAAAACCATGTTTTTAATAACCTGAAAATATGTTAGGATTCTTACGTGACATTCTTTTGGATGTGACTTAAGATTCTTCACTCACCACACACTACTACTTATAGTGAATCCCACATTTATTTGGATCCTAAGCTTAGGTGATTGTGTAGGTCTCCTTGAATTTTAAGCTCTTATAAAGATTATCATTAACTTTTTTTCTTCAAAATGACAAACCTTATTGCTTATTAAGATTAACATCTTTAACTATTACCATTCAAAATTATTCTACACGAGTAGATAATATTATCACATCTTGGTCATTTACATTATCGGCTAATTCTAAAATCTATTTTAAATATAAGTTCTATTTCAATCTTTATTCACCATGATTTGTTATATGTCATAAAACTTAGTGAAACTATGCTCCTAATGATTAGCTTCAAGAATTGATCCTGTATGCAACTCCAAACATCAAATAATAAATATTTAAACATAGAATAATGATTTAAGATTTTAGGATCATAATAAATGATGATAAATATTTTGTGAATATAATTCAATTATTCCATTAATTTTGATTTACAAGGAATGGAGCTACACCAAATTGATAAGGATTCATCCTTCATAAAAAAACTTAAGTTAAATTCTAAATCCTTAACAACATATGTTGTCTATCATGCTCGAATGGTTAATATTCTAAATTCATATGTATTTAAGGCAACCTTAAATTTTTATATCTCAACCCATTATTGTACAAAAATTAGTTATGAAAATGAAATTATATAAGAATTAATGTCTAGTCTCATGACAAGTTGCCATGTTAGAAGGCTTGATTATTGTACATTGCCTTGTGGCTAATAATATTAATTTATGATTCACCTAATAGTTTGTTTAATATGGGATTATTACTAAATATTTCATATCCCAAAGCATATTTTTTATATTTACATTAAATACATGAACAACAACATTATA
Source organism: Vanilla planifolia (assembly GCA_023846275.1). NCBI lineage: Eukaryota > Viridiplantae > Streptophyta > Magnoliopsida > Asparagales > Orchidaceae > Vanilla > Vanilla planifolia. Next base: position 480,280 of record JAIUJO010000047.1, read on the forward strand.
TTGCCAAAAATAAAATGATTAATGGCTATGACTGTTAAGCAGCAATAGTAAAAACAGATAATCCTAATTCCAACCGTAGTGGAGTGATTGAGACACTCGTAGGTGAGCACTATACCATATTTTAATTATACTAAGCCAATTGGCTAGTAGGTCTTCATAATAGGTTTGGGGGGCCTCACCTCGATCAACTATTAATTTGTTGATGTTGTTGGTTACTTAGCTATGTTTTCACTAGTCTGCATCAATGAACAAGAACATCAAATGGTCAACTAAATATTTTTCTTAATGAACAAGAAATTGCTAAAATGGCCATATCATCCAAGGTTGAATTGATTAGGAAATTTTCATACAATTTCCAAAAAAATGCAAATAATCCTAGTGGCATTTGAGAATATCAAAGTTTTAAAAAATTTTAAGGATGCATCTCTTGATAACTAACATGCAATAATTAAATTACCTAAATTTTTGAGATGTTAGGTTTACAAGACATGGAACATGATTGACTTTAAGAAAGCAATCTTTAAGTGGCATCCTAAGTTTCACTTAAATTTTGAATCATCATTAGCTCTAGTTTAGGTTTCATTCTAGTATCTATTAACATAGTTTTTTTAATATGGTAGCATTGTACTACTTAGTTTTGGTAGTAAAAAAATGCTATACAAGTGGTAATAGCTTTTGTAAACCTAACAAGATCAAGCACAACAAGGATGTGTGTTCAAGTGGATCTACTAATGGAATTGCTAGTTTCATTTACATAACAAAAAAGGTGAAAACTCAAACGCTTGTGGCAATGAATTCAATATGATAATTTGTTATTGAATTGGCTTCTATGTTCAAGGCCACAACTCTCTTTAATGTTTAAAAAATAAAATGTCATCTAATATTCAAGTTCTAGTTGAGGCTTCCAAAGCCCCAATAACTATGGAGGAATAAAATCTCACTATGACATTATCTATGAATTTGCATAATAAGGTGAATGAAAAATTATTTTAGTCTAATAATTTAATGTTAGGTAGGGATGCTTATGAAAAAATAATAAGGCATACCAATATTATTACACCCCAATGAGGAGTATATAAAAGTCATTAATGGTAGTGCTGAGAAAATATGTATAATAATAAACACGTGCTCAAGGAGAACAAACATTGAGAATCAATTGACATGGAACAACACAAAATTTTCATCCTGATTACTGATAATTAAATTGCATAATAGATGACTTTTTTGGATAACAACTTAGTTCGGAATATGAAAGTTATAACAAATAAGAGCACTGTAAGCTCTTTCAACTAGTCAACACAAAAAAATAACTCTGATTGTTGTCATTGAACCATTGAATTATAATAACAAATTGCATAAACTATATAAGAGATTAGAGTTAAAGCACAAGTTAGGAATATGTAAAATAATATTAATGTATGGTGAATGAAAAGTATCAATTTTCTAACCTTAAATTAGGATGAATAATCAATTCATATGCTCATTTAGAATCCAAGGGAGTAGAATGGAGCCTATTATACCTTTATGTATGGTAAATTTAAGGGCTAAAGAAAAAGCACTTTAGTGCAAGTTAACTCAAATTATAGAGAAAACTAAAGCCCTGGTGTTAGTAATTGGTGACTTTAATATAATTGCTAGCTTGATTAATACAAGGGTTCCTCCAATCTAATGTAGAAAGTAATGAATGCATTCATTGATTGAATTAGTCAATAGTGTATATGAGAACACCCATTCATGAGGCCTTTAATGACATGGACAAAGAAAGAAAAGTGTGAATGTGTTTAGAAAATATCAGATTGATAATTAGAGAATAAAATTTTGATGGATCAATTCTCACCAGTAGTAATGCAACATTTATGTAGAACAAGATCAAATAATTCACATCCTCTTCAATCTATAAAGGATCCTACTCCATTTCAAAAGTTGTTAAAATTTCAAAATGTGTCTGTGAACCATCTAACATTCACCCAAAATGCAAAACATTTTATTAAATTCTATTTTCATTTAAATATTTAATAAATTTCTCACTTCAAAATTCACTTATGTTATGACTTCTAAGGCTAAGTAATTTGTGACCCAACAACTTTTGTAATTCAGTTATCAAGATATTAAATTGTCAACATGATTTACTCTTTTCCCTTAAGAAAAGTATATATGTATACTTAGAAAAGTGATCTGGCACAATAGTTCATATTTCTTACATCCCATGCTCATGGGGTGTATATGTCAAAACAAATTATCCGTAAAAGTTCTAAGAGTGTTTTTTAAGTTATACCCTTTATTGTTTTAAAACTAATTTTTTTCTTTGCCTAAACCATAAGGTTGACATACATGATCATCTACAAAAGTAAATTTAGTTAAGCCTCTTATTAAGTTATGTTTAATCATCTCCCTAAAAATATGTGTATTAGGATGACAAATTATTGTATGCCAAAAATTAGGTTACCAATGTGTGACACAAAAAATTCTATTTGAAAGTTATATACTATTTTCAAATTATGTTGCAATAACTACTAGAAATCCATCCTTCTAATTTTTCATATAATGGTGCCAAGTGAAATGGTAAAACTACTATCACATCATTGATTTATACCAAGGAAATTATATTTTTAACTTTGAATAAATAAAACTTTATTAATAAAAAACTACCATTTCCAACGGTACATATTCTTTTCATGAATTTCTTTGAGTTGTCACTAAATACCACTTTACTATCAAAATAGGCTACTAGTGGGTGAATAGGTTGAGATTTCTAATCATATGTCTTAAACACTTGCAATCTAAGAACCATATGTCCTACTCAACGTTCAAAAAAATCTTTTCTACAATAATAAATTGTTATATTAGATCTGGAAAAACAAACTATTTTTGACCAAAAACATTTAAGAATTGATAAACTGTAATTTTTCTTCACTACCATGTATATTTAGGAAGTAAAGTGTTGTTGGAAGTAGTGATGACATGGAAAACTACAATTGCAGCTAAGTAAAATGTTGACATTTCTATTATTCAAATGAACTTGAAATCTTTTAGTATTTGAAACCAAAATATTTCTACTAATAGGTTTTCATTTAAGAAAAGAGCAAGTAGAGTGCGAGGATTTGAACTCCTTAAATTCTTTAACTGATGATGCATGTTCCTTAATTTTTTGTATTGATATATCATTATCCTTTGAATGTTCATTAAACACGTGTTAGCCTTATCTCTAAAAAGTTAACAAAGACACAAATGTTCACTTTGTTCTTCCTTAAGTATCTTATATTTTGTACATGAAATTTCATATTTAACACAAACATAAATTAATCTTCAATGAAATCTTTCATTGGACTAACTCACCTCCTCTTTACTTATTGTTATTCTCTCTTCTTCTTCTTCCTCAGGAGCCATCACACAAAATGGCCTTTTACTATTTTCTTCCTATTCATTTACGCCAGTCTCCTCTTGGTCACTTCAAGTTGTATTCAATGTTTTCTTCTTGTACTTCTTGATTTTCTTCATTTCATTCTTCTCTTTTTTTCATTTCTTTCTTGCACCATAAGCCATGTTGCTTTGACTTGTCCTAGCTTGTAACATTTAAGGAAAATGATCTCTTTTTCTCACTCTCTTCTTGGACCTTTTTTTCTTATATCTTTCCACAATATTAAAAACTTTAGAAAAAAACATTTTAAAAGTAGTGTTATACTATCAACATCTATAGTTTCCTCTTTCAAAGTATCTTCCTCTTTCTTTAGATTTATTGTTTACACTTTCTTCATTACTTTGTTTTTTCTTAATCAAGCCATCTTCTTCTATTCTCATCTCCATATCTAGCACATTAGTCTCGTGCTCACCTAAAAAATCATCCAATATCATGATAGAAATGTTTGTAACATTCTTGATGGTAATGGTGATCACATTCCTTTGGCAAAATTCTAAGGATCCATTTTACTTATTCATTTATAGATATAAGCTTTCCAAAATTTGCCAATCATTTACTAATTTTAATAAAACTAACAAATATTATTTTAATAAATTCATTAAAAAACATTATAGATAACTCATAATCTTATGTCATAATACAAATTTTAATTTTTTTAACTACATTTGTTCCTTTATTTGTTACCTTTAACCTGAGGCAAGTTTCAAAAGTTTTCTCAATATTCATATTTCTATCAAACTCAACAACTACTTAGCATAATTTAAAACATTTATTTTATTATCATTTAATTATATTTTATTTTATTATCATTTATTTTAGTAAATTTTTTAGGTACCATTGCACCTTATGTTTCTTTTAAAATGTGAAATTTGAGTGAAATATGTAGTAGCTTCTACATTTCGTTACTACTAACTCCAAGTGAGTAGCAATCCTAGCCTTCTAGTAGAGATAGTAATGACCACAAAAGTGTAATAACGTTTTGAAAGATGTGCCTTCACCAAAGCATACTAAAGTATTCATTTGAGCCCTAATTGTCCTTGGAGAATTTCATCTCACTAGATTAAAATAAAGGTAAGAGGAGCCACATGATTGATTTTAATCTAGATCATTAGATAAAAAAATTGTGTAATTAGATCAAGGTAAATGAGAGCCACCTAATTGATTTTAATGTAAGCTATTAAATAAAAAACTTATATGGTTAAATAATTGTAAATAATAGATGCACGATTGATTTTAACCTAAATTGTTACATGAAAAATAATGAAAAATAAAATAACTAGATTTAAAGTTAGTCTGTTTAGAAGAGTTGATAAAATTTTGATTGTTTGAACTTAAAAATTGCATGACCAAATGACTGAATTTAAAACAACAAATTTTTTAAACGAGGAAAAATATTTGAATGATCTTGAAAATTATCTGATCATACAACTAGATTTGGATATATGTTTTACAAAGGAATATGAATTTTTGATCATTCAATCTGACTACAAAGTTGAATAATGCACATCCACTTCCACATTTTTTAAGTGATATGTGTGAAACTAATGGGGAATTTTTGTCCCACATTATTTACTTGCAAGTGAGATAGTTGTGTATCAGTTTTGCTTGTGCATACAATAAGTCCAATATTTAAGGTCTCTTACCTCATGGCTTGCTTTGATCATAAAGATTCTTTCTTTCTAATAGGTGCATAAAGGTTTAAAGAGTGATTTGTGACAAAATACAATAGCATAAGTTTCATGCATTGAATTTAAAGTATAGTTTTTTCTTAATATACTTCTAGCATTATCACAAAGAGGTTTTGAAGGTAAAAAATTTTTAAAATGATTAAAACTTCGAATCTTATGGTTTTTAGGATGATTAAGTTTAAATAAACATTTTAGTGAAAATGAATTTCAATTTTAGTGTATTATAATAATAATTTCAATCAAACTTAATATTTTTTAAAAAAAATTTAAAATTGTTAAAATTAAATAAAATGTAAATTTCTTAATAATTTATTTCTTTAACCAAGATTATGTTTATATAATCTAATATTTGCTCTTCTATAAATTCTTTCATGAATGTACACATTAGTTTTCTAAAATCAAAAATTTTACTCAATAAAATTATTTAGAAATATTTCATTTTTATGATCAATTAAAGCAACATAACAATTTTTCAAATCCACAATAGTAGTGTTAAAGGGCACATTATTGTGGGACCTATATACGTGTTGAATTCAAGGCTTTGTGTCAACTTGATTACAATTGTAGTTGTTTTAACATTAAACTTATGAATAATTAAACTTTTTATATTTTTCTTATTTACTATTATTTATCCATTTGTTTATTGACTACTCATATGAATAGATATTTACATTTTAACATACATATAGATCACACAAAGCAATGCCCATAATAATGAGTAGGATGAAGTATATTTATATGCAATATGAGTATGAAACGATTGCTTCAACAATTCTAATCCAAATTATTATGTAGAAGACATGCTTTAAATGAAAAACTACTATACTAAGAGATCTTTTCATAAGCTCCAACATTTGAAAATTAGGCCATTCTTAAGCAATGCTTTCAATAGATTTTTACCTGTGCTCAATTATGGATTAACCCATGAATTAATTGATTAAGTCATATAATATATTGATCTACTTGACCTTGAAACACAACATTTGAAGCACTCAATAAAAAATACTTAATAAATAATACAATGATTTTTATAATGAAACTACTCTATGAAAACGCATAATTAAAATAAAGAAAAAATAAAAGTTCACAATTCAAATTTTTTGTTGAATAATTTCCTGACTAAAAGGAATATAAATAAAAAAAAACGAATGAAAATTGAACGCTATCCAAAAATAATTGTCTTAGCTCTCCTCTTGCTTTGTCGTACAACCGTACTATAACCCATTATTGTAAGCATATTGTTTTATGTAACTTCTGATGTAAATCGTGTGAGAACAACGCACAAGAGGGGAGGGGTGAATTGTGTTTTTCACTAAAATTTAGATTAAGAAAAATTCTTTCAATAAAAAAACGTTTGTAAATAAATTGTGAAAACGAAAAATGCAATAATAAGACAAGCAAAGAGAAGACAAAGATTTTTAGGTGGTTCGGCCAAACCCGTGCCTACATCCACCCCCGATCAACCCGATCAGGCTTCCACTAACCACTCCCTTTTGCCAAAGCCGGTAGGGGTAAACCAAGTACAACCGGTGCTCCAACGAGACACCAAAAATCCGAACAAAATGTTACAGAATGATGCAATGAAATGTGGAAGAAAGCTGTCGAAATTGGAGAAGAAAGTTGAGCTCGTAGCTCCCACGAGTATGCCAATTGTTGCTCTCGGTTTTGGCCTTTTTCCTTAGTTTTTGAGGAAGTTTGCAAGTGGATTCATCAATCAATAAATTGTAAAGTGTCCTATATATATAGTCCACCAAAAAGCAGTTCCAAACGGCTAAGAAAAAAGAAACCAGAAAATAGCCGTTGCCGGAAGCCCGAAAAGGAAGAAGAAGAGCAGCTGCCGTCCGATCCCACTTCAAGAATGGACGGCTGGATGGACTTCACGGCTTGATCATCTCTAGACCGTCTGATCCGGGCGGACTTGATCTGAACCATTGGATCCCACGCGCTGAACGAACGGCGCTGATTAAACAGCCGTTCGAAATTACTCTCGCCCGTTGGATCTGGGCGCGCTTGATCTGAACCATTGGATCCCACGCGCTGAACGAACGGCGCTGATTAAACAGCCGTTCGAAATTACTCTCGCCCGTTGGATCTGGGCGGGCTTGATCTGCGCCTTTGGATCCTGCCGAAGTTATAAGGTGGGATTTTTAGTCCCACGCTGCAGAATGAAACTTCGCACACTGCTTTATAATAGATTCGCGCCAATTAATCTGCGAGCCACTTTGGGGCCGGCTCCCCCCTTCCTTGGCCGGGATTTCATCACCCGGTTCAGGTTGACTTAGCCATGCACTGTTCTTTGACCATTGACCAGCGCTAAAGTTAGACTTAGCCGAGCTCCTCTCGGCAGGCTTGGCTTAGCCAGGCACTGTTCCGTTGACCGTTGACCAGCGCCAGCCGAGCTGCTCTCGGCGGTCTTTGGGCGGGCTTTGCTCGCCCCTTTCGGGTCAACCAAGTTTTTATTTTTCTCTCTTTTTTTTTTATTCCTAAAAGGCCTGGACGGGCTGTTTTGACGCCGGGTCGACCCGCCCATGCTACAGTGCTTTTTCCCGAGACTTTTGCAGTTTTAGGGTATTTTTGACGAATTTTTTAGCCACAAATTTGAATATAAGTGAATAAAAATAATTTTATATTCTTATAGTATTATAAGTTAATTAAGTGGCTATGAAAAGAAATTTGTAAAAAACGATTCCATAATAATATTAAAAAATCAAATACCCATGTCTATACATTTTGTCAAATATACTTGGCCCAAAAATGAAAATTCATCATTAAATAATTTTATAATATTTTTAAATGTTAATACTACTAGTGTGCCTCATAATCTCAAGGTTTTGACATATCAAATTCAAGAGAAATAAAAAGAAATTTAATTATGAAAAATCTTGCGCATGTCTCAAAAATTCCTTGAAGTATGTCATGACCTCAAGGCCCTTAGAGACCATTATTTTAGACATCTAAAATACATGGCTTGATTTAATTAATTATTAACAATTTTACTTAAATAAAACAAGCCTTCAATAATAAATAGCTTGGTTTTGTAATTATCACATCAAAGGGTACAACAACTTCAAGTTATACGTACGTAATATTTGAATTTTTAGATATTTATTAATTTTAATTTTATTTTTTTTAAATATATGTCCTTTTACTTTCTTGTAATTAATTTGCTATATCACCATTTATTGAAAAGCTCTTTCATTATGCATCATATATAATATTTGACTTTCTCAAATAATTAGAATTGTATTTGATATTTTATACTAAGGTAAAAGTCTTGAAAATTTTCTTTTAAGTATTTCATTATATTATTTACATTTAATTTTATTAATTTTTTACAATGTTTATGAAAATTGTTCTTCTTTATTTTGTTCATTATTTATTAAAATTATATTTTAAAATATAGTATTTTTGATGTTTTAGTAAACATTTCAAAATACTACCATTAAGTAAAAACTCTATCATTGTAAATGTTTTTTTATTATTTATATATTTTATAAAATAGATTATTGTTTCACTATTTTTGAAATTGTTGTAAAAGTTGTGCATTTTTTTCTTTGCGTTGTTAATTTTAAACATTTTTTTATGCTATTTTTATATGTTTAGACATTATTTCTCATAACTATGAACCCTTTAATTTTTATTGTAACATTTATTTTAACAATTTAATATAGTTTTTTTGCTTAGATTACCTAGTATGCTTTCATTGAATTATTAGGATCTCTCAGTCCAATATATTGTAAATTAGAAAAGATTAATTTAAAATATAAAGTTTTAATACTTCAAATGTTTCCATTTATGTTGCAATGTATTGCTTTCATCAATTTTTATGATGCTTTACATTGATATATTATAAAAATAATTAGTTCAAAACAAATATTTTTTATACTTTATTCAAATTATTTGAAACAACTAAAAATAATATGAAGAAGATATAGTTTTTGTAAAAGTTTATATATTTATTTAGCAATGTCGATAATAAATATTAATTATAAAAGTATTAATAAAATTAGCACTTCAAAGACATTGTATTTAAGGTTCTTATTAGCTTGATGTATTCGTTATTTTACATTGGTTAAAAAATTTGTAAATCTTTTTAAAACTTTTATGTGCACTTAAATTTCAAAATTTTAAAAAGTTGGTTACTATGATCAAATCAATTTTTCTTCCAACGTCACAGAGAAAGCTTTCTCATTGCTTGTAATCATAAAGATTTTAAATTTTTTCAATTCCAAATATTTATTTCGTTTACCCTTTTAAATATATTTTTACTTTATGATAATATTTGTTAAATTTTAGTAATAGAAATGATTTTATAATGTGAAATTACATAAACGCTATAGAACTTTATTAGTGCTTGTTGTACACATAAGTTAGTTTCATAACTATAAAATTAGATAAACTATTAAAATATTTATATATTGCCAAGTTTGATTTCAGCATTTGAAATATTTAAAATTCAAAATAAATATACTTTTTATTATTTTTTTTGTTCACATGTTTTAATTCAAAAGTAGTTTCAAAATACAATATGATTTAATATTCTTTGTCCATTTTCTTTTTTCGTTTGCAAAACTAATATTTGTTACTGTTTTGCTTCGAAGAACATTTTTTTCAAGCAAACACACTATGATTTTTTTAAGTTTGTTTTCCAAAAGAAAAATTCGACCACAAAATACACAAACAAATTTAAATATTTCATCGGAGAAATTATGTTCATAATTTTCTTTTTTTAATCCTATTTATTTGTCATTTTATCTCACAATTTTTTTTAATTGTTTGGGAATTAAAAGGAAATTAAATATTTAAATAATTAGAATTTAATTTATAATTTGAAACAAATTGTGTTTTCATTTTTAAAATATAATGAATATGAATTAGAAACTAACAAAAATGTATTAGGTAATTAAAAAGAATTTAATGTCTAGTTAGGATCATAACTGATAAAAATCTCTTGTATAATAATATGATATCTATAAGCTAGTTAGTACAAAAATTTATCAGATTAAAGATTGTAGGTTAGAAACATTCAAATTAACAAAAATTGTGAAATGATTTTAAACAAACAAAACTTTCATAATTATAAATCATATAACATGAAACTTTTTTCAAAATTGTAAATCATTGAGATCAGTGGGTATGGAAAAAGTTCATAATATAAGTATTATATTTCAAAAATATGTTGACATAATCGTCAATACTAGTAAAATATGCAAGTGAAAAACAATAAATCATAGAAAATAAAACATCGATAATATTAAAATTAACATATTAATAAAACAAAAAATTATTGCATTAATTTTCGTAAGAATATTTATTTCATAAAATAATCAAAATAAAAATATTTAATGAATAAAAAAGGAAACTAATAAATATTAACAAATAAAATAAATGTAGAAGTTTTAAAAAAAATAAAAGCATATAATCATAAAAGATAATGAATTATATAAAATATTAAAAAAATTATGAATAATATTATCTTATGATAATTAAGAATACTTTGCAATTAATGTCTATCATTGCCAACAAAATTGAAGAACTTAGAGGTGCTCAAAATCGTATGCAATGTGGTTGGTTATTTATGATTATGCAAAATAAAGTTCAAAATTGAATTTTTTTATCACGACTCATTATTGAATGCTATAGTTTAAAAAGATGGTTTACAATTTTGTCATGCCAATTAACTTAAAACACAAAAATATAATAATAATGATCAGAACAATTCTTCAAGTCCATTAGAAGTTTTGTTAAGGATGAGCTTAGCATCCCCATGTTTAATGCTTAAATTTCTTATTTACATGTAATGTCATAAAATTTTAACATTTCAGAGATTAAATAAATTAGTTGTATAATGTGTTTCATGGTAATGTTATTGGGCTTTTAATGATGAAACTATTTCATTATTGCAATATACTTTTTAACATGGGGCATTACCTAACAACTTTTCAAAATTTTAGATTTTTTATAAAATTAATACTTTGCTTTTGTAACTTTGCCACTTATTCCAAAAAACAATTTTCTTTGTAAATGATGAAAACAAATATTTTTTGAATATTTTTTATAGTTTGTAATCTTAAGGTTTTTTTATATGTGTCTAATTATAAAATGTATTTATTAGTAAAATCAAAATTTATTTTCATAAACTACTAACGAAATGTTTTTACGAAGAATTACATAAGTAACATTTGAAATGTTTATTTTTATTTTTAATATACATTCTAATTTTTTGTTTTAGTTTATATCTTGTATGTATTCTTATCTATTCTAATTTGTTTTATTTTGTTTTGCTTTTTAAAATCTTAATATAGTTATTATTTTAGCTTTCTTGAAAACAATAATTTGTAATAATTCTTTTATTTATATATTAGACAATAGAAATTTTTATTTAAATATAATATTTTATGGACAAAATATACAATAAATTTCAAGAATTTTAAATTTTTTTTGAAATGTTTTAGTGACAACATTTTTTTTACTGCAACAACTATATATTTAAAATATTATGATCATTCCTTGTAAAAATATATGGACATAGTTTTGATTATTTTGGGAATCTTGAGCATTTTAAATTATAGCAAGATAGTTTAAATTTTTACTTATGGTGTTAGTGTTAAAATTTTAAAAAGTTAATTCTTTGATATTTTCACAAAAAAATGTTTTATTGCATTTAGACTAAGGCATCAAAAATTTTCATTTTTAAAATATTATCCAATTTGAAATAGTATTCATGAATTTAAATTTTGCTAAATTAAATGGCTTTTTTTAAATCCTTTTATTATAGTTGCTCATTGCATTGGTGTGTTATCAACCTAACATTACAGGTATGACTTTTTATGGTTATGATGTCCATATAGATTTTAGAGGTAAAATTTTGTGATTAATATTTTATTATTATTGTTGAAATATTCTATTTGTTCTGTTTGTAGTTTCAATTTTTTGTTATTAATTATTACACAACAAATTTCGAATTTTTTTATCATTGGAGTTTTTGTGGTTTTCATATTTGCATATCATTTGAATTTTTTTAATTTTTATGTTATTTTTAAATTATTACTCCATCATTTATTGAAAACACAAATTTAAGTATTTCTAAACCAATTGCAACTAAATATTGTACTGATAGATTTCTTGAATAGGTGCTTCATTAGTAACTGTATGTTTGAGAGCTAATGTTAGATGCTCCTGTGTCTTTATTTGAGGTGATTAAGATTAGATGTAGGCCTTAGTTTTATCGAATCACCTAAAATCCTTAAAGTTTGCTTTTGATTTTGCTTTACTTTAATTTAGTTATTATTTTAGAATAACAACATTATCACTTAAAAGTTAACCAAATCTAAAAATGGCATTAAAAAACTTTGTTATATTGTCATTCAAGAAAGCCAAAAAACTTATTTTGCAAAGCACTTGTTTCTAATTAGATTGTGTATGAATAAAAGAATTCTATTATAAAATATAAATATGGTTTTAAAAAACAAGGTTTTATAAAAAGTTATAATGATTAACAAGAGATTATTACAATGATATTTATTAGTTTGTATAATAAAATTTAGGTTTAAGAACTGAAGTTTGATTTTATTTTATATTAAAAAATAAAATGAATTTCACTAATATCTTTACGATGGGAACGCATGCAAAACTAAATTCATTTTCATCAATTTAAAAATTGTACAATTCACTATATCTTATAGACATTACGTTCACATATTTCTAAAAGATAACACTTTAGATGTTTTATTTTCTTAATATTTTATATATTTTTATAATTCATATTATTTTTTACATGTATTGACTCATATTTTTTGTTTAAAAATATTTTAAATTTTTAATATAATAATTATTTCAAATTTATAATATTTTATATAATATTTTTTAATTAAATAATACCTATACATTAAAATTATAAAGAACTTTTTAATAACAATATACCATAATTGAAATTTTCGTTGAATAATAATTTTCTTGTACACTATAAACGTTATTTTTAACATTCAAAATTAATTTGAAATATTATCATCCATAGTAATGAGCTAAATTTTTTTTTAACACAACAAGCGAACATTTTTACATTAATTTATAAATATCAATTTCTTACAAATTTAAAAGTTCATTTTTCTCAATAGATACTTGATATAGTGACACTGCTATAATTATTCATTTCTTCTAAAAGCTCATAAGCTTTTTTGTTTTTAATTTCTCAAAGTTTAATGACTACTTTAATGGTTTATCTTTTCTATTTTCAAGTTGTACATACATAACAAACAATGTTATGTCATTTAATTTTTTTTTTGGTTAAATTTTTTGTTTATTACTACATGACTGAATAAGGTCATCATCTACTAGATAATTTTTTTAATTATCTTTAATACCATTTTTTATCTCTGTACAACTTTTTTAATTGCCAAGCTAACACAAATAAATTTAGTGAAATACAATGTCATATGATCAAGTTGATCATTTTTATTCTTACTATTTTTAATTCTTTACAATATTGTATTGGACGAGTTTATATTTTCACAATACATCCTATTAAGTGCTATAAATAACATTTTAAAAATATAATTTTATTTAATATCTTACAAACTTATTTCTTACATTTTTAATAATATTTATTTTATTAATTTATTTATCAAGGTTTGATTATTAGAAATAGTTTTTTAAAAGATGAAAACAAATGTTTCAAAATTTTCATTAACATAAAACTAGAATATTTTAAATTAGATACACATTTCATTTTTTGCACTAAAATATTTTCTTTAATATCAAGAGGAAAAATCCTATTGATGTAAAGGACATGTTTTTTATTAATGAAAATTTTTATAACTGTAATTTATTTTCTATTTTTTAAAGTTTTTTGGATAATGACATATCCATGATAGATTGATCAAGATAGTTCTTAAAATTTATAAAATTTATATATTATAATCTAGTCAAAATTAACTATAAATGATTTTTTTTCCGATTCCTTTTAATTTTTGCAAAAATATTTGCATTGCTTGTAATTTTTATTACAATGATAGTATTTTTAAAATCTTCAAACTTTGCTTATATTTAATAATTTTGTATTTACTTGTATCGATTACTAGTTACATTTCTTGTTGAGAAATATTTTTGTGACATAAATTAAATATGTTTCTATCATTTTTTTAATATTATATTTTACAACTTCTAATTTTAGGAAAAAAATATTTGATAAATAACAAAAATATTGTAAGAATTATGCATACAACCATTCCCTTTGACTTATTATAATTAATCTTTATTTTGAAATAGCTTTTTGAAAGGAAGTCTAATGCAAATATATCACATCTCTAAATACTTAATGTTACATAAGATAAATCACATCAAGGGCTCATCGATATAAACAATATGCCTTCTTTTTATCGGTCATAAGAATGGCTATGGTTGAGACATACGTCCCTCTTTCTTTGTATTCTTTTATGATTTTTTTTCTCTTTTAATGTTTTTTAATTTTCACATTTTGTGTTTCTAGAATAATTATTGAGTTTTTATTTTAAAATTTTTTTAGTTACTATTACGAAAATTTTAAGTTAATAAACAGCACTTTTTGAATAATGTGAATATTTGATATTTTAATAATGGTATTCCATTGTGCTAATATTTTTTTAATTTTCAATATATTAATAAAAACTTGTACTTTTTTACTATTAAAATATTATTTTGTTAATGAATCATACAAATATTTAAAATATTCTTATATTTTAATGATTTGGGTATGTAAATGATTTTTAAAATAATAATTTAATATTTCATAATACTTTTTTAACATTTGATTTTTTAGTTATAATGACAAATTCATAAATGATATTTAAAATGAAAAAATGATTTCGTGATGCATAAACTTTGAATACTCGCTATGTTTTTCATTAAATTTTTTATTCACATATTATTCAAGTAATTTTAACTTCATATTTAAATAATATATTTAAATTTTCTAAATATTATTTGAAATATTTTATATCATAAAATATCATTGAATCACATAGTCACGGCACTATTTTGTAAATAAGTTATATAATGAAAAGGTTTTCGAATATAATTTTTTTAAAAATGTCATGATAATTCTTTTGAGATAATATACTTTTTTTTGTTAGGAAACTTTTTCAGTTTTGTTATGTTTACGTATAATTTTATTTTGAGAAAAAATCTGGTATATTATTTTTTATTTATGTTTGTCATTGATATGTCACCCAATTCATTTTAAATATTGAAATATTTTTATAATCTAACTATTTTTAATTTTACTACCTGTTATATTATATTGAAATCTTTTGTTTAAATATTATGCAAAACGTTTTCATTAATTTTTAAAAAGTTTAAAATAATTAAATTTTCATAATTTTACTATTTCTTGTCAACGTTAGATTATTTGTTACGTTTTGATATTAAATTTAACATTCAAACTAATTTATTAATCACACTATTTGAAGGTTCAGTATTGTTATCGTCTTCATTATTATATTTAATTACACTTTTACAAAGTTGCGAAGATCTAGATAAGCATAGTTCTTGTCATTAAAATTTATAAAAATACATTTCAATAATATATTTTTAATGATTTTTTAAAAATTAAATTTTTTTTCTTAATAATTTTATTTTATTTAAAAATTTTGTATAATCAAAAATCATTTATGATTGAATTATTTTTAAAAAAACTTTTCTGGTATGTTATACATATGAGCGTTAACAATTATTGTATTTTTTCATATATGATTTTTCATTTTTTGCAATTTTCATAATTTTATTCATACTACTAACACGTTAATTATGAATTTTTACTACCATATTTTAAATTTGATAATCATAGTTTTCACATCCTAAGTTTTTTAAATTCCTCTTTTTATACATTATGTCTAATTTAATATTCATTTCTAATTTTCTCATTTAGTATTAATAAAACACTTTCTTAAAATTCTAACATCACTTTTTTACAATTTTTAAAAATTAGAATACTTGACCTTATTGAATAAGTAAGAATGATATTTTTTCTCTATTATGAAATAAATGTTTTTATTTTAAGCAATCTTTAGCTTAATTAATATTTCTTTTCATTTTTGAATAATTTCATATAAACTTTAACATTTTAGGATTTTTTTTACAATAACGACATCAGACATTAAAAAAGCATAAAAAGCTCCTATGGTTTGTTAAAAAATACTTTTTGTGTAATTGAAATATAGCAAACATATAATGCATATATGTAGGTCTTAAAATATATTAAGACAATTAAAATCCTTTAATATTAATGGCAAGTATTTCCTTGTTAAAATTTTGTTAATGTGTAATTCGATTTTAATAAGAAAATTCATATAAACTACTTTGTCAAGTATAAATTAAAAATTATATTTCTTTGATAAATATTTAAAGTTATCAAAATTAATAAAAGATATTAATAAAAAACAGTTTCAAAGAAAAATGAGAACTATGTCAATGAAATAAAAAACTTCCAAAAAAATGAAAAGCAATAAACATTATCCACTATTGTTGGTCATTTAATGGTCCAACCTATATGCATATATTCTTAAAAATAAATTGAATTGCCCTAAAGTGAATAGGAAATATAAACTGTAAATGAAAATGAAATTTTAAAGTAAAACAAATTAATAAATGATAAGACACAAAAAATATGATAAGAAAGTCAACAAAAATTGTAATTATAAGCCACGAAACAAATGATGTTCTATTCAACAACTTAAATAAAAGCTTTTAGGAAAAAAAATTATAAGCTTTACCAATTGTATGTGAACTTCAAAATGTTTAGCAAAATTATTCAAAAACCATAAAAAAATTTTCAAAAAAATTATAAAATAATCAAAATAGAATTAATGATTGATGAACACATACTTAAAAAATATGCTACTACTAATAAGAAAACTTGAAGTATATTTAGTACTCGGCCAAAAAGACAAACAAAACATGATTGTCATATATCAAGAATCTATTATATCTTATTTATTAGATAAAATTCTATTAGGTAGGGAATTATAAAGAAATCAAAATTGAATAAAATTGTTGTATTCATGATTATACAAATTAAAAAAGGGTAATATATTCTTCTAATTATGTAAATATATCAAATAAAGCAACTTTTTTTAAAAAACTAAAGTTCGTGTTGCTCAATTTTCTGACAATATCTATTAGTTTTAGATATTATTCATAATCTATCTCTATAATATCCTAACAAGAAGAAGAATAAAACAATTTTCAATGCTTGAAAATAAAAGATTATGATCATTTCCAATTTCAAGTCCAAGTTAAATAACCAAATTCTCTTGCTTTTTCATGTCTTGAAGTAAATGAATATGCAACCACTTACTTTTATAATGCTTTTTGACTTTTATGAACCATAACACTCCAAAAGAACTTGTTTTTTTTTGGATCAATTATAAAAAATAGATACAGTATTTTTACTTTATTTTCGAAAAATATACATCCTTACGACAGCTAATTCCCATTTTTCCTTATGAAACACCTTTGCAAAAACAATTTTTTTTTGTTACAACATATGCATTTAATCATTTGTGTTACCAAACTTTTGTTGACATTTACAAACTTTTTAGCATGATTACTTTATTTCATTAGTATGACTACATAAAATAAATATAGATATACCTTATGTTATTGAAGAAATAAAGCATGTGAACAATAATTCATTTGATTAAGTCTAGTATGTGCACAACCATTGCAATATGCAATTGTAATTTTTAGTTCCATATTATAATAAACAAAAAATATTGTGTTTATTGTGTTATCATAGAGACATTAAAATACATAATTCAACTTTCTAGATTCCATACATTATTTGTAGTAAGGGTTTTTGTTTTGAACCATCAATATTTTGTAGAAATCCAGACAATAATGTGCATGTTACTTTTTCTAATGTGCCAAACACATTTGAAGCACTTAGGGAACGCCTTTCTTTTATTGACATTCTAATTTTCTTACCTTGCTTTAGTTAAATTGCCTAGATCTTCATTGAACCATCAATTTCTCTTAAAAATGTTTTGTGGAACAATCTATTGGTCCATACAACTATTTTATCCAATATTTTGGACCACTCAATGGGCAAGTAAAACAATCATAAGCATGCAACATTAATTCCATCCACAATCTAATTTCAGCCAGGATCCTATTTTACTATCTTGTCCACTAACAAGCTGAGCCAAATTCATTGAAATAAAATCATAGAGGATTGATTGGGATTTAACAAATAAAGATCAAGTCAAAATCATAACCATGAAATTACCCATAAGAATATGAGTGGGCCAAATGATGAATCCCAAGCACACTTTGATTATGCACCCATGAAAGGTATTGTAAGGAGAAAACTACTTTTCTTTTTGCAAATGTGGGACTAACATTAATCTAATTATTTATCACCAAAAGAATGTGCTATTTGCCACCACCCAATTTTTGTTCGTGTTGTAAATGTTTCATCCACTAGAAGGCACTCAACGTTGGCTCAAAATTGAACAACCAAGATCACATTTGGGTTCATTAGTTTGCTTTGATTGCTTCTAACTTTCAAAATAATCTACAAATGAAATTTTAGACCAAGAACTCTCCATGTTTGTATGCTATAGTTGAGATCTTTTCTCCTTTCCAAATGATGAATTGAATGATCCAGATCTCATCTTAGTAAATTAGATGCATAGATCTAATTCAACTTGATCCAACCATCTAGAACAAATCTACTTTAGTAACCATTGATCTAATAGTCCAATACCTCTCTCATACGATCCAATGATGCTAGTTTATCTAACTTAATGGCTAATTCCTTAGTCGTTAGTTGACCCAATACATTAATCAAGTTGAAGTATTTTTTTAAATTGTTTGGAAGTAATTTTTAAGCTATTTGGAACCATCACTTTAAAAAAATTTTCTTAACTTTCTAATCGATTTAATAAAATGATTTCTATATAAATCAATCAATTATTTATGAAATGACTAATAAGCATGTACCAAAACTTGAGATCTCAACAAATCACGACACGATATTTTACTATAGTAAAATCCTTTTATAGCAACTATATTTTAGTTCTTCACAAAATGTCAAATTCCTTCAACTAATTGTAGCACTTGTAAGCTTTATATTTCTTACATGTCTTAGTAATTTTGAGATCATTTTGCCTTCTTCTATTAATCAAAAAGCATCGTATGCTGTAAAAATTTATTATAGTTTTTCCTTCTTGTTGTATTTTTTTCCTTTTTTGGATTAGGTAACCTTGCATTTATAAAACATAATTTTAGTTTGTTGTCATTAAAAACCACGTTTGATTTCTTCTCACAAAAAATTATGTTATAATTCAACCAACAAAAGCTAATATATTGAAGGATTGGCATAGGCTCTTGTTTAAACAAAATAATCCAAAAAATTAATTATATTGTTTCAATTTTTTTATCAAAAAAAGGAAAAATTAACATATATAAAATAAAGGTTTTACAAAAATATAAAATTAAGTTTATGAATAATTTTTAAAAAATAAATATAATCTTAAAAATCTTAAACCTCATAAGTCACCCCCTCATGTGGCATTCATATAGTAGTTTTTATTTAAATTAATATAAAATAGGTTCCCTGCAAAAAAAGTGAGTAAAATCACTTAAGTTAAAAATCATGTGTGTTTTAATTATTTTTATGCTTATTTAATTATTATTTTGATTGTATAATAAGTTTAATTTTTATCTTACCATTTTTGTGTGCCTTTCAAAATTCGTGTTTGTTTATTTTCCTCTTACATTAAGTTGTCAATATGTTATAACTCGTGATTAGTATTCGTGCTAAACTAGATGAATGTCTTCGTCAGTCATTTTATCATTATTTAAGGATAAAATTTTATTAATAGTTGAAGAATAGATTTAGAATTTTTAACCAATCAGTTGATTTACAAGATTGGAAAGTGCTCACAAAACTATAAGATTTAATTAGAGATTAATGCACTAATGAACTCGAGTTGCTTAGCGCACTTACTAGTGATTGAAGAATAATGATAGTTAAATACTATAGCACTCAACTACCTTCATTGTAGTATATCTACAAGTGTATTAAATCAAATTATGAATTTGTATATAGCACATGAAGTTTGGAAAAAGTTAGAAGCAACTTATGAAGGCACTTTGAAAGTTAAAGAAATAAAGATAAATCATTTCGCACATGATTATGAGGTTTTTAGAATGAATTCAAGAGAAACTTTAAAAAAGATTTCTACACAATTTTCTAATATTACTAATAGAATAAAACATCTTAGAAAAATACTTTCTAATTTAGATCTTGTAAGGAAAGTGCTAAGGATTCTACCTAATGAGTATGATTTTCTTGCCATAGTAATAAAGGCATCCAAAGATATAACAAGCTCACAATAGATGAGTTACTTTGAGAATTATTAACAACAAAGATGAGTTGAATAAAAGAGTTAAAAAGATGGCATCCATAAGTATCAAATATAAAATAGATAAGAAATCTATATTTTCTATGGACTTGGAGGAAGAGGTAAATTTTCATTATAAAGATTTAGAAAAAAAGTTTGTAAAAAAGTTTATCAATGAAAATTTGTAAAAAAACAAGAAGAGAGAAAATGTGGATACCAAGATACTATGATTGTGGTCAAACCAAACATACTATACAAGGTTATCCACAACTCAAATACATAAAAAAGGAAGGGAAACAGAATAGAATGAAAAAAGCAAGATTTTCAACCTACTTGGAGTGCTTGAGAAGAATTAAACTCCACAACTTCAAGTAAAAAGGTGGAAGGAATGATGTGCTTCATGACAAATGATGATGAATCAAGTATGTCAACTGAAAAATAAAAGTTTAAGATAAGCTCTTGGCCTAATGTAATTTTTGAAAATTAGTACATAAAAACTACTAGTGTTTTAAATTCTTTAATATCTATACATGAAATATTAAAAAAGTTTTATAAAGAAAAAATGATCTTTAATTTTGAAAATTATCAATGAAAAGATATTGAAAATAATTTATATGATGAAAATGATTCCATGATTAGTGAGAATAGTTCAAAAAAAATAACAAGTTTGGAAACAAAACTTTTTTCTATTGAACAAACAAATTTTTCCAATATTTCACGTGATCTTTAATTTTGTAAACATAAATTTACCTTCTTTTGAATATGCCTAATATTTCAAAATTATGTACTTTTAAAGTTGTAAAAAACATTATACCACTCAAGATTATCAAATTAGGGAAAACAAATTTAGTTCAACACCTTATTTCAAATGACTAAGTCAATCTTGTTGGGTTCCTATGATTAGAGATTAGAGAATTTAAAATAACTTGTTTTCATATTTGTTTTATAGAGATATAGTGTTTTGGAGACATTCATAAGTTAAAAGCAATACACATTGGAATTATGCATGAAATAAATCAAATAAAAATTACATTTTATGATCATTAAGTAAAATGTCCATGATTTATGTGACCTTATATAAAGAAAAAATAAAAATCTAGCTCTTGAGAATTGAATATTGGATGTTGAAGAAATATGACTAGAGATCGATGAAAATTTATGTTAGTAAGATGTAGTACAAATAGATGGGTAGCACTTGGAGACAAGCCTAAAAAGAAAGATAATCAATATTAATGACATGGGATATTCTACATTAAAGAAAACAAGCAAGCTAGATATAGTTAGAGGTCTTCTCATGACAAACAAAACTAGTTGAAAAATGAATTAGTCATGCTAAAAAGGATGGTAAGTTAAATATTTGTTTTAAACATAAAAATGACTTAACTACTAGTTGACCTTTAGGGATAGTTTATTTATACCTTTTAGACTCACACAATCGTAACGTTTTTGTAGAAAAAATAAAAATTTATGAATATTAATGTTTCTTCAAGATATAATTGGGATGAATTTCTTAAGAATAAGGGTATGACATTTGAAATCTTTATTTATTTGATAAAAGAGATAGAAGAGCAAACTTATCTCAAATTAATTTGTATTCAATGTGATAGTAGTAGCGAGTTTAAAAATGAGGGGCATTAATTTACATGTCCTTACTCACATCAACAAAATGAGATTATTGCAAGAAAGAAGAGGACCTTGGTAGAGATGGGTAGAATTATGTTAATCGAACACAACCTATAAAAATCCTTTTCAGCCAAGGAAACTTACACAACTTGTTATGCAATAAATAGAATTAATTTAAGGATAATATTTAAAAAAAACTCCTTACGACTTATTTAAAAATGCATCATTCTTAATAATTGAAGGTCCAACTAAAGCAAGTTTGATGAAAAAGCATGGCTAGAAATTTTCATAGGAGCTCTTCTTTTTTAACAACTTATAAAGTTTACAACATAAATACTTAAACGTTATAGAAAAATATGAATATAGTGGTTGATGATTCTACTCATATGATAAATAAAAAACCTTTAGATTAACAAATAAAGCCGTAAAAGAACTTATACTTCAACAAAGATGATGGTGAAAGAGAAAGTAAAATAGAAGAAGAGGAGTCTAGCCATTAATTACCTAAATATTTGAAATACCATTCTTCACAAGAAAAAAAATCAGTTATAGTAGAAGTTAATCACATAGTTATGAAAAAAAACCTTTATGATTCAAAGTAACATATATTTAAAAATAAATTAGAAGGAAACATAGTGATGGCTAGAAACAAAAATAGATCTATTGGTAAGCATTATAACCAAGTTGAAGTATATATTTTGAGGAGGCATTTCTATTAGTAGCACGACTAGAGGCCATTAGACATTTCTTAGTATGTTCATGTCATAAGAATTTAAGATTATTTGAAATAGATGTTCAATTTCTATTTTAAAATAGGATAATAAAAAAAAGATGTGTGTGTAGAATAATCTTTAAGTTTTGGGACCAATGCACATAGTGATTTATATAAGCTTGAGAAAAAAATTTTTGGCCTTAAGAAAGCTCCTTGTTTATGGTATCATAGAACGAGTAATTATCTAGTTGATATTTTTTTAAGAAGGGAAAAATAGATAATATGTTATTCATAAAATCTTTAAATGATCATTTGTTGTTTATACAAGTTTATATTGATGACAAAATTTACGCAAGCATAAACGAAAATATGTGTAACTTTGTTGCTTAATCGTAAGGTAGTTTGAGATAAGTATAATAGGTGAAGGGTATTTCTTCCTTGGATTACAAATTATGTAACTAAAAGGTGAGATTTTTATTTTACAAGCTAAGTATTTAAATTGTTTAATCGAAAAACTTTGGGTATGAAAATATGAAATATAAGAGATTCTATTGAATGAATTACTACCATTTACATTTTGATGAAACTGAGAAATACATTGATAAAAAAATTTGTGAAGAACTTGTTAGATCCTTGTTATATCTTACAGTTGATATTTCAAACAACTTACTTATTATTAGTATCTGTGTAATATTTTGATAAAGTACTAAGAAAATCTATCTAAAGGTGATTAAATTACTCTTCATATAAAAAGAATGTACAATGAACATTGGTTTAAGGCATCCTAAAAAGTTCATTCATTACATCTTGTCGGTTTCCTAGATCCATACTTTACAAGCACCAGTGAAGAAAAGAAAAATATGTTAGTTACATATCAATTACTAATAAATATTTTAAATTCATGGTCAAGAACTAAGAAAGGATTGCACAGCAATATTGTCCATTGAAATCAAGTGTGTAGTGACTAAAAGTTGTGGTACTCAAGTCTTATGTTTGAGACATTAATTTCAAGACTATGGTTTATATCTCTCACATATTTCCATTAAAATTGATAATACTAGTGCCTTCGCTTAAGCAAAGATCCAATTTCCATATTCTTGGAGCAAACAAAGCGTAATACATAACTTTGTGAGAGACCAAGCCATTAAAAGCTTAGTAAAATTCATATGTGTTTCTACTAAACAAGAATTGGTAGGCATATTTACAAAATTTATTCCAACTAATGAATTTTATTCATAAGATTTTGATTAGGCATAATAAAAATTGTATAAATAATACATCTTTTTTCAAAATATTAAAGAGGGAGAATAACCATGGTTTAAATAAGTGAGCAGGAACATATAGTATGGGGGAGTATGAACTAAGTTGGAGAACCAACTTTTCATTTTTAATACCACTTATCATACTAATATATGTTTATTACTTATATTTTTATCTAAATATTTTTTTCTTGTAATCATGAAATGGTAGAGTTTGTTGTCACCTTTGTGCTTGGTGAGTCAAGCTATAAATATTTAGTATTTTATTCTAATGGGCTTATTTAAGATAGATTAGGTTTTGTTTTAATGATCAAACATAACACATTTTAAGATGGTGAATTAGTAGTGGTCTCCAAAATACCTTGAAATATTTAGTAAGCTTCAATGATTAATGATAGGCACATCAACATTGAAAAGGTTAGCATTTTTTTATAAAATAGAACATTAACTTGTTGATTATATGCTACATCTTCATTTATCAAACTTTCGCATCCTAAATTAAGCTTTTGAATTTTTCATCCTTTCCATCAATTTGAAAACTTATAGGTTTAATTTTTTACTCATCTTATTTTCAAATTAAATCCATCTAATGCATTATTGCCAAATTTATTATTAATTGCTAAACTTTTAGTAAACTAAAAAATAATTATTTTAAATTTCCATAATAAAAAAATTAAACCACACCCTAAGTTGGCCGAGTGCAAAGCACTTTGGTTGACAAAAACCAACTTGGCCTGATAGATTCGAATTAAAAAACTAGGCTAAAAAAAGCCAAACAATTATTTAGGGGGCATCCAGAACCATATTGGGGTAAAGTAGAGAATCAAAAGATAATAAACTTGAATTTTGCATGCATATGGGGGTCTTATTGGAGCCATCAACATGAAAAGACCTATAAATATATGATTGTCTTAGGTGATGAAGGGTATTATAAGGAGAAAAGTACTTTTCTTTTTAATAATATGTGACTATGTTTCTCTAGCAACTCAATGCTAAAGAGGTGTTCTATTTTTCACCATTCGATCTTCGATTGAACGATAAAGACTTCATCTACTATAAGCACTTGATCCTAGCTAAAAATTGAATGACCAACTCATGTTCCTTCATTGAAAATTTCTTATTGTTTTAGACTTTTGAAATAGTCTATCCTTGAGTCAAGTCATTTATCTCTCTCCATGATTGAGTCCTGTAATTGAGATCTTTTCTAGCTTTTCCATTGATGAATCAAAGGATTCAAAACTCATCTTACAGGATCAATTGGCTCAGATCTAATCCACCTTGATCTAACCATCTAAAACTCGTTCAGTTTTATAGTTTTTGATATGTTGATTTAAACCCTCTCAATTCAAAGCCTATGGCAGCAATCAACCCCAAATAACAATTAATTCCTTAGCCATTAATTAAGCCATCATATCAGTCATTTTAGAAGAAATAATTTATGATGTTTTAAAGTAGTTTTTAACATAATTATTTTTAACTTTCTAATAGCTATGATCAAATTTTTTTCAATATAAATCTATCCTTTATTCATGAAATGACTAATAAATTTGAGCCAATCTTTTGAATCTTAAAAAAGCATTCACATTTTCTACTACAGAATTCATTAACAATACTTGAGGTTTTTATTGTCAAACAAAACATCATAATTAAGGGACAAAAATATAATATATTAACCATCCAATACTCTTTGCAATGATCATCAAACTATCCATTATTATTTGATACTGACATTGTCTCCATTCTACAATATTTTTAGATGATTCCATCAATTTATGGAACCATTTGCTCTCATCATACAATAAAAAGTCTCATCTTTCTTAAAGGTACTTCCATAATTATCTAATTTTCCTCACTTTTCCTAACCTTTACAACTATTTGCTATTTCACTCTAACCTATAGTATCTTAGTTATCAATTGCACTTCTCTTGATATTCCCTCTTTTTGAATAAGGAACCTACTTATCAAATTTATTGTTGTTTTTAGGAATAATATATGCAATGAATAGGAAAAAAATCATCTCTTTCTTAAAAATTTATGTCAATTGATCTAATAGCTAACATTATTATTCATCAATTTAAGTTACAAAACTTGTTTCTACATCCTCATCATCTACTACTCCTTAATTCATTGGTCATCACATCCTCCAACAAACCTTATATAAGGACTAGTTCAATGGCATCAATTTCGTATGATTGACTTAATTAGGCAATAGATCAGACTCTTTATTTATCTTTGTTTATATCATTCTTCTTTGTAATACAATTGTTAGTTAAGTAGGCTACATAACATAGATCTTTTAGAATGGTCCAAAACATTTTAATAATGCTTCAATACTCAATTTGGATTACTCCAATATGGAACAATTGGTAACCACATGCAATATGAATCATTAATTAGCCTAGTGTAACATTTCACATCAAGACTATCATCCTTTATGCAGGTTTCTCGATGGTGGTCAATTAGATCTATCTTTTGTGCTTCCTCTTTGGGTCAAGATCAGTTTGATACTACCACTTATTAGAAAGGATTAAACAAGTATGTTTACTCTAATTTTTTTTCCTTTTGTGGTACAATCACAAAATCTATTAATGTAGCATATGATATCTTATTTCATTGCAAGACTATCATCAACTAAATATGTGGCATGGCATGAACCATTTGAATTTCTTTCAAGTCCTATTGATTTGTGTCAGATTGTTTAGTTATAATAATACACTAATACATTAATCAAACTTGTCCATTGAAGCACATTTTTCTTAGTTTTTGAAGTTCAGTTTCTCAATTAGCTTGGTTTACCACTTCATAAAACTTTTCATAAAATGTTCATCATATAATAAGATAGTTCCTTAAAAAAACAAGTCATTGTACTCTTATATGTGTTTATACATTTTCAATGCATAACTTATGTGGAATCAATCAAGGTCACTTTGGATACCTATATGCATTGGACTCATTCCAACCTATATATCACATACTAATGATACTTCAATGAGATGCTCCAAATCATTGAATGGAAACTAGTTAGCACATGACATTCACGAGAATCAACGTATCAAAAGCCTATGGATGCTCATAGTCACACCCACATGTCAACCAAAATCTTTAGAAGTCTTGATAATAATAAAAATGCATTTTAAGTAACAAACTATAACTATTGTAACCTCGAATATGTAGTAATATTTTGTCATAAAAGAAAAGGTCGAGAATGGTATGCATAGCAATGTAATGGTCAAAAAGTTGACTAAATCATTTTAGGAGATGTTAACTACTTGTAATAAATATAAATAGAACTTTATAACTTATGATCAACATAATCTTCAAATATTGAAATTACACATCATTATCTAATTATTCAAAAGTTTTAAAAACGTCATTTCTTCATTTTCTCAATACCCCACCAATAAATCATTTTATAACATTATTATGGAAGCATGTGAAACATTTATATCATCAGCATAGCTTTAAAAACTATATAAGCTTTTGATATCCACATTCTAATCATGCCAACACATCGTATGTAATAAAATTAGACATTATTTCTACTGTAAATAGAATATTGTAGAATTTTATTTTTTTAGAAACATTAAATTAGTTGGACTTCACTCTTTAAAAAACTCATTGATTAGTTATGTTCAAGCATTTAAAGAATATTAGCAAGGTTGTGACATAATTGAATTATGTACATGACACAATTGTTCGACCTTAAGGCATACTAGTCTTACTCAGAGTTAGAGCCACTCCAAGTTTAGAATCTATACTTTTAGTTAGTCTTATATATTGTTCCTATTGTGGGGGCTAGTTATAATTGACCCTTGTACATCAAACTTTTTTCATTTTTTTATTTATTTATTTGCTAAGTCATTTGTATTTATAATTTACTTGAACTCATTTGGAGATTGATTAGTAGCTTTTGGAATACATTTTGATTTAAATTCCATCAAAGATATTGTTACACAAGTATGGTTATTCTATTAGCAAAAAATTATTACAAAATAACTTTAAAAAGACTTAAAATTGAGAGTTGGGTTTCTTTTTACTTCTACTCGCTGTCATCTTTCACCTTTGCCATTACTTGCATCGATTCAAGTGTCCTGCTCAACCCACCTTACCTCTTTTAACTCATTTATCCATTCAATACACACCAAATAGTGTTGATCTACAATCCATGAAATTTTGTAACATGTCCACAAATGTCGACCTAATAACTCATGCTAACCTACAAACTAGAGTTCACTTGTAACACTCAAAATGCATTTGCCAATTTGGGAGCTTCTTATGCTAACTTAATTTTTCTTCTTTTCAAACAAAGTTTTGGCTTAATTTAAATTAATGTTTTTATATTTTGAAATGACTTTTAGAGTTTTAAAAATATTTTTTAGAATTGTAAAATATGTTCCATAGTATTCCAAAAATATCTTTTCTTATCCTAGGCTAACAAAATATTCACTAAGAAAGTTCTTATTTACTTTATTTTAACTTTTAAAAAATTAATCACCTCGTCCAAATTTTGAGTTTGTCTTAAAGAACATGTAATTTTCTTATTTAGTATTCAAAAACTCCATTTTTTCACCTTGACAATTCACCATTAACTTGAGTATTCTTGATGTTAGTTATTAAAATCACATTCCCATTAAGTTAAAATTCCCAATGTAAATGACAAATGTATGTCCTAAGATTCTAAGAAAGGTTTTACTTGTGATCTATTTCTAAGACTTTCTATTATAAATTTGTAGCACCTTTGGGTAAGACTTTATATGGATATATTTCATGAATGTAAGAACTTTACAATTATTGATAACATTAAAACATTTTTTAGTACATCATTCTATATTAATTTGGTATCAAAAATTATTTGTAGTAGGAACTTTTTATAATTTTTAATCTATCATTAAACAAAAATCTTTCAATTTTAGGCATTTGTTTTTAATATTTGAAATGTATTTAAAATTATATCAAAAAAACATTACAAAGTAAATAAGAAAATAATGTTATTTTTATGTGTAATTCTACAACATGTATTTATTTATAGGTTCTTCTGCCTTTACATTTCATGATTTTTATGTTTCTCTTTAATTTTATAATCGCAAAGTACTTTTTTCAATCCCAATTGTTTATGACTACTAAGTCTATAAAATAATATAGAATGTTTGATTATTAACCACTACAATCATCTAAGGACATAATAACATAACATATAATTATAAAACTAATTCATTCAATGTAAGAGCAAAGAACAACCTTAGTAACATCCATAGAATGATTGGATTAATGTAATGAAAATAGACGTGGTGAAACCCATAGATTAAGTCGCTCTATGACAAGTAACTCTATAGTGAGAAAATGTTTTCTAAAAGAGAACATAACTAAATTGAATTTCGACCTAAAATACAAGCTACTCCATATACCCATGATAGTAGATATGGTTAGGATAATGATCACTAAGCTAACATGATTAAGTAAGAGTTGCAACTTTTTATAATATTTTAGACTCCAGATTATATCAAATTTGGGTAATGAGGATGAAGCATTTTTTTGAAAGATATGACCTTATTAAGCATCAAAAGTACAAATTTGTAAAAATGAAGGCTCTTATCACATGCTAGATTATTTTTTTTGCATGTTCAAATGGTAATTTTCTTTTGAGAAGCAAGCAATACCCTGATCATGAGAAGAACTCAAGGTTTTCTTACAAGATAAATTTGTACTTCTTATTTAGGTCAACTATCGGATAAATGGTATCATTTATCGCAAGATTCAAAGACTACAAACAAATACATAACTTAAGTATTATATGCTATGATGTGGTTCTTAGCAGCTAGATCAAGTAGCATTTTTTTTATTTTGAGATAGGTTCAGATAGGCTATTGAGTTGACTTATACTTGAGAAATATTATTAGTTTATAAAAGGCATATATAGTGGCCTATGGTCTAGAATATCAATTACATGTAAGAGTTAGATTCCTTTTACCACTTTTTACCCTAAAATGAAAACCAATACTTCTACTAATTCCATTACTTCTATGCTAGAAACAAACTATTTCCCATCATCAATACTACCAGCTCATTGAATCTAAGCGTTGGACAAACCATCAACTACTTCTGGAGTACAATTCTATCATTGTCACAAGAAAAGGAAGCATGTCACAACCTAGTGTCTTAAATGAACCTTGCACATACATATAAAAAAAGACAAGAATGGAAGTAATAAACTTAAGATAGGGGAGGATATATTGCCAGATAAAGTTGTTGAAGTCAAATTATATGCACTAGATTAAAAATTTTAATATATTGTACCACCATAACTATTATGAGATGAATTTTGATTACATTAGGAAAAGCTAAAGATTGGTAATGAATTGAAATCTTTTGCACCATCTATGGAGTTAAATACCATCATAGTAAGATTATTATAGATACCAATAGTTGTATCATTATCATATCATTGAATGCTATGAAAAATATAGTTTTAACATTCACATACTATCTCCATCAACACAAAATATCTTTGATCAACAAAATATCAATTTTCATAAACATAAAAGGTGCTGCATTCCTTTACTAAATTAATGATTAAATCTATTAGCTCTTGTAGAACTCACTTGACATATAAAAGAGTTCACTTAAAAGGGATTTATTAAGAAAAGTAGTTAAGCATGTGCTGTCCCCACTTTGTTTGTTACACAAAAAGGTGAAACTTAATGCATATGCATAGATAGACATGTTAATAACAAAATATTGATTATGTATAGTTTTTCAATTCTTATGCAGCCATCATATTTTCCAAAATAAATATTGAAAGTGGATACTATTTTCTTAAAATCTACTTGGTGATGAATGTAAGACTACTTTAAAAATAAAGATCAGTTATATGAATGGTTATGATTCCATTTACATTGTCGAATACACCAATTACATTTGTGGGACTTATGACTTAGGCTCGTGTCCTTATCTAGGTTATTTTTTCATTGTCTATTTTGGTAATATATTAGTTTATAACCATAGCATATTTGAATATTAAGACATCTTAAACAAGTATTTGCTACAAATGTTAATTTTTATTCAAAGAATGTCATTCCAAGGTTTTATAATTCCAAAAGAATGATTAATTTTTAATCTAAAAAATATAAAATCCATGTTTGAATGGCCAAGTCAAACTAATGTATATTAAGTTCATAGTTTTCATAGCCCTCCTACTTATTATCCCTATTACGTTCATGGACATAACATGATTGTAGCCTTAATTCTAGATTATATTGAAAAGGTTTAGTTTAACTTAAGAAAGGTGGTAGAAGTAGCCTTAGTAAATTAAAAGAAGCCATGACTTAAGCACCAGTCCATTGATAGATTTTTCAACCTTCTTTGAAGTCACTTATGCTTGAGGAGTAAGCATTGGTAGAGTCTTACATAAAAGTGGTCCTCATATTTCATTCATTTGTGGAACATTAAATGAAAATGAAAGAAATACTTACGCAAAAACAATATTATGTGATAATTTAATCAGCAAGATATTGGAGAAACTAATTATTATCACAAAACTTTATTCTTTATTTTAGTCATGAAGCACTTTAACTCAAGAATAATCAATCTATTATATTCTTTGTTTTGGTAAATGAATTTAATTCATTTTTATGGTAAGTTGTTTGAATATTTACATGAATTCACTTTTGTTTTAAAACATAAGACAATAGTGGAGAATGAAGTTGAAAATGTATTAGATAGTGATAGTTGTATCATTGCCATATGAAAGAATACTACCAAAAAGATAGGCTTAAAATATGCAGACCATCTACACCCATACACAATATCTTGGTTGGTCAAAATATCAATTTTCACAAACAAAAGGTGTTGTATTCCTTAAAAGTTTGCCCAATATTTTGAAAATTGTGGTGTAATGTTATCCCAATGCATATAGGTAGCCTTATTTTAGAAAGGCCTTGGTTATCAATTTAATGCTACACTAAATGGAAGAGCCAATACTATAATTTTTGATAAGAAGCAAAGATCATGTTATATCCTTAACTTCACTCAAATAGAATTTCTAGCCTAAATATTCCAAAAGAAAAAGATAAAGAAAAGAAATAATTTGTCATTTCACTAGTTGATATTGTGAGGGATATAACCAATGGCGAAGTTCTCTAGTTTATGACAATTACAAAATTCCTTGTTAGTATAACAACCCCACAACTTATAGTGCAATATTAATTAAAAGAAGTT
The DNA here is from genome assembly GCA_023846275.1 of Vanilla planifolia. Lineage (NCBI taxonomy): Eukaryota > Viridiplantae > Streptophyta > Magnoliopsida > Asparagales > Orchidaceae > Vanilla > Vanilla planifolia. The sequence continues at coordinate 512,577 of JAIUJO010000047.1, forward strand.
GTGAAGGGTTTCTTAATGACTTGCTAAATAGTGCAATTTTAAGAGACATTTAGCATACTATTGATCTAGTTTTTGACACTTCTCTACCACATTTTAGTTTTCTTTTCCTTTGTTTGCATAGTGATTTATATCTACACCTAGTTTAAGTTATTTGAATATCAATTTATAACTTTTTAAATATTTTTAGCTTTAAATTTAGTCTAAGACATCCTTGTATATGTTCTATAATTCTATCAATGAAATTTTTTTTTAAAATGTCCTTAAAAAGGCGTAAAATTAAGTTTTAGACAATTTTTCATTAATATACATCATAGTCCATCACCGTTATCGCTAACATTTGTAACCATTGCCTCTACCCATGTCGACCAACTTGGCCTTCTCATCCATGTTTTAAGTATTACAATTTGGATGAAGTAATAAGGTGTTGTCCTTAATCTTGGTTAATAACACTATGCCTTGTGTAATCAATCCAACAGTGTATTTTTATAGGTGCCTTGGAGGGATAAGAAGTGGCTAAAAAATGATCTTAACTCTTTATCTAGTCTCAAAAGTATCAAATCCCCAAGAAATTTTTTAATCACTTAATTTAAAATATCATGAAAATTGAAAACTAAGTCAAACTTTCTAGTTTATCAGAGTGAATGATTGAATTTTTTGTTGGCTTTCTAAGAACATTTCTTATGTGTTTACCTTACTACCTCACCACCAATGTGAGCACACCTGGAGTGGATTCTTAGAACCATTTTTTCTATAGGTTGTGATCCCTAATGTTAAAGCTCAATGCAAGTCATTAGCATTTGCAAAAGGTTTTGCTTGCCTAGGTTTCTTAAGATTTAAAATTTTGATACTAATAACATACATTACCTTATTTGAATTTATTCACATATTGTAAAAAGCTTTTTATGCAGTATAAAAATATTTCAAATTTAAATTATGTTTTTAATTTAATTTCTTTAATGTTTCGTATCGTAGTAATTCTATCTAAATTATTTTTGGTTCCAATTTTTTTAAATAAATTGAGAACGAAATATTTTAGATAAATAAAGATTTATGTATAAATATAAATATTAGAAATACTTTGAGTAATTAAAAATGTTAAATTTTAGTCCATTACAATACTAGTTAAAAGTAACTTTCTAGCTAATCCTAACATTTTATTTTTGAGGAATAATCAATTAAATAAATAAAAAATGAATCTCACAAATAAAATTTTAAATTATTTAGAGTTATGAAGCAAAAAAAATTTTTCTTTCAAAAAATAGACATATAAAAATGAAATAATGATTGTATAAAATTTTTAAAATTAAAAAATCACAAGAACTATTAAGCATTAAAATTGTTAAAAATAAATTATATAAATAGTAAATTGTCTTATCATTCCCAAAAATTGTAAGAATGCATGGAAAAAATATTTTAATGATGAATAGTAAAAATAAATGATATTCTTCTATTTAATTAAAAAAACTATTTGCAAAATAAACATCAAATACTAAAAATTAAAAATATTTTTAATTCTTAAAATTCAAAATATGTCAAAAATAGAATCATATATAGAAAAGAATAATTAGATGATGAATTGCTAAAAATATCAAATGCATTGTGGTATGAAATGTTGAGAAGACTTAAAATATTAATAAAGCATTTATCGTACTAACAAAACTATGAAAATGATTTTGTATGAAATAAAAAAGTCAAAAACATATTTTAAATTAGTGAAAATAAAGCATTTATCTATCTGTTCACAATTATTAGTGATCCAATTTGAATAGCTAAAATTAATTCATAAAAATTAATAGTAATTTAAAGGCAAAAAAATATAAGTTTTTTTGTACATAGTATGTGAGTTATGCACATTATTTTAAAAGTTTTACTTATTCTATTATCATAATTATTTTTTATATATTTTTTCGTTCTTTAAAAGTTTTTTAAATCAATAGGATGCCTTATAATGTTTTTTAGAGAAGAATAACATTGATGTATTTTTTTATTATATATATATTCTCTCCTTTTTAATTTTATTTTAAAGTTTAGTTAGACTAACATATCATTTTTAAAAATTGTCTTTTATTATGTCAATATTTCTCATTTTATGATAATTGCATTAATAAAAAAGGTATGAATATTTGTTATTTCGTGAATCAATTTATTATTTTTATCAATTATGTTTCTCTAATTTTCAACGAATTACTTTCGCATAATTATGAACTTTTTTGAAAAAAATTTAAATTTGTTAATTATGATTGCTTTAACTATTTTAGTATTTTGTAGTTCCTTATTTGCACTCCATAATATCATTTATTTCTATTACTTTGAACTTTTTGTTGATATATCATAAATTTCCAAAAGTATTTAATGTATAATTTTTTAAATATATTATGTAAGTTATTTGTTAATGTTTTAAATGTTTTCATAGAGATATATTTCAATTTTTCTGTTTAATGTATTTGATAATATACAGTGACAAAATGATTTAAAATTATTTTGAAATAAGATATTTATATTTTTAGAGCTTTTAATATAATATTTTTGTGAAATAAATGATACGCAAAATTTTATTTTTTTAATGCGACTTCTTGTGAATGTAATAATCACATAATCTATGCATTTGTATGTTTTATTATTTATGTGGTTTTGTTAGTTATGAAACTCTTATTCTACAATACTATCTTTAATGAATGTATTTTTTGAATATTAAATTTTTTATATTTTATGCATAGTATTTACAATATTTTTAATTTTTATAATTTTCTTTCTTAATAATTATGCTTGCACTTAAGTTTTGCACTACCTTATTTTGTTATATTTTCTACTTTTTAAAATTTGTTTCAATGTAATAGTTAACAGTAATTATCTAAGTTAATTATTAATGTAATCCTTCATTAGAATAAATTTCATCTTCTTCTTTTAATCATTTCATTAAAAATAATTCTCAATAATTAAAAGTTGTCAGTTTTGATATTTATTTTAAATAGTTTAGCAACAAAACTACATTTCAATATTACCTCTATCTTGTGGTTCATGAAGGATGAACCGTTCTCAAAAATAATTTATTGATTCACTCTCAAATGTTTACATTGTTGACATCATTTTGATTGATTCAATTCAAGCGTCGAATATGATAGAACTTGCAATTTGTTTGTTACAATCATCATTGGAATCTTTTCACATGTTATTGGACAGACATTACTTCACCTCACCATGGGCATCTAGGAATTGAACCCCCCATCAAGTTAGCATGAAGAGAGCAAATTACACTAGCTCTATCATTTTGATGGGCTGAGAGTTGACAAAATGTAGACAAATAGGAACCAAGAGGTTGACCATACCAAAATGAAGTTGAAGGCCTCTTTCTTTTAATAAAAAGAATAAAAAAACAATAGAAGCCCACTAGAATCTCCTTCAGATGCTTAAACCCAAACTCGATGAGAAGAAAGAAAAGCATCTTAATAGCCAAAATATATTTGACGCCTTCCTCAATCACTCTCTATTAAACCTTATGATTTTTTGATTATTCCAAGTGCTTTGGTACGCCTTGTAAACTCCCTTAAAAGTGAAATTTGAATGAAATTTGTAGTAGCTCCCACAATTCTTTACCTTCCACCATCAAGTCACTACAATCCTAATCTTCCAATATGGATTTATTAACAAAAAAGACAATGATTTATTGGAAGATTCACGTTCAACAAAATTCACTAAAGTGTCAATTTAAGTCATTATTCTCTCTCAAGATTTTATTGTCACTAGAAATGGGCAATATTTTGATGCTAGTTGAAGTGTGGTTTAGCAAAATGGAAGAATATTTAAGAATAAAAACATAGACTTCTAAAAAAAAGGTTTTTTAAAATTTATTTTTATGTAACTATTAGTTTGATTATTAAGCTACAATAAATCTTTGTTAATTATTTTTTTCAAATTTCAAATTTTTATAATAAATTAACTTTATTTAATTTTAAAAGAAAAAATTAAAATAAAAAAAAACTTGAAATGACAAAAAAGTGTAACAAGTTTTGATGATTTGCCTCTAATTAAGGCTTACATCAAGACCAAACAAATGGCAAACAAAAAGTAAATCTAACAAGTATAAGCCTTCCACAAATTGGCAACTCTCACAAAAATAAAATAGAATAAAATGGCAAAAATAGTCATTCAGTGAAATAAAAATGGTGGAAAAAAATGCAACAACACAATTGAATCTACGCTTAAAGTAATCTTATGTTTGATAAAAAATTAACACGAAAGCAAATGTTTTGTGCTTTTAGTTGGTTGAAGTAGGAGTAAACAAATAAAAAAAAATTTGCTTATTGGAGAAGATAAGAGAGTTGAGAGTTTAAAGGATTAAGGATACAATGAAAGGAAATATTAATTAATAGTAGTTGTTAAGACTTATATTTTGTAGCTTGAACAAATTCTTTGTTCTTTCAACAATATTTTTATGTTAAAGAATATGCAATTTAAGAACTCATTATCAATAAAAATACTTTCCAAACAATACTATAAGTTGATATGGGTAAAATAGCTCAAATTATATAATTATTCAAAAATTTGTAGTTTACAATAAATAATGAGTTTGGGTGGCCCAATGGGGTTTATAAAACAACTACAACAATCCATCGAATGTCATTAGGACCTTCCAAATTTAGGATAGATTAAAGTTAATAAGAGCGGATTCATTTTGTCGTAGATTGTTAGATTAAAAAAGTTCTTTTGCTAGTAAAAAGCAAGTGATAGCGACGTGATAAATTTTAATGTAAAAATTAAATCAAAACATTATTTGATTGAATCAAGGTAAATGATTGATGCATGCTCAACTTTAATCTACAGCAGTATAATATAAAATTTTGGTAGATTTAAATCTACATAGCTTAGAAATGGCATAAAATTTCAACCATTCAATCTTGAAAATTGTATAACTAAACAATTGGATTTAAATCTACACATTTTTGAAAGATCAATGAGTATTTGAATGTTTAATCACCAAAATTGTGCGATTAAGCAACTAATTTGGATCGGCATGTTTTAGAGAGGAAAATGAATATTAGATTATTTATTGTTATCACAAAATCAAATATTGCACATTTTCTTTCACATTTTTTAAGTGATATATGCAAAACGAATTGAGAATTTTTTACAAACATTGTTTATTTGCATATGTGAAAGTTGTACATATGCTTTACTTATGCATATACAATTAGTCAAAAATATGAGTTTGGCTACCCCTTGGTTCACTTCGAAGATCATGACCCTTGCTTACTAATAACCAAATAATAGGTTTAAGGGTAATTCTGTGACAAGATTGTGTAACATATGGGTTTAAGAGTCACACATTAACTCTATACTTAGGAAAGCTTTGGCTTAACTTAGTTATAATAAGGCCTTTTTTCTTAATTTACTTTTCTCATATTTGTAAAGAGGTTATCAAAGATGTTATGATGGTAAGATTATTTATTAAAAAAAGTCAAAATTTGGAGTCCTCTATTTCTTAAGATAATTATTTAAATAAAAATTATAGTGATAATGAAGTTTAATTTTACACCTTATTAAAAATGATTTATATAATGCCAAGTATTTTAATAAAAATAAAAGCAAAAATTTTAAAAGTAAATTAAAATTGAATCTCTTTATAATCAATAAAATCCAATGAAAAGAATCTTCATAAGATCGATTCTTTTCTCTTTTGTAGATTCTTTGAATAACATAAACATCTGCTATCCAAAATCATGAAGTTCACCTCATAAACTTTCTTATAGATACTTAGAAGTTATCATCAAATAAAGCATAATAATGGGTGTTCAACTCCATAATTATTATGTTAAAGGGCCATGTAATTATTTTATTTATAACCATATTTTATTAAATATTTTGTGACAGCATGATATCAATTCTCATTGGTATAATATTTAAACTATGATCATTAAACTTTTTTAAATTTTATGTATTCACTATTATTTAACCATATGTTTCGCTGTCTACTCCTACAAACAGATATTGACATTTTATGCTACATAATGATTATGGAAGGCGATGCCCCCTATCATGAGTAGGATGAAAATAAACTTGTGTCATATGAGTATCAAGTGAATGGTTTAACAATTCTAACTCAAAGTACTATGTAAAAGACTTGCTTTTGATGGGAACTTACTACATTAGGAGCTCTAGATTGGTTAATTTTTATCAACCCAAGAATCAATTGATTAAGCTCTATAATGGATTGATTTACTAGATTTTGATATACAAGATTTGAAAATTTTAATAAAAATATTAATAAATAATATATTGATTTTTTATCACCAAAATATTGTGTAAGAATCAAGTATTCAACATAACTAATATAACAAATAATAAAAGTTCTCAGAAATTAAAATTTTAAACATAAAAAAGCATCTTGATTCTTTTACTTTATTATATCACCTGCTATGATCCATTATTATATGCATATGTTGAAACCATGTTCTGGTTCAATCTATATATTTAAGCATACTTTTCACTCTTGCAAAACATGTACTAATAGTTTTCAAACATCTCTTTGTATACTAATTAGTCCTGACAAGAGTCATATGAATTATCTATGTCCAACTAAATAAATTTTATAAGAGAAGTAACAATCTTCCTTTGTTTCACGTTTACACTATTTATTTAAAGTTTTGTGTTGTCATATTACCTAATTTTATTGTTTAAAATAAAGAAAAGGTTCACACCATTCTCTTTAAAATTTATTATGCTTTATACGATGAAAATACTTTATGTAAATAAATTATATGCAGCTTTTAATATTTTAATTGCACAATTATCATGATTATTTTATTTATGTTTGTAGTTTTGAGCATTTGTTATTTGTAACATTAAGCATGTTTAATTTATAATATCATGAAAAAAAAATTATAGTATGCTGTGTTAATAATTTATTTGTTTTGTTATAATAATTATCTTTCTTTCATATATCTACATTTTTAAGATATGTAAAATTTGTCATTTCCACTTAATTATTTATTTTAATTTTTTTAAAATCTAAGATATTTTAATTTTGTTTTAACTAATTTGTGATACTATAATTAATGTATAAACAGTTTCATTATACATAGTATTTAATATTTACCTTTGTCAAGTAATCAAATTTGTATTTTATATTTTCATACATTGTCAATGTCTTGTGATTTTTCATTTAGTTATTTAGTTATAGCTTTTAAATTAATTGTTATTATGTTTTTACAATTTTTCTAAAAATTATACTTCTTTTGTTTGTTAATTAGTTGTTAAAATTAATTTTTAAAATATAAACCTTTTTATGGTTTAGTAGACATTTGATATTACTATCCTTGTCTTAAAAGTTCTTTCATTATACATGTTATTTTAATATCCACCAATCTTAAATAAACAAAATCACTATTTCACTATTTGTAAATAGTTGTAAGAGTTTTGCATTTTTTTTAACTACCATGCTAGCACTAAATATATATTGTTTTAATGCTATTTTAAATTCTTTTGAAGTGATTTTTCCTAGGAATGAACCTTTTAAATTTTTATTATAATAATTATTTTAGCCATTGAAAAGTTTTTTCTTTTTTTACTTATATTAGTATTATGCTTTTGGGCAATTGCACAAATCAAATGTCGAATATAATATAAATTTCGAATGATTAATTTGAAATACAAACATTTTAGCTCATTATATATTTTCTCTTATGTTACAAACCATTGTTTTCATTAATTATTATGATGTTTTGCATTTATATGTTATAAATTGGAAACGTTTAACGGCAAAAAAAGAGATTCTTGATATATAATGTAAATCATTTGGAACATTTAAAAGTTTTATCATGAAGAATGTTTTTTTGAAAAAGTTTAAGCATTTATTTAGCAATAAAAATATTAACTATTGATAACATAAATCATTTGTTAATTAATTAAAACTTGAAAAAGATTTTTAAAAATTTTTATTAATTTGATATATTTTCTATTTTACATTCATTAAGAATTTTATAAAAACTTTTTAATAGTTTGTTGTGCACTTAAATTTGAAAAGTTTTACAAGAACATTCGTTATTTTTATAATATCTAAACATCATTTTATTTTTGTTACTTCAATAAAGTTAATTTTTATTCTCGCCAGAAAGGAAGCTATATAATTACATGTAATCATTAAGATTTTAAATTTTTTATTTTCCAATATTTTTTACGTTTTTGAACGGTTAAATTACAGCTTTAGAAGTGAACCTATAATGACAAATTACATAAATATTTAAAATGCATTAATTTTTACTATTTCTATGGTTGTGGTAATTATAAATGTTTTAGTTCGTACTAGTCATTTTTGTGTTGTAATCTTCATTAAAGTGTTACAAGAATTTTGTGAACATTGACTTAAATATTTTAAATATTTATAATTAAAAATAAATTTATATTTAATTATGTTTTAAAATATGTTTTAAAGCACAAATAATTTAACAAAGCATTATGTTTTTATATTCATTATCTATTTTGTTGCTCCATTTTGAAAATTTATATTTGTTATTGTTATACTTTTAAGGTCCATTTTTACAAGTAAGACACATTGTTCTTTTATTATAAATTTGTTGTAGGTTATGTATTGACATCTCTCAAGCCAATTTTGTAAAGTCAAGGCTTGCAATGACATAATGTACAAGCAAAGTTCAGTATAAAAGAAATTAAACATTTAAATATTTAAAGTTTTTTTAATAATTCTAAAACAAAAGTTATTTTATTAATTAAATATAATAAATGTGAAATGTAAAATACTGAAGATTTTTAAGATAATTAAAGTGTTTCTAATTTTATAACTAATAGTATAGCTATTAAAAAGTCCTTTCATAATAATGTGTCCTTTGAAAGTATTTCAGTATAAAAAAATGAAAGAGTGAAGATTAAAAGTAAAAAAGAAAACATTCATATTAACAAAAATTGTGAAAGAACTTTTAGCAAAAAAAGTTTCATGATGTATGAATAAGAAATAGAGATTATCAATAATTGGAAATGTTCATAATATACATATCATATATGAAAAATAGGTGGCCATAACTTTCAAAATTAGTGAAATATAAAAACATAAAAAAATATAAGAAATATAAAAAATTAAAAAGTTGAAATTATGAAATAAAAGTCATATATTGAAAAATATACAAAATATTGTTCAATTATTTTTTGTAAGAAGGTCAATTTTATAAAATGCTTCAAATAAAGTGTTCTATTTAATAGAAAAGGAAAGTAACAAATGTTATTGAAAAAATTAAATTGTTAAGTTATAAAAAAAGAAATTTTTACAGTTATAAGAAATATAGAATTATGTAAAATATTTAAAAATTTTAAATAATTTTAGGTAATGTTAACTAAGAAAAGTTTATAATTAATATATATCATTACAAATAAAAGAGGAAAATAACTTAAAAGAGTTTGAAGTGGTATTGAAATGTCGTTAGTTATCTACGACCATGCAAACCAAAGAAGAATGTAAAATTTTTTTACCACAAATCGTTATTGAATGGTAAAGTTCTTAATTGTTTAGGACAATTTAGTCATATTAGTTATCTAAAAACCCAAAAATGTAGTTGTAATGGTCATAATCATTTTTCAAACTACTAAAAATTTTATTAATGATGAGCTTTAGCATCCTCCTATTTGATGCTTACACAACTTATTCACATGCTATGTTAGAAAAGTTTAACATATTTTATTTTAAATAAATTTATTAGAAAGTTTAGTTTTGGGTAAATCTATTGTGTCTACTATGAAAAAAGTATTTAATAATCAAGATATAGTTTTTAACATATAAAATTTCTATAATGATTGTGGATATCAAAGACTTTGAAAATCTATATTCTAGTATTAGAAGCATTGTAGAATTGTATGACTTGAATTATAACACATGAATCTTAATCATGCTTATTGCATAAAAATGAGCTTGCATGTTTATTTATATTATCAATTTTTTCTCTTATCCCTATTTCTGTTGTATAATGAATGCTTGATAAGATATGGAAAGGATTCTTAAATTTTAGGTGTTAGTTGTTAAAGATAAAAGGATTCAAAAAACTTTTGGATATGATGCATTTGGGAATATCATAAGAAAATTTGAATGTAAGAGAAAGAAATTCTATTACCATATCTCACATAGATTCTTAAATTTAAGGAGCTTGATATAGAACACCAAAAGGGTTACATAGATTCCTAAATTTAAGGACCTTCATATAGATGACCAAAAGAGGTGTAATTAGAAGAGGGTAAATTTAAAATCGTTAATTGTGGCTATTCCAACCAAAACTAGTTAGTCTTAAAGTAAATTCCAAGTTTAAGTTTGTGTGGCTAATGTTGCATAAGCCATTAAAATGTGCTTTAAATTCAAGAAAACTGAATTACAAAAGGCGGGCTTGGAGGGGCCAATTTACAAGATGCAAAGTAAGCAAAAAAGATAAAATATGAGGAAGAAGGAGGGTTAAAGCTATCAAGCATGGAAAGATCTTACAAAGAAAGTCATCTACACAACCTTTTGAGGTAAGATAACACCTAAGTTTATGTAATAAATTAAGTAATATCTAACCGAAGATAAAAGGGCATTCCTTTGTAAAAATGTCTATGGAACCATGGAAATTGATTGAGAGAATAATTAGATATGGTTTTTCTTGAAGTGTGTTCAAACAGGAGGAAATTCTTTTTTTCTAGATTAAGGGAAATATATTTAGTAAATGAATGGTTCAATTTTAACTTTTTCTTATGTAGTGTTTCTAGTTTAGCTATCAAAATGAACATTACATTTTTTCATATGAATTCTAAGAAAATTACATGATCACATATTACATGTTTAGATCTTGTTATAGATATATATGGAATGTGATATTACAAAAGCAATTTATTGTTGTGAAGCACTTCTTATCATAGACATCACTATGTAAAATAAGTGAAAATCTTGCAAACTTTTATGGCTTGTTGGTTATCTATGTTTGTTTTTTAAGCATTTATGCATTAAGCATAGATTATCATAATAATCGTTAAAAAACGGAAAAATCATTAAGAACAAAATTTTACTGAATATAACCCTCATAACCTAGACATAATGGCCTTGTTTGTTTATTATATGTTGATAAGAGTTAGGATCCTTAGTGGAATTCTTCTTCTTTCTAAGTTCAATTAATGTTTGATAATATAAATTAAATGTTATATTTACTTCTTGATTATTGCATAAGTAGACGAACAGTTTTGTGCAATGATCAATAAAGAAATGTATAAAATATAGACTTTATTGTATATTTTTTACATAAACATGTTGTTTGAAGTGTATTTTTAATGTGAGACACTACGATAGCCATTGGAACTACTCACAAGTTTAGTTGATAACATGACATGACATAAATGATTAATGCAAGAACGTGGAAGAATTTGGAATAAGATATAAGGCTATGCTAGATTTGGCCAAGTAATATGGGAAAGATTGTTGCTAGATCTTGGATTGAATAGGTTATTTTGGTAAGACCACATGTGATTCAATTTAGGCTTCTTATGTCACATGATGACACTCTTGATGGTGATATGGGAAATATCTCAAGGCTTAAGAGAGGTATGTTTTTATTAAGAAAAAATAGTTATATGTTCGAATGAATATAAATAATGGAAGTTTATTTTACTTTTAAAGGTTTATTTTTGCTGTATTATAAAATGGTGATTGTTGTTATCTCGATGGCCTCATGGACTTTGAAAATAAACTAATTATGTGATGTTTTAACATAATCATAAAGCGAGTATATATTTTGTCTAGATAAGTGATGAAGAGGACCTTCAAAATGATGTTAGAAAGTTCTATAAGCTTGGTCTTATGGTGTTGACTCCTAACAATGTTGCTTTACTTGATAGCAATAAAACAAAATATTTTTTACGAATTTGGTTGAGTAAAATTTTAAATTTAAGATAGCTAACGTGATTTGTAATGGAAGATGTTCAAGAAGAAGAGTAGTAAATATCGAATATTATTAAATTCATCTTGGTTGCAATTGAGGGCCACCAAAAAAATGTTTTGAATAAAATTTTAGATACCTTCAATTTTTTTAGAATGTTAGGTTAACTTCAAACATCAATGCAATCTATAAAAATTTAAACTAAATTTAAATTTACAAACTTAAAAAAATATATTTTTATTTTTAGTAACTTTGATAATAATATCGTGGTCATCTTAAGAACCATTTTTCTTAACTTTTTTCATTTTTCTTTCTATAATAATTAGTTATGTTTAAAAATTTAAAAACTTATTCTACTAAAATTAACAATCTAAATCTATGTGACAATTTTTAAGCATGGAGCATTAATGCCAAACCCATTTCCTACAACAATTAGATCGAGGCATAAGTCCTGAGCATAGATGGAAGTATCTCTAATCAAGGCACAACTCACTGCATTCATAAACCAATTGATCATGTTATTGGAGGTGTAGTTACAAAATCATGAATAAAGTTGATAACATTATTCATGAAATCAAACTACTTCTGGAGCAAACAAAGTGTCTTATAAGGACTAAAAATAAGAGCAAAGGCACCATTTAGGACTAAACTTTAAAACTTTTTCCTCATTGCTAACTTCTAAATTACTATTGTTGTGTTAGCGATCTAATCATGTAATTTTACGATTAAATGATCATTACTATAACGGCCTTTTTTAAGCGATAACTATACAAATTGTCTAATCTCTCCATTAAATGATTGCATGGTCCACATTTAATTTACAAGTAAAATTAAATCTAGTCATTTTACCATAATTCAAAATTATCCATTCATATGAAATCAAAATTTTTAAACTAGTCTAGTTTTATCTTAACTGTGCATTTCTACAATTTTCACAATCAAATGTTCCAAGATTATTTTAATCATGTCGCTCCTGTGCAATAATGTTTTTGAGAAATATTTACTATTTGTTATAAATTTTATTTAAATAATATTAAGTTTTTAATTAAAAAACATCTATTTATTAAAAACATCAAATTGATAGTTTGTCAAATACCTTCAGCCATGAGGAAATATTTATAAATTTGGTAATTATTGATAAAACTAAATTGGCAAAATTCTTAAAAAATTCTAAAGAAATATTTGAAGTAAAGACATTGAAGCCTTTAATAGCTAGTGCTCATGTTTGCCTCTATACGTTGTGTCCTTCTCCAATTTGATATTCCTTCTTAAAAACAACAAAGCAATCATTTCCTTTTATCTATTTGAATAAATTAAAGTACTTGTGTTTTCTTGACCACTCATCAAGCATAGAAATTACTTTGCATAGATTTTAATTGTCAATTTTCTTTCCTCTTCTTGCAAATCACACATCATTATAAGGGCTTTGTGGCCCAGTTTTTTTATTTAATTATTGTCAGAGTTTAACATGCCCATTTTTTGACAATAGTCTTCTATAGATTAGTTTTTTTCTTGTTTTTCATATGAGCGGATGTAGGTTAGATTTTAGCCTGAATAAGCTAAATAAAGCTTAAGTACACTTTAAAATTTTTATTGGACTTCCTTTTAGATAATTCTCTTAAAAATTTATTATTAAATAAAAATTTACATATTTTAAATGAAAATTAAAATTTTTGAAAAATTACTCTTACATATTTGTTTGAGTTTATTACAATTTGTTTAAACATTTTCTTAAAATATTTTTGTAACAAACAAACACTATTTTTTTTGTAATTCATCCATTCTCTTGTTAAACAAATCTTAACATGATGAAAAGAGCTCATTTGCTCAAGATGAATGTACAAATCTCAAATGAACAAAAATGAGTAAATTAAAAGGAAGAAACTTAATGATGCATAAGTAGAACAAGTTGATATTTGAAATGAAGAGTTAATGGCAGAGGATAAGTGGCAAGCTTAAACAATAAACAAAAAAGAACAATTTTGAGCAAAAGTTTTTATTTAATAAAATTTAAAAATAATCATTCATAAGGATTCATTGCAATCTTTTAGGCATTCTTGTTTTTTAAAATCATAAAAAGGTGCATTTTGACATAAGTTTCAAAAGAACTTTACAAACAAACATCAAAGTGAGAGTGAGGTGATAGCATTTTTCATGTTTATGTTTTCACGATGACACTTCCAACATGATTGTAGGAACACTTTCTTGTAAATATGCTCCTCTCGATTTCTAGGTATATATCTCATGTGTGCATATGCCTTGTGGTCTTTCTTTTATGTTGAATATAGGAAAGTTTTTTATCCTTACTAATCATCATAATGCTAATCTATTTTTCAAAGTGTGAAAAAAGGTCATGTTTAATGATGATGATGTGTCTGAAAAGGTTGCTCCCCTCAAAATCACTATGATAGGTAACATTTTCAATTGGATGACCCACCATGGAATTTCAAAGAATATGAATTTAATACAATAGGCATCTTTGAATCTTTAGCAAAGTGGTAAGCATGTGCTCCTAAGAGTTTCACTAGAATTGGAAAATATTTGATGTGAGGTGTACAATATTTTGATAATTTTAGTCTTCTAGAAGAAGGCCTTCAAATGGTTCCAAATTTTTAGCTCAATGCTTAACATTTGTAAGCTCTGGTGTTGATCTCATAAGAGCACCTTCCAAATCAACTTGGTTAATAAGTAGGCTCTATTCTCAGTCATGTTAATAGCTTGCATGTTATTAAAAAGTCATGCTATGACAATAAACTTAACAAGGCCTTCGGGGCTCTGGTCTTCGTTTTGGTCAATCTTGCTAAACGTATTTCTTTATATATTAGAATATGTAGAGAGATTGGGTGCAACAATGAATTTTGGAAAAAATTAAAGTTATGAAAATTCTCTCAAATACTGTTGGCGACTATAAGCAAGGATTTTCAAAGGTGAAATGCAAGTAAGAAAAGTTCTAAATGCTTATACATCATAAATGAAGAACATGAGACAATTCCAATTTGTGAAGTAATAAGCAATGTGAAATATCAAACTTTGGTAGGCATCAATGTAGAAAACTATATCAATGCCCCACTACATTAGACAACATCAACACAACAAAAAACATAATTGTATCATGAATAATCTATTCAATGACTGCATGGTCAATTACTATTAGCAATTGTAAGGTCAAAGTAAAAAATATTAGTCTAATTTAAAACATAGGATGGACATGTTACTTAAACATCAAGTAGACATTCAATATCACAATGCTCAAATAAAGATCTCTATGAAAAAGCAAAGACTCTTAAGCTCTCTAGAATAGACTCAACTAGCTACGTAGTTGTTAACAGTAACAAGTCAATTAGAAACGTCACTAAATGGAATGTCAAAAAAATGATTTCCTGAAAAATGACTAGAAGAAGCATTCAAGAATCTAAAAATATAAGAGTTGTAGATTGTAATTACTAATGCCCTATTAAACATAAAGGATGTAATAAGTTCTATAGTAACTTGATGCTTAATAACATGACTATATTACACCAAATAAAGTTAGTTGTGATGATGGAATGCTTTGCAAGTAATAAACAAATGGACATTATTTACAAGATACTGAATTTTCACTATTATGTAGCAACATTTCTAACAAAGTATAGGTGTTTTAGTTACAATAGTTGCAATGTTAAAAATTGAAAATTTAGAATACTTTCCTTACATGGTGATATGTAAATGATGTGATACCATTTGTGCATACCAACAACTCTTTTATCAATAGAATAGATCTTTGGAGGGATTTAAGATTGATGATGGAGGCTAGTTGTCATTTGTGAATAGAAAGGACACTCAAATGTTTTGACTATGTTTTAAAAATGTAAAGGTCATTCTTGTTGGCAAAACCCTATTGAATCATGATTTTCTCAAAGCCGTCCTAACATAGTGGCTCAACCTATGAACATGTTCTTATTATACTAATATCTATTACTGAACAATTCTCCATTAGCAATTAAATATAAACTTCTTATATTCCAAAGCACTTGGATTGGAAGTATAAAATGTTGTCTAGTGGTTGTTTAGCATTGGAGACTTCCAATTGCTAGGCTAGGAAGGAGTGTCCTAGCTTACAAGTTGAAGAAAGCTAAAGCCCACCTTTAAGATTTGAGTAAAAGCTAATTTTTTCATATATTTTTGAGCAACAAAGAAGAAGAATAACATGTTATGGAGAAGGTAAACAACATCAAAGAATTTTAGATAAGTTATCAAAATTAGAACAGACAAATGTTAGGATGAACTAAACATGGTTATTAAAATGGAGGAGATATGGAGAAGAAATATGGGAATACTAAGGGTTACTATTTTGGAATTCTAAATGAAATTTTAGAATTTTGATTGCCACCAAAAATTACAAAATAAATAATTAAAATTCTTTAAAAAATAAAAAATTTGACTTAAAAGGGCTACAAAATTAATTACCATAATTTGGTCACAAATTGGCATTTGCTTTTTAAGTGGTTGTAATGGTGAATGGTTAGGTAACGGACAATGCACGATGCCACATAGGTCAATTTGTGCATCACTTTGGGTTTGAATAAGAAGAAGAAGAAGAAGAAGAAGAAGATGAAGAAGAAGAAAAAGGAGTGGAAGAAGGATAAAAAGAAAAAGAAGAAGAAGAGGAAAAAAAAGTAGAAATAAAAGAAGTAGGAGAAGAAGAAGGTGAAGAAAAAGAAGAACAAGAAGAAGAAGAAGATGATGGAGAAGAAGATGATGATGATGATGATGATGATGAAGAAGTCGAAGAAGAAGAAGAACCAAAAGATGAGGAAGAAGAAGAAGAAGCAGCAAAAGAAGAAAAAGTAGTAGAAGTTGTAGAAGAATAAGAAGAAGATTAAGAAAGAGAAGAAGAAAAAGAAGAAGAAGAAAAAAAAGAGGAAAAAGAAAAAGAAAGAGAAGAAGAAGAAGAAGAAGAAGAAGAAGAAGAAGAAGAAGAAAATGTGGAAGAGGAAGAAGAAGAAGAAGATGATGACATAGAAGAAGAAGAAGAAGAAGAAGAAGAAGAAATGGAAGACGAAGAAGTTGAAGAAGAGGAAGAAAAAGAAGTAGAAGAGAAACTAGAAAAAGAGGTAGTAATAGTAGTAGAAGAATAGGAAGAGAAAGAATAAGACATAGAAGAAGAGGAAGAAGAAGAAAGAGAAGAATAAGAAGAAGAAAAAAGAAGAATTAAAATAAGACAAAGAAGAAGAACATGAAGAAGAAGAAGAAGATCAAGAAGAAGAAGAAGTTGAAGAAGAAAAAGTAGGAGAAAAAGATGAACATGATGATGATGATGATAATGATGAAGAAGAAGAAATGGAAGAAGAGAAAGAAGGAGAAAGACAAGAAGAAGATGGATGAGGAGAAGAAGAAGAAGAAGAAGAAGAAGAAGAAGATGAAGAAGAAGATTAAGAAGATAAAGAAGTAGTAATAATGAAGAAGAAGAAGAAGAACAAGAAGATAATTTAGAAGAAGAAGAAGAAGAAGAGATGATGATGATGATGATGAAGAAGAATAAGATGAGGAAGAGGCAGATGAAGAAGAAGTGGAGAAGAATAAGAAGAAGAAGCAGAAGAAAATAAGGAAAAGAAAAAGGAAAAGAAAAAGAAGAAGAAGAAGAAGAAGAAGGAGAAAAAGAAGGAGAAGAAGAAGTAGTAGAAGAAGGAGATGAAGATGAATCATAAGAAGAAGATGAAGATGAAAAAGATGATGATGAGGAAGAAGAAGAAGAAGAGCAAAAAAAATGAATAGAAGATGGAGAAGAAGAAGAACAAAAACAACATGAAGAAGAAGGGGAAAAACAAGGAGAAGTAGAAGTCGAAGAAGAAGAAGAAAAAGAATAAGAAAAAGACATAATAGAAGAAGAAGAAGAAGCAGATGAACAAAGAGAGGAAGAAGAAGAAGAACATGAAGAAGAATAAGAAGATTAAGAAAAAGAAGTAGTAAAAGAAAAAGATGAAGAAGAATAAGAAGAGGAAGAGGATGATGAAGAAGAAGAAGAAGAGAAAGAAGAAGATGAAGAAGAAGAAGAAGAGAAGGAGAAGAAGAAGAGAAGAGAAGAAGAAGAAGATGGAGATGAGAAGGAGAAGAAGAAGAAGAAGAAGTAGAAGAAGAAAAAGAAAAAGAAGATGAAGTTGTAGAAGAACAAGAAGAAGAAGAAAGAGAAGAAGAAGAAGAAAAAGAGGAAGAAGAAGAAGAACCAGTAGAAGAAAGAGAAGAAGAGGAAGAAGAAGAAGAGAAGAAGAAGAGGAAGAAGAAGAGGTAGAAGAGGAAGAAGAAGAAGAATAAGTAGTAGTGGTAGAAGAAGAAGAAGAAGCACAAAATGACAAATAAGAAGGTGTAGAACAAGTAGAAGAAGATGAAGTAGAAGAAAAGAAGAAGAAGGAGAAGAAGAAGAAGAAGAAGAAGAAGGCGAAGAAGAGAAGAAGAAGAAGAAGTACAAGATGAAGAAGAAGAAGAAGTAGAACAAAAAGAAGAAGAGCAACAAGAAAAAAAAAGAGAAAAGAGAAGAAGAAAAAGAAGATGAAGAAGAAGTAGAAGGAGGAGGAGGAACGAAGAAGAAGACAAAGAAGTTGGGGAAGAAGAAGAAGAAGAATATTACAATGATGATGTTGTTGATGATGATGATGATGATGATAATGAAGAACAAAAAGAAGAAGAAGAAGAAGAAGAAGAAGATGATGATGATGAAGAAGATGAAGAAGAAAAAGAAGAAGAGTAAGAAGAAGAGAAGAGAAAGAAGAGGAAAAATAGTAGAAGAAGAAGAAGTAAAAGAGGAGGAGGACAGAGAAGAAGAGGAAGAGAAAGAGAATAAGAAGAATACGAAGAAGAGAAGAAGAATAAGAAGAAGAAGAAGAAGAGAAGAGGAAGAAGAATTAGAAGAAGAAGAAGATGAAGAAGACGAAGAAGAAGAGGATGAAAAAGAAGAAGAAGAAGGAGATGAAAGAGAAGAAGAGGCTGAACTAGACAAAGAATAAGAAGAAGAAGAAGATGACGATGATGATGAAGAACAAGTAGAAGAAGTAAAAGAAAAAGAAAAAGTAGTAGGAGAAGAGAAGTTGTGGTGTAAGAAGAAAAGTAAAAGAAGAAAGAGAATAAGAAGAAGAAGAAGAAGAAGAAGGTGAAGAAGAAGTAGAGGAAGATTAAGTAGAATGAAATGGAGAAGAAGTAGAAGAAGAAGAAGAAAAATAGGAATAAAAAGAAAAAGAAGAAGAAGTAAAAGGAGTAAAGGAAGAGGAAGATGTAGAAGAAAAAGAAGTAGTAATAGTAGTAGTAGTAGAAGAAGAAGAAGAAAATGAAGAAAGAAGAAGAAGACCAAAGATGTACTAGTAGTAGTAGAAGAGAAGAAGAGGAAAAAGAAGAAGATGAACTAGAAGAAGAAGAAGAAGAAGAAGAAGACTATGAAGTAGAAGAAGAAAAGAAGAAGGAAAAGGAAGAGTACTAGAAAAAGAAGTATTAATAGTAGAAATAGTTGTCAGCAGAAGAAGGCGAAGAAGAAGAAAAAGAAGAGGAAGAAGAGGAAAGTAGAAGAAGAAGAAGAGAAGAAGAAGAAGGTGACGATGAAGAAGAAGAAGATGATGATGATTTTGAACAAGAATAAGAAGAGCAGGAGGAGGAGGAAGAAGAAGAAGAAGAAGGTGAAGAAGAATGACAATAGAAGATGTAAAGAAAAAGAATTATTAGACGAAGAAGAAGAAGAAGAAGAAGAAGAAAAAGGTAAAGAACAAGAAGACAAAGCAGAAGAAGAAGATGGGGAAGATGAAGAAGAAGAAGAATCAGAAGGAGAGGAAGGAGAAGAAAAAGAAGGCGAATGAAGGAATAGAAGAAGAAGAAGAAGAAGAACAAGAAGAAAAAAGAGTAGTAGTTGTAGTAGTAGTAGTAGAAGAGAAGAAGAAGAAAAAGAAGAAGAAGAAGAAGAAGTAGAAGATGGAAAAAGAAGAAGAAGTAGAAGATGGAAAAAATAGTCGAAGAAGAAGAAGTAGCAATAAAATAAGAAGAAGAAGAAAAAGAAGAAAGAGAAGAAG